>JAMXBB010000007.1:109282845-109660032 GCA_024138015.1 Lumnitzera littorea | reverse complement strand
CCTAATTACCATCTCTAAACACCAATTATTATTTCAAAATGTCTAAATCCATCCTAAATCAGATTTTACTCCAAATTTCCCTAATTTACAAAATTAACTATTTTTTCCTATTACTCATTTATTACATAATTAACCTAATAATTACATCTAACACCCTAAATGCTATAAGTATCATACTCCATCAGATCTTAACACCCTAAAACATCTACTTATTCACTAAGCCAGAAATTAATAATTTAATTACTTAATTAATCCTAAATTACCCATTTTATGCCTCATTTTAGGACCTAAAAATTATCTAAAAATTTCGAAAATTAATTTTTGAAAAAGGGCTTCATAGCACTGTTCTATATCATCTGAGTAATCTACACAAAAATTTTGGGCTTGAAACTACACTCCTAAGGTCATTTATTTCTAAATCGAAATGTGCTCGGTTTTGCACGATTTCTTAGGGGCCATATATTACGAGATATAATTTCATCAAAATAATATTTTTCCTACAAACTACATACAGAAATATCCCAGAATAACAAAATTCATAATTTTCTAATTATATTTACTATTTTTACAAAAATTTACAAGATTCGGGCTGGAAATCGGACTCACCGATTTGGGTGGCTCCGGCCACCGCGGGCCGCCGTGGCCTTGTCGGCCGGCCTGGGCGCTGCCACCACTGTGTCGTGGTGGTGGCCGTCCTCTTCCAGCTCCTCGTCTAGTGTGGGTTCCTTTTAAAACCCTTAACTGCACAGTTTTTCTTATTTTTTTTATTTTCTGGATTTTCTCTCGAATTTTCAACTCTCTCTAATTTTCTCTGATTTGTATCTGTCCAAATGTGCTCTGTAATTTTTCCTACTATTTATAGGGCTTTGTGGAATTTATTGTGCATTAAATGGGACAAGACAATTGCCTTATTCCTTGATTTTTGGCTTTTATGTTGTCTTAATTTAATTGGCCGAATTTTTTCTTATTTTTCCCAGCTGCCACGACCCAATTCTGGATGATTCATGATTTTTCCTGATTTTTCCTTAATTAATTATGAATTTTCTTTAAGCATTTAGTATTATTTTAGCACATTTCGTGTATTTTAAGTAATTACGCGTATTTATACTTACATGTATATTCATATATAGTATAAATAAATATTCTTAAATATTATTTTGGTCATTCTAAAATTTTTAGTATACATATAATCTGTCTCTAATAATTTATTAGTTATTATATTACACTTTTTGCCTTTTTGGTAATTAGCAGTTATTATGCTTAAAATTTGAAAATTTTATAGTCTCCTATTTTACTACTTATTTTCTTAAATTTAAGTTTACAGGGTCATTTTTACTGATATCTTGTTAAATAGTTTATAATTTGGGTGTGATCGGATCTTTTAGCCGATCGCCCTAAAGGATCCGATCACCCTAAACCTTGGGTTCTAAGTTCAATCTTACGGTTATTTGGCTGAACTTTGGGGCTTACAGCCTTGTTAGCTGGTCTGGGCGCTACCACCATCGTGTGGTGGTGGTGGCCATCCAATCCACTTCCAGGTGCTCGTCTGGTGTGGATTCTCTTTTAAGGCCATAATTGCATAGTTTTTCCTATTTTTTTTTTCTAACCCTAATTTTTCTCTTAATTTCACCTCTCTTTATTTTTCTCACTCTCTAAATTGCCCAAATGAGCTTCTGAAAAATTTGAAGTATTTATAGAGTTTTAGGGAAATTATTGTGCATTAATTAGACAAAACAATTGCCTTATCTTCTTTCAATTTGACTTTTGTGTTGTTCTAATTTAATTGGCTAATTTTTTTCTTATTTTCCCCAGTTGCCACAACCTATATCTGGATCATTCCTTATTATTCTTGATTTTTCCTTAATTAATTATGAATTTTCTTTAATTATTTAGTAATATTTTAGCACATTTCGCGTATTTTAAGTAATTACACGTATTTCTACCTACATGTAAATTCATATATAGTACAAATAAATATTTCTAAATATTATTTAGGCCATTTTATAATTTTTTGTATACATATAATTTTTCTTTAGCGATTCGTTAATTATCGGAATGCATTTTACGTATTTTCGATAAATAACGAGTTATATATTTAAAATTTGGAATTTTTATAGTCTTTCATTTTATTGCTTATTTTCTTAAATTCAAATTTACGGTATCATTTTTACTAATATTTCAGGCTTTACTTATAATTTAGGCTTGATCGGATCTTTCAGTCAATCAAAACCTTGAATAACCGATTGTGGGGCTTATACCTCTCAGGCCCGACCAAATCTACCAAACCTTGCTACCTTAAACTCGCCTCTGTAGGCCTCGGGCCTGACCCATGAAATACTGTAAGTTCATAAACTATAAGATAAAGATAAAACAGCTATATCCTAAATATTAAAGACATGTCAGGCACGATAGCTCCACTCTCACACATTTGCGGGAGAAAATTTCTCTTACCAACCAATCTCCAACGGTCGACTTCACTCCACTATAAATATTATGCATCTACCCAATGATAATTTTCTCTACAAACTCTACATTCTAAGCCTATATATCAAGTATTCTATTCCATCAAAAGTCTATTGTTGACTTAAGCATCAAAGTGGCCACACCGAACAACTCCCCGGCATCCCTTCACTGTGTATTGTTTGTAGACCCAGTATATGCAGACCTTAATCGACAACCGGCAAGAACTGAGAAATGATAGGGTCCGTATCATATTACTTCAATAAGTGGAGCCGATTATTTACTTACTATTCTAGATGACTTCAGTTGATGTACTTGGACATACATGATTCATAATAAATCTCAAGTTCCTTCTATCCTTACTTCATTCTTTTGTTATGTTAAGAACCATTTCCAAATCACTCTTAAATTTGTTTGTTCTGATAATGGATAAGAATTTATATCTTTTAATTGTAAGTCCTTATTTGATAATCTCGGAATCATACATCAATGTACCATGACTTATACACCTCAACAAAATGGGAGAGTAGATAGAAAACGTCGTCATTTACTTGACACCACTAGAGCTTTAAGACTACAAGCTAATTTACCTAAGGAGTTTTGGAGTGAGTGTGTCTTGGCAACCACTTATCTCATAAACCATATGCCTTTGGCTAATCTTGGATGAAAAACCCCTTATGAGCTATTATTTGGACATAAACTAGATTTTAAACACTTGCGAACCATAGTATGCTTATGTTATGCAATCAAACACACTTGTCACAATGATAAACTCGATCCTCGAGGTACAAAATGTATACTCCTAAGTTATATGCAAGGACAAAAAGGATATAAACTGTTTGATCTTAATTATAAACACATCTTTATGAATCGTGATGTTGTTTTCTACGAATCTATGTTCCCTTTCAAATGTGAGCAATTACCATCATACTGTGATTCAAACTCTACCCAGTTGTTATCTCATGCACTTGTCTTGTTTGATGATTCTACTATGCATCATGAATCCAATACTATAGTTTCTACTAAAACTGAATCTTCTTTGGCATCCCTTATTGCTGATACAATTGTTCCTTCCCCTATTCATGATCCTCCTCCATTAGTAGTGTGGCATATTACTAGAATAAGACAAGCTCCGAAATGGTTGCATGACTATGTACATAGTGTGCAAAGTTTTCGTTTGCCGGATGCTTCTTCTTCTCATTCACCATTATATCCTCATTTTCAACTAAACACATTTCGCTAATTATCCCCTGAATATAGTACTTCCTTGGCAAATGTTTTAACTATTCCTGAAGCATTGTGCTATTTACAAGCAATTAAACATAAAGAGTGGATTAAGGCTATAAGTGCTGAGTTAAATGCTTTAGAGCGAAATAATACTTGGGATCTCTCTATCTTACTTAAAGGCAAGAAGGCCATTGGATCTAAGTAAGTTTATAAGGTGAAATACAAGCTGGATGGCACTGTTGATCGTTATAAGGCCCGATTGGTTGCTAAAGGGTATACCTAAGTAGAGGGGGAAAATTACATAGATATGTTTTCTTTAGTGGCTAAACTTGGTACTGTTCGCATTTTATTAACCGTTACAATAGTTAAGCATTGGCCTATTTATCAAATCGACATCAGTAATGCCTTCCTTCATGAGCACATTGATGAAGAGATTTACATGCAACCTCCTCTTGGTTATACTAAAGCCAAGTCTAATGAAGTTTTTTGGTCGAAGAGATCTTTATATGGCTTGAAGTAAGCTTCTCGCCAATGGAACATTGAAATTTTCAATTTCTTCTTGCTCAAGGCTTTGTGTAGTCCAAAAGTAATTACTTGCCTTTTACCAAGATAGATGGGAATTCTTTTATTGTGGTTTTATTATATGTTGATGACATGTACTTATGGTAATTCTATTTCCCAATTAGAGGCTGCTTTATGTTCTAAATTCACTATCAAAGACATGGGATATGTTTTTTCTTAGGCTTCGAGCTTTGTTAGAGAGAAATTAGATTACTAATTCACCAGCACAAGTTCATACTTAATCTACTCTTAGATGTTGGATTAACTACTTCTAGACTTACTGTTACTCCACTTCCTTTAAGCACTAAACTTGATCATACTATAGGAGATTTGTTGCCTGATGCTACTGTTTATAGACGTTTACTTGGTAGGCTTCTCTATCTGACTTTGATATGGCTTGATATATCCTTTGTTGCACATCATCTCAGCTAGTTTATGTCTTCTCCTCATAAGCCTCATCTTTAACCTGTTTTGCATTTATAGTGATATTTGAAAGCCTTGATTTCTTTAGGACCTTTTTATCCTATTGATAGTTCATTTACTTTATTGGGGTACTTTGATTCAAATTGGGGTTTATGTCCAATTGATAGAAGATCGATTAGTAGGTATCGTATGTTGCTTGGTAAGGCATTGATTTCTCGAAAGCTGAATATCATTGTATGGCCTCTTTGACTAAGGAATTACTTTAGGTGTCTTACATTCTTAAGGGTTTTGGTATTGATGTCTCCTTATCGGTCACTTTATGTTGTGATAATCGTGCTGCTCAACTCATTACTTGTAATCCATGTTTACATAGCAAAACTAAGCATATTAGTATTGATGTCCACTTCACTAGAGAGCAAGTGGCAGCTGGTTTCCTTCGCATTCTTCATGTTCCCTCTAGATTTTAGCTAATAGATTTTCTTACCAAGCTTGTTTCTCAATACACTCTTAACTTTATTTTAGCTAACTAAGGTTTTCAAGAAGATCCAACTTGAGGGGGGGTAGGGGGGAAGGCGGTGTTGATATTTATAAATACCATTCTCTACATTATTTAGTTTGCTAATGTGTATTGCTAGTGAAAGTTAATTTTGTTGAGTTGTTCAATTAGTTAAGTTAGTTACTAAAACAGATCTTATATATATATATTTTAGCCAATAAGTTGAATATAGTTTTCACTTCTATCATACATGAGTATTTGTTGATTCCATTACAATCTCCTCGAGTCTTAATGGAAGTCAAACTACTGGATATCAATTCCAAAACCTCTAGTCTCGAGTTTACAGATATGATAGTGTAGCAAGAAATAACACCTAATTAAGAATCCACTTATGCTATTACATCGTCAATCCTCATATATGATGTTTCTCTAATAGTAATATTCTTTGTAGTGAAGCGAAAGAAAAGGCTAAGCATTGTTTGGCTCATGAAATTATATTATGAGATTCACAATATATGTCACTACATTATAAAAACCCTTAAGATAATGCTTAATGTATAGCAAATATTATAAAAACCATAATGATGATCATCATTTAACATAACTAACATATCTTCTCAAAGTATACCAATATCGATCTTGCCATACCTCAAGACCCATAGATGACGTGGTAAATCACTACATAATCTATTAGACCATATACATCTCGTCGATCTTCCTAAAACTAATCTCACTAAACTCCTATGACTACTCATCAAGTATGTGTGTATATATGGATTAAAATTCTAATCTTAATTGAATGAGTCTTATAGCTTCAAAAAATAAATAAAGATATTAAAGCCTAAATGGTAGCTTAGCGTATTCTTTGTTTATATAGGAATATTTCAAAATTATACCTAAATTTTAGATAATTTTCAAAATTTACAACCCAATTTAAAGTCACTACCTTATCTTTGATAATTTAGACTTCTACTATTTGATAAACGAGCGTTTTTCATGTTATCTTTTTAAAGATGACTAAGTAGTAAATTAGATAGGTAAAAATTTGATGGGGTATGACATTTAGTGGGTGTAATGACTTTAAATACAAAATCTAATATGCAAAAGTTTAATGGGCATGAGTCATGACATATAACAATTTCACTTTAGGTAATAAATTGAAAAACTTAGCAAACTTCAAGTAATAATTTTGATATTATCTAGTTGATAAATAACAACATATCTACAATTAATTACAAACAATGCGATCATGTAAAACAACACGTCAAGGAGTTTAACTCCTGTTACAACTAAATACCAAACTCATGCATAACATATGCATAAACAATTAATTACAAATACAAATAGAAATACACTTGAGTCTCCAAATACTTTAATACAATATCCCAACAAGCGGTAAAGTTACAATCCTAATTTACTTATTTAGATGCTTACTATGAAAGACTCAAGTTATCAACGGTTTGCACACTAGGAAATCCCATATATACAAAACCCAAATTTAGTTTTCATAATAGTTACAAAAATATTAGGTTTTATCTAAAATTGTTATCTATCTATATATATATATATATATATATAAAGTATATTATCATAATAATATATAATTTTATTATATACATATCGAGTTATGTTACTAATTATTAATAATATACGTAATTATACTATTACATATAATATATCATTTCGATCATATCAAAATGTACTTTTAATTGGTTAAACCATGTTTCAACTTCAATAGAGTTATTGTAATACGTACATTCTAGTAATATTATATAATTATAGGTTATATTACTTAAAATAGTCTGATTTTAGTAAAAATAGTGCCATTCGGTCCGTATAAACCTAACGATACGTATTACGGGTCCTATTTTTAGAGATGACTTTTAACGAGTAATTTGAGTTTTTAACATAGTTGTACATATCTAAATAAATATTATCGTACTATACGTATTTTATATTATTAAATTATATTTTACGTAATTTGTCAATATATCTCTATAATAAGGGTATTATCTAACCCTAATACAGATACAACGTATCCTAGTCATTAAACATCATTAAATATATTAAAAATATAATTTTTATCCAATCTAACCAGTATACATATAGATAGTTTTTATTCAACTATTTATCATATTTTAACCTATTATTACTAAAAATATGTCCAAATTTGTAATTTAAGTCATTTTACTACATAAATTTGTAATAAATAGTTTAGGTCACCAAATAATTTTTCAAAATTTCTATAGACTCCTAAAAATAGGGGGAATTCATTCATCACTTAGTTCCAAGTTATCAATTCATCGCCTATATATTTGAAATTACGGTTTTACCCTTAAATTATACTTAATTACCCAAATACGATTGTTTTTGTACAAAATTATTTTCAACCTATCCTAACATTATTATACTTCACTAAAAATCAGTATAATTTAATTTCATCATTTAATTTCATAATACCTATTTATTTCACACTTTAACCCTAATTTCTAGCTATTTTTAGGTCGAAAAATACAATAAATATTAAAAACACTCAAATAATAAATTAGGCTACATAGAAATTATCTATATATCATGTATATCTTGTACAAAAATTTTGAACTAGAAACAATATCATTTGATATATTTATTTTGAAAGTCAAAATCTGGATGAATAGTGACTTTCTTATGCAAGTGTATTAAATATTCAAAATTTTACAAAAATAAAATATCACACAAAAACATGTATGAAATAACATAACTACAAATTTTTCCATAATTTTTTGGATGGATTTTCTATTTTTTAAAAATGATCGAAAAATAGCATAAAAATTTGATCTAACTGTACTTGGATGCTCCAGTAACTGGCGATGGATGGGTGGTTATCAAACAGTCAAGGCACGACAGGGACTGGTAGTGACCGATCGAGTTAGTTGTCAGGTGGTCGTCATGGTTAGGTTTGAGTAGGGTATGATAGGTTACCCAGTTTTTGCTATCTTTTCCTTAGTTTTTTTTTCTAATTTTTTCCTTTAATGATCTAATCTCTAAATGTCTAAACCAAGTCTAATTAAGGTCAGGTGGTAGTTATAGGGTTTAATGGCAACTAAATTTTTTTTTTCTATTAATCTATTCAATTAATACTAGTAGGAGGTGTCCTCTTTATAATAATTTACTTTTGACTCATTAAAATTTGCTACTGAGGTAGTGCCATAGTTGAATTCCTGAAGTGTCCTAAATTTTTTAGAAATTTTCTAGCCATAATCTTAGCTTGGTGAATAGATTTTCCAATTATTTAAGTATTTTAAGTATATTATATTAGTATTTAGTTATTTATTAATATATAAGTATCTACCATATGTATATATCACGTGTAATATATAACTATACTTGTATAATTATGTTTCTAATATCTCTTTTATTTTTAAGATATATTTCTTAATTATTTTAATGAAATCAACACATTATATATATTTAAGTAATTTAGGATTAATTTACTAGCATAGTTATTATTTATATTGAGTATATTCATAAAAATACATATATATTAATATAGCAAATTACACTAAATTATCTCATTTTATAGGTTAATTGACTTATTTCTAAGTTTTTGTCACATTCCAAGTTTGATTTTAGGGGTTTAGAGCAATTTGGTACTATATTAAATAATTATACTTCTAGGAGTAAATTTAGGATTTTTTATTACTATTTTCAAAATCTAACTTTATTGAGTCACTTTAACTAATTTTTTTATTTTAATTATAAAGTTTGAACTCAATTGGATAACTTTCTTTGAAAGGCCCTAAATTTAAATTCAGTTATTCTAAACACAATTTTAGGAAGCTTACAAATAGCACAAAAACCATAATGATGATCATTGTCCAACATAATTAGCATATCTTCTAAAAGTGTACCAATATTGATCTTGCCATATCTCAAGACCCATGGATGATGTCATAAATCGCTACATAACCTATTAGACCATGTCCGTAAAAATAATCCCACTAAACTCCTATGATTACTCATCAAGTATGTGTGTATATATAGGTTAAAAATTTATATATTAACTGAATGAGTCTTATAGCTTCAAAATAAATAAATAAATAAAGATATTAAAGCCCTAATGGTGGCTTAGCATATTCTTTGTTCATGTAGGAATATTATCAAAATTATACCTAAACATTAGCTAATTTTCAAAATTTATAACCCAATTTAAAGTTACTACCTTATCTTTGATCTATTTGATAAATAAGTGTTTGTCATGTTATCTTTTTAAAGATGATAATGTAGTAAATTTGGCAAGTAAAAATTTAATGTGATATGATGTTTAGTGGGTATAGTGACTTTTGACTTTAGATATAAAATCTAATATGCAAAAGTTCAATGAGTATGACATCTAACCATTTCACTTGAGATAATAAATTGAAAAACTTAGCAAAATTTAAGTAATAATTTTGATATTATCTAATTGATAGATAACAACATATCAACAATCGTAGTCTAATCAACAATGGATACAAAAGTTCATTCATTAGTTCAAATGGAATTTTTCATACTTCATATGTAATAGCCATTTTATTATGGTTTTTCAATCTAATCCAATGACTGATAGTTGATTCATGACTTCTACCTTGCTTTACATTAGGTGATATGCTATGAGTTGGCACTTCTTTTAGAGTTCCTAACCCGTGAAAGCCATCAATACCCTAGCCCCATAACTTGCCTATCTTGGCCTTGCCACTAGTACTCTTATCCGATCACTTCATCTTACCTCTTAGCACAAAAGCCATTGTTGGCGAATTCACAAGCCATGTGCTTTACCTACATTAGAGGATGTTTGTTCCTTGACCTATCCTCTAACTATACTTGGTTGTTTCCTCTTTATATACTAATCTACTTAAATAACCACCATTCTTTATTTTTTAACTTGCAAACCCCTATTCCATATTAAGGGTAGGCAAATTATGGCATGCCATTGAAACATCAAACAACAAAAAACATGCATCTTTTGGTTATATCATCATAAGATTCATTTCTATGCATATAATTATAACTTTAATAGGAAATGCATGTGTCCTATGAATTGATTGTTAAACACCCCATCCCCTCTTCTTAGGATTTTTTCTTTAATGTTAATTGTTTTGTAGATCCTTTTGGGAACTTGTCTTATATGTACTTAGATTGTATTTAAATAGTGGGATAGACTACATGGATCACCCTTGAAAACTCTAGAAAATTGCATGGAGTCCATATCTTTTCAAAAATCAGCACTTATCCCTTTAAAACAGGTGTAGACCCTTCTTTTTGTTGATTGAGGTGCTTGTGTGTGAATTGCAACTGGCATAGACGCTCACATGGAAACTTACTCTATATTCTATAAATATACTTAATTAATTGCATTAACTAATGTAAACAAAAAAAAAAAGAACTTTAAAATATAAAATGTTTAAAAAACAAAAAATTAAAAAAGTGAAAGTTGATTTAAAATATCAAAGCCCAATAATGGACACCCAAAGGTAGCGTAGCTGGGTTACCATGTCATAAGAGAAGCAATGCAAAAGATATGATTGTGAGAGATATGAAGTGTTGCGTTCTTGATATGGCTCTAGAGTCTGCAATCTTTCCTTATTTCATATCAAGTTCTCCTAAGTTAGAGATAATATGAAAAAGAATTTGAAGATTAGTATAAGTACTGACTGCTTTTAGCACCCAATTTTCATAACTTTTTGCTAATTCCATTTAATTATACCTTGACAGTCATATGTATGATGTTTATGTTGTACATAAGCAGTATCTTCATTTTTTTTTTCAGTGATTTTTTATCGAGTCAATCAATTTATATATATAGTTAGATTTATTTGTGTTTCAATGACTTTTATTGCCTTTATTAAAATTGAAAAATTACGTCAAATATTTTCGTTTTTCCTTACTGCAAAAGTTGGCTGTCAGCATTTCATGATGTTATGATCTCGATCGATAATCAAAAGATGCTTTAGTTTGCTCATAAAGGTAATGACTTGAAGGCATTATTGGTAGAATTTTATTTTCAAGGATTTCAAACTCTTTCTTGTTTTCTTGTCTTTTATTTTTAGCGGTTTTAGATTTTTGTACATTTTACACAGAAGTAGGCAAGTCAATGAAAAAGTGAATAAATGCGTTTTTCCGCGGGTAAATGCCGATTTTAGAAAAAAGTTGAGGATTGATACAATTTTCTAAAGATTTTAAGGGTGATTGGTAGAAAGGAAAAAAAAAATTGCAAAAATAAAAATAAAATCTTAAAACTATAACACTTGAAATTTCAAGACAATTTCAATTTTAACTAAAATTGTTTTTTTAAAAAATGATTTCAAGTGGAATGATAAAATCGCATTTTAAAAAAGCGATTTTAGTTTTAATATACAACTATTTGGAAATATTACATGGCTATAAAAATCGTCTCTTGAAAAGGTGATTTCAAGTATCATAATTGTGGAATTATTTTCCTAGAACTAGTATTTTTAGGATTTTAATTTTTTTTTTATACTTTTTGCTGTGTTTTTTTCTTCCTTTTCTAATGATTTGTGCAATTTATATTAAATATTATTATATTGTTGTGTTTTTATAGTAAAGAAGGAGTGTATTTATAATTTACCTCATAAAATAATATTTTAATTAGAAGAGATAATATCATCAATTGGAGAAGTGCATGTTGCACTCAACTGCATCTATTTCTGGCTGTACCTTCTATTAATTTCTTAACATAGAGGATATTTAGGTTTATACATGAAAATCACATTATTTGTGGATTTTAATTTATAATAATAATAATAATAATAATAAACAGCATAAAACTAACATAAATAAACCTTAAACTATAAAGCCCAACAATCGAATAATGTTGGGGTCAGCAATCGTCCACGCCAATCTACAACCATCATCTGTTGTTACTCCTCACAAACACAAAACCCACAAGTGAACACCCACACCTGGCACCCCCCTCCTTATCTCTTTCAACCTTAAACAAGAACAATCCCACTTCACATACATACAGCTACAATATCTCAGCATCGTCTCTTCGACACTCTCATCTTGCAACAAGCTTGCATTTCTAGAATGGCAACTCTGTCTCTACCTAAACACCCACTTCCTAGTCTGTGCTCACCTCAAACACCCAAGTCCCAGCTTTCCCATAACCTCTCGTTTTCATCAAAATCATCACAATCTCAGTTTCATGGCCTTAAGCTGTCTAGTCCTCACTTCTTGTCAATCCCATCTACTTCGTCGGCTAAAACTTCAATTGTCGCCAAGGTACATTGTTTCTTTGTGTTTCACATTTAGAATTATGTACCAAGTTCTTGTTTACCAAGCTATTTCTGGGGACATCGTGGGATTTTGATTTGCAGGTGAACAAAGGTCAAGCGCCACCTTCGTTTACATTGAAGGATCAAGATGGGAAAATTGTGAGCCTCTCCAAGTTCAAAGGGAAGCCCGTGGTTGTCTACTTCTATCCTGCAGATGAGACTCCTGGCTGTACTAAACAGGTAATCTAGAGTTCCTTACGCGCGTGGGCTCACGTTTTTGCAAAGTTTATTTGGGATGTCTGTGAAGTTGGGAAACTTATTTAGGGTGATCATGTGTTTTCTGATCTTATCAGAGATGCGGTGTGTATAAGAAATCGAGAGTATCGGTATAATTTCAAAAGTTTACAGATGCGATCGGTACAATTTATCCTACAAAGGGTATAAAGTATTTGTATTATCTGTCTTAACGTTCCACATCTGGATTGTTCCTTTTGCACTATAAGCTAATAAGTTTAATGGATTTGATTTATTTTTATTTAATATTTTTTTATTTATAAATCAATGAATGTGATTATATTGATTTTTGAAATATTCTATAATATCATTATGATATTATTATTTTTCTTTAATCTCTACTGTTAATTATACTTAATAACATCATAAAGAGATAAATTAAAAAAAATTAAAGAAAAAAAACACATTCTAATAAATGGAAATATTCAAAATTCAAATTAAATGGTGATGATTAATTTCCTAGTTTAATTAGTTTACTAATTTACCATTTGACTTTTGCTAGTTAGAATCATGGTATGAGAACTTGTGTTATTTTATTTTAGTTTTTTTTATGCATTGTTCTGATAAGTTGGTAGTCTTTTTCTTTCGGCCTAGACAGTGTACTGATGAAATTCATTAACACAGTACCGGTGTTCGGAATTTAGGCTTCGGAAGATCAGAGTTTTGAGGAATCCTTGGATCGAGCAATTGTTACTTCATTATAAGTTGTGCTATCAATATTTCGAATTTGAATATTCAACCAAGAATTGAGATTAGTGGGTTACTATTGGTAATACAACTTAGAATTAGGTAACAGGGATACTTATTTGGATAACACAATAATTTCCTCTGCAGCCTGTTAATTTAAACGGTATGTATGGCGACAGTTTTGGTCAGGATCATTTTTTTTTTTTTTAATCTTCTTTTTCGCTCGGAGATTTGTGTAGACATGTCATTATTTATCACTGTAAATTAAGGGATGGAATTGCTATCTTAGTAGTTGGAATTTGCAGGCCTGTGCTTTTAGGGATTCTTATGAGAAGTTCAAGAAGGCAGGGGCTGCGGTGGTCGGGATCAGTGGTGACGATCCGTCTTCACACAAGGTAAGGTAACATTTAACAATGAAGAACTCATTACTCTCATGAACATTAGTATGGTCTAATAATCATAGAATGTTTCTTGCCTGCTGGACTCTAATACTTATTAAGGTTCAGACATACACAAATAAAATCAAGCATCCTTCACCTCTCATTTCATTTGACTGGAGAACAGATCCATTAGATGAAAATCTCTTTCATTGGTGAAGTAAGTTTACATCCCACAGCTGTACCCTTAAGCCCAACTTCGACTCTTAGTGTAATTCTTGTTTACGGGAAGTGATGGAGAAGAGCTCCACTAAGATGGATTATGATATTCTATATTTCAATTTTCTGATCCAGACATGTGGATGGAAAGTCGAATAGACTCATAGCCCAGTCTCTCCATTTCCTCTTTAAGAACCAGCCATGAACCCAACATTACAAACGGACCCAAATTCGTACATTGCATTCCCAAATTTCTTGCCTATGGCTTTTCTATCACAAATGTTGCTCTATTAGCATGCTCTCTTAATCATCCTGGCCCCAGACTAAGAACTTTTGGTTTATTTGGTGCAACAATCACAGGCTTTTGCTAAGAAGTATAGACTGCCATTCACATTGCTGAGCGATGAGGGCAACAAGGTGAGGAAAGAGTGGGGAGTACCTGCTGATCTATTCGGAGCATTGCCAGGAAGACAGACCTATGTGCTCGACAAAAACGGCTTGGTTCAACTCATCTACAACAACCAGTTTCAACCCGAAAAGCACATTGATGAGACCTTGAAGTTCCTCAAGAGCGCTTAAACCACATATTCTTTCTAGAAGCTTGTTGTTATATTCCCCTTCACCTCCCTGTTGAGTTGGGTCTTATCTGGATATGTTGTCTTGGCAAAAAATTATGTATATCTGTTGTTTTTTAACACCTCATTGTGTAGCTAAACTCGAGTTGGACATGTTAGAACTATGACAAATGTGATTATTTTGATTTTTAGGGTATTGATTTAGATCATGAATCGAATGACAATTCATTGTTGCCAAGGAAATAATTGAATTATAGGAGGTCTTGAGGCTTTAAATTTCATTTCCCAAGCTTCAAAAAAATGAAAATTAAATACAAAATTATGTAATTTCAAGATAATTGAAATTTATATGAAAAAAGGGGGGGAAATCAAGTAATGAAAAACTATAAAAGAGTAACTAACCTCTAGCCATCTAGCCGATGAATTGTCATTGCCTATGTTGGCCTCATGGTTGATAAGGAAAAAAAAAAGGATGGATAAATTACAAATATTTCCCTTATATTGGCTTTGATAAACATTCTAAAATGAAAAAAAAAAAAAAACAAGATAATGTGACTTGCATTTTGGTTTTTTTTTGTAAATTCATGATATATTTATATATATATATATATATGTTATGATAAATACATGATCTATGTTTCATTATTATTTGTTAATATCAGTCAAGAAATATGTGTTAATCTCTAAGTGATTCATAATAATTAATCTAATGAAATAACATTATTAAATGTATCCAATTAAAAATTTTCATAACAATATAAAAAAAATCTAGAAATTGAAAAAAAAAAGAAAAAAAATCAAACTTTAATTAGAATAGATGGTTGACCATCTTAAGACTAAAGAAGGGTTAGCCACCTCTAGAGGTTGTATAGGCGTCCAATTATAGCAACTACCATCGGCAATAAAGTAGCCAATGGACCCCAATTATTTGATAAGGTAAAATTAAGGATTCAAGCGACGAATCCTTATAGATATCCAATCTAACATATATTCTAGAGAATAATTTGCCATGGGATTTTAGGATGAATTTCGGTTCTTGTTTCATAATCTAATAAGATTTTGATAGAGCTAAAATAAAACTCGATGAGTAATCCAATCTTAATACAAAATATTATAATTATATGATTACATTAAGTTAAAATGTAGTTGCCTATAGTGCATTAAAAAAAATGATAAGATAATATACTTACTTCAACTATTCATCTAATTTTTTGGAAATACTTATCAAACTATGGATGTTATATGATTGATTTTGATAAGATGCACTGAAATTTTTTTGCTCTTTTTAGAATATTTATCAAGTACATGTCTCCAATACTTTGTATGTACTAATGTATATGTTTAGATTATTATCAGATCTTTCCAAAGCACATTAAAAGTTTGTATCAAATACAAAAAGGGCAATAATGTATAAGATGAGTCAAGTCAGGTTAGATTTTAGGTTCCTAATAATGTATCGAGTGAGTTTTGAATATAGGATTAAAAACTGAAACCATAGGTTTTAAAAAGTAGTACGTGAACTACCTTTGTTGCATTGCTAGTTGAAACCTATCATTATAGGTGGGGCATGTGAATTCAAAGG
The DNA here is from genome assembly GCA_024138015.1 of Lumnitzera littorea. NCBI lineage: Eukaryota > Viridiplantae > Streptophyta > Magnoliopsida > Myrtales > Combretaceae > Lumnitzera > Lumnitzera littorea. The sequence continues at coordinate 109,643,875 of JAMXBB010000007.1, read as the reverse complement.
GTAGTTGATAACCATTTACCGCCATCAAAATTTAAGAATGAAAAACCAATAAAGGAACATTAGATTCATAATCAGATAAAGTGACCCCATAGGTAGTCGGTGGTTTTTTTGTTTTAATTTTAAGGATGGTAGATAATCTAATTGTTGGAAGAGATTCAACAATACATGATCTAATCAAGAAACATACATACACACATTGATACTAAAACATTGAATAAAATTTTATTGAATGTTATTCACTATCATATGCTTCACTATGTATGCACTACACATATACTATTCTCACTTTTACACTAGCACTCATGTATTTCTATACTTTGTATGCGTATACACATTGGACTGCTAAATTGTCAAATGCATACTCTATTTATAATGGATACTGTAAGCTCCACAATTAGTTACTCGGGGTTCCGATCGAGCCTAAATTATAAGTAAAAGTAGAAATATTGGTAAAAATGATCCCGTAAATTCGAATTTAAGAAAATAAACAATAAAATAAAAGAATATAAAATTTCTAAATTTTAAGTATATAACTCGTTATTTATCGAAAATGCGTAAAATGTATTCCGATAACTAATTAATCGTTAGAGATAAATTACATGTATACTAAAAATCATAAAATAACCTAAATAATATTTAAGAATATTTATTTGTACTATATATGAAATTACATGTAGGTAGAAATATGTGAAATTACTTAAAATACATAAAATGTATTAAAATAATACTAAATAATTAAAGAAAATTCACAATTAATTAAGGAAAAATAAAGAAAAATCAGAAAAAAAATAAGGAATGATCCAAATTTAGGTTGTGGCAGCTGGGGAAAATAAGAAAAAAAAATTAGCTAATTAAATTAAAACAACACAAAAGGCAAATTGAAAAAAGATAAAGTAATTATCTAATCAAATTAATGCACAATAATTTCCCTAAAGCTCTATAAATAACAAGAAAATTTCAAAAGCTCATTTGGTCAGTTTAGAGAATGAGAAAAATAGAGAGATGCAAAATTGAGAGAAAAATTAAGGTTAGGAAAAAAAAATAAGAAAACTGTACAATTAAGGCCTTAAAAGGGAACCCACACCAGACGAGTACTTGGGAGTGGATGGCCATCACCACCACACAGTGGTGGTAGTGCCTAGACCGGCCGACAAGGCCACAGTGGCCGGCGGTGGTGGAAGCCACCCAGACCGGTGAATTCGATTTCTAGTCCGATTTTGTGTAATTTTGTAAAAATAGTAAATATTCTTAGAAAATTATGAATTTTGTTATTTGAAATATTTTTTATGTAGTTTTTAGGAAAAATATTGTTTTGATGAAAATATATCCCATAATATATAATCCTTAAAAAATCATGCAAAACTGAACATATTTCGGTTTAGAAATAAATGACCTTAGGAGTATAATTTTGAGCTCAAAATTTTTGTGTAGACTACTTAGATGATATAGAATAGTGTTATGAAGCCCGTTTTGAAAAATTAATTTTCAAAATTTTTAGATAAATTTTAGGCTTTAAAATAAGGCATAAAATGGGTAATTTAGAATAATTAAGTAATTAAATAGTTAATTACTGATTTAGTAAATGATTATATGTTTTAGGATGTTGAAATTTGATGAAATATGATACTTGTAGCATTTAGGGTGTTAAATGTAATTATTAGGTTAATTATGTAGTAAATAAGTAATAAGGAAAAATAATAAATTTTAAGTTAATTTTGTAAATTAGGGTAATTATGTGTAAAATCTGATTTAGGATGAATTTAGATATTTTGAAATGATAATTGATGTTGGGAGATGGTAATTAGAGTAATAAAAATATGAGATGTGTATTATGTACATAATAAGTAATAGTGCATAATACACAATTATTAGAAATATAATAAATAGAAGATATTATAATAAAAATTGATATTATGATAATAATAGAAATATACAATAAATCTGATAGGAAACTTAAATTAGGTTAATTATATGAAAAATGTAAGATTTTTTTCATAACAGGGGTGAATTTGGTAATTAAATTAGGATCCGGGTATACCGCACGGATTATAACACTAGTTAGAGACTAAAAACGATATTTAGGATATCTGAAAATAATGCGATTAATTTCACATTATGGGTCGGAATGATTTCTTAGGATGTACATATAAATATTTAACCAAAAATTGAGTTAAAAACCTAATTTAAACTTAAGACCTAGATAATTAGGTATATTAAACCCTAAACAAAAGATAACAATAAGTGTTATAGGATAAAACCAACCTATAATAGTTATATGAAAAATTAAAACCATGTTTGTTTTATAGGGATGATCGACGATGGCCTGAGCGAGTTGGACCTCGAGCAAGTGAGCGAGGAATTCGGGTAAGTTGGGATTAATACGATGCTGTATTTTAGAGGCTTGAGATTATACTTGGTTGTGCTTATTAGATAGTTGGTTATGTGCATGTCTGTTTGTTATTTTAGCTTGTATTGTATGATTTGTATGAAATGATTGATCACCCTAAACTAGACCTAATCAAATATACGACCTGTAATCATAATCGAACCTGCATGGCAACCTATTAAGGGAAACCTAGGATTCTCTAGCCAAATACCGACCCCTTCGAAAGGGATAGCATAGGATTACACAATGGTCCCTTCTTCATCCTTAATTAAACTAAGTGACAGGAGAGAAGGTCGCGACGAGAGTGAAGTCAATTGTTTGAAGGTAGTTGCGGCAGGAGCAGTGTCTCCATTGCATAAACTTGGGTTTGATCGTGATCTATTGCATTAACGGCAACTCCTTAACCCGGATTAGAGCGGGTGCAATTTCTTTAATCTCACGACTTACCGAATAACGTCATGCGATGGCATTTGCTTAAACATGCATTACACCTAATAAGTTGGTTGATAACCTTATTGTGTTTATGGTATAGTTTTAAGTCCTCCATCCTAACTTACTGAGATGTAGTTACTCACATCCCTATAGACGTCGTGCAGGTACTGGTTAAGAAGCTGCTTACAACTATTCTAAAGCTAGCAACTGCTGGATCTTGGAAAGTGAGGAAAAACATTTGAAGGACAAACATATATTTTTAAGGTCTAAGCTTTTATTTTAGAATTTTTCATTTCTGAATAATGTAATAACTAGGAAATATATTACGGTAAAACATTATAAACGTTAATTATAATAACTGAATTATAGTGTATATATATATTTTCTCACTTCTTAGGTAAATGATTTATTTAAATTACAAACTACTTACTTTAAAGCAGGTTAGTCGTGGACGCCTTGTGTAGATCAGGTCTAGGATAGCGATTGTAAGGCCAACTTCTATCTTAGAATGGTTTACACGGCGAAGCTGTTACGACTCTACCGCTTCGGGGCGTAACAAATACACATTGGCATAACTAACTCACTTCTACACTTAATACCAATCTATATTATTTACTCTAACACACCCTCTTAATGCAGATTGGTACACAATGAGACCATGTGATCAAAGTAATAACAAGATAATAAAGAGTGCTAAAAATAAAGAGATAGAGAATATCAAGCTTGGATGCAATATGAATTTCAGATCGCCCCCTACTCTCTACGGGCCCACAATCGCCTCCAATCGAGGACTTCACACAATTTTATTAATCTCCCAAAACAATGCTCAAAGAGCTATACAAGTTTTCTCAATCACAATTACACACAATGATCACACAAGTGTAGTGCTTTTCTCTTTAAAAATTGTAAATGCAAGAACTCTCAAACACTATACACTAAGCCTTACTTGTTTAATTGCAATAAAGAGTACAAGAGACAAATAATAAGTAATAAGGCTAAAGAACATAAGAGAATGTCTTTTGATTGCAGTAGAATATCAATTCTATCTTAGCCTTGGTTGGGTTGTTGTGTATTTATACAACTCATTCAAATCTTTCTATTATTGTGCATTAAATACTCTAATGGCTACTTGAAATAAACTTGCCGTTATGACGGTAACACATCCTTATGATCATGTTGGTAAGTCAAATAACTACCAATACGAACATCGACATATGTACCGTTATGCCAGGTTGGTGAGAATAAAATGCTTTCTAACTATCAATCTAGGGCTTCATACTATCAAGCCAGTTCTTCCATATGCCGTCATGCCAGTGAACCAATTTTACCTGTTTTCAACTTTTAAACATAACAAAGAACATCTAGACTTTACAATTCAACTTCAACAATGCTTATACATCTTTCAAAACTGAATATCTTGTAGAGTTAATTATTATTTATAATCATAATGCAAGATAATTGTTCTTTTTCAATCAACTCAATATAATCAAGTAATAACATGTTTAATCATACACTTTGTGTTTTAGTCTCATCAAAATCAAATAGTGAACCTTAAGTTCAATCATCTCTCCTATTTTGATGAGGACAAAACTCCTATACATTAAAAACTCATCCTTAATCTAATACTACCTCTCAATTAAGCATTTAGTTTCAAGATATTTATACGCAAGATTAAAGGAATGCTTGAAAATAGAGAGTATTAGAGTGCTAGAGAACCAAGTTTCACTTCTTAATAAGTTCACATATTGGATATATCGAACTTTCAATGAATTAAGATATACCAAAATTATAAGATAAGTATCAACTCACTTTAATACACATTGTGACTCTCTAAAAGACTCGAATATTTATTCCCCTTTGGCTTCATCAAAAAGAAGAGGATCCAGGTGGTTAAAAGGAAAGATGATTCAAGTAAAAAATATGGCATAGTCCCGGCTTAAGCCTTAGGATAAGTCCCGCGCAAAAGGAAGAATAAAGATAGCCAAGAGAGGATAAAGACATCTAGAGGATGCATATAAGAAAATACAACCATATTATAAAAGACAATACAAAAAAAACATTAAGATATAGATGTCCATGCATCTTCAAAAGATCCATCACACATAACATAATCTACAAAGGCTATAGCAATGGCCAAAACACCAACTGAAAATAAAGCAAACATAAAGGTGGCCAAAGGCTAAGTCCATAAAATGAAACATAAAGTAACATAAGAAATAAACCAGAGGCGGTAACTTAAACAGTAGGTAGATCATCATCTTGAGTTGGAAGAGGAAATGGGTAAGAAGAGTAGTGATAATGCGGCTAGAAATTATTATAGATCCCTTGAAATTTGCTGTAGATCTGATCATGAATGTCCTCCTTAAGCTAATTAAAATGCATCTCTAAGTATTAATAAAATGGATGTTGAGAGGCCAAAGGAGCAACCAAATTAAAAGAAGGAAAACCAAATTCAAGAGGAGGAGGTTGGTGAGAAGAGCCAGCCGGAGGAGGAGCTACAGTATGATCAGTAGGTGGTGGAAGCCGTCCTTTGAGAGGCGGAATGGCCTCATCAGATGGACTAGGATCACTATTACTCCCCCATCATCAGAATGTTCAAGTGCTTCTTGCTTAGATCCAAGATCAAGAGGAGGAAAGGCTTCTTTCTAACCTAATTATTGCCTACCTTATTCTAAAGTGCTCGACAAATATCAACTAATTCAAGTTGTTTAACCTAAGCAACCCATTGGAGTATAGGAAACTAGACTCCTTTGCAAATTAACAATTAGGTAACAAGCCAGCCAAACCTAAGAAAAGCTTGAGAAGAGTTGTTGATCACATGTTTGAAGCATTGAACCACAATACTGAAAAAGTTAATTTGCTTATTCTTAAGGAGATAGTAGAGGATCCACATATCTTGGTATGTAATATTAGATTGTTGGCCTCAGTAAGTACAATAATTGTGGATCATAGTATGGTAGAGAATCTTTGTCCTTAGATTAAGTCTTATTACGACCAAACTTTTAGCTTTCCCTCAATTCTCACCAATACCCCAATACTGAAATACCCTTTCATGGAATCGAGCACCATAAAAATTCACATTAACTTCAGTTCCCCTAATAGTAGCACCAACAAGATCATAGATATCCTTAAGATTAACAGTGATAAGTGTGCCATAAACATAGTATATCATACAGTGCGATATAACTCATTGTTAAGATTCATTTTTAGCTTAGGATGACCTCGATCATCTAGGGAGTCAGAAATATTACGATAGAAATACTTAAGGGCATCATCATGTACCTTATTTGGAAGTCAGAGGATGTTTAGAAGATGCAAACACTTACTTATCAAATAGATCAAAATTCATTGAGCACCTTTTGTGAGTAGAAGATGCTGGTGTCCACTTCTAAGTTTAAAAATTTCTCAAATCATTGAGCGTATTAATGCGTAGGAAAGAGATGGTGATCTTATATGGGGGTACAAAACTACATACGATTCTTGGTGGCATGGTGTTTTTGAAGTGTATGAGAATATTAGAGATAAGGAAAATGAGAGGACAGTTATGGAAAGTGTGTGTAAGTGAAGCTGGGATAACAATAGAGTAGTGGGTGATAACGTTATGACGGTGGTGGCGGCTTGACAGTAGATGGGGGTTTGGTAGAGAAAGTCGCATGAGGGAGAAGATGAAAGTGCGATTTAGAGAAGTGAGATGATTGATAAGAGAAAAATAAGATTTTGAGGGGTTGGAGATAGTGAATCGAAGAGAAAGAAAGATTTTAGGGTTTGAAAGAGAAAAGGAAAGAGGATTTTAGGAAAGGGAAGGAAGAGAGAGAAGGATCAGGTGCTTTTTTAATTGCATAAGGAATTTGGTGTACCAGCATGATGGCAAGGGTGGTGCTGTCATGATGGTACCTTAAATAGAAGCGAATTGAAATGCTTGTGGAGAGGAGTACACCGTCATGATAGTAAGGAGGGTTACCAGCATGATGGTTCAGAGAACATAACCAAATCTAGGAGCTTATTTTGAAGAGTATATCGTCATGCCGGGAAGAAAGAATACCGTCATGATGATGATAGTATTCTACAATTTTGTAAAAACTTGGTGATGTCTACTCCATCTGTCCAAGTTGCCAACTCAATGCTATTTTGATTGATTTAATGTATAATCTAATACTTCAAGCAAGTTTATTTGAGTCCGTTAAGACTTGAAGAATTCAAAATTTAGCTAGATGGTTAAGTTTTAACCAAATCAAGTCCTTAAAGCTATGTAGTTCATGATAAAGTAAAAGTGTATATATAAACAAATTATGTGTATAAGCATTGAGTTTTTACACACCAACATTTCAAGCAAATTTCAAATATAAGTTCAAACATGGTAGCAACAAATTATAGCTGTAAGGCTTTACAAATTCTAAAAACATTACTTAAGTTCCATGAGTTTAAGTGTAGAATACAAGTAGCTAGAGATTAAGTAAGTGCATCAAATAAAAAATAAATCAAGTTTCCACTCCATGCCACTTCTAATAGTTCATACAAACATGGTAGAGGCATTATTAAGGCAAGTAGTATTCAAAATAACACAATAATTAGATATCTTATCTTATACCATTGAGAGCCTAATGAGGATCTTGATAGGTTAAATTTGCACAAGATCAACATTTGACAAAAATAACCACTCAATTATGATTCAATGATGAAATTAAATATGTGAAAGCCGATATTGAGCACGGAAACCAATACATGATGAATTTGTGCATATATGAACTTGGATATTTATGAATAGTTTCAAGTATGCCCAAAATAAGTTAAATGTCATGTATGATGCATGAAATCTATATGATTGTGTTTCTCAAACTCCATAGTATGCTATATACCGATCAAACCACTTAGTATGCCATTTTTGTCCAAAAACACTATTTGGTTCTTATGTGCCTAGTATTCATCTTGCATGATTATTCCCAACTCTCTCCTTAAGGTAAAAAATCTATCCTCACTCGAGGGTTTGTTGAAAATATCAACTATTTCGTGGCTCGTATCGACAAATTCTAAGCATATGACATTATTTTGCACATAATTACGAATAAAGTGATGCCTAATTTCTGTATGCTTAGTCCTTGAGTATTGAATTGGATTCTTTGTTAGATTTATAACACTTATATTATCACATTTCATTGGTACATTAGTAAATTTTAGACCATAATCATGCAATGTTTGTTTCATCTATAAAATTTGAGCACAACAACTACTGACCGCCACATATTTGGTGTTGGCAGTTGAAAGTGTTATTGAGTTTTGTTTCTTTAAATGTGATGACACTAGAGAATTACCAAAAAAGTAGCATGTGCCGCTTATGCTTTTCCGATTGACTTTGTAACCAACAAAGTTAGCATCGGAGTATCTAATAAGATCAAACGAGGTGAACTTGAGATACCACAAGCCAGTTTCAATAGTGCCCGCAAAATACTTGAAGATGTGTTTAATTGCACTCAAGTGAGATCGTTTAAGGTAAGATTGAAATCATACACATAGACACACGAAAAACATAATGTTAGGCCTAACTATAGTTAAATATAGAAGACTTTATATCATACCCCTATACATCTTTTCACAAATTGTCTTTCCACTTTTGTCTTTATCAAGTTTTAAGGTGGTGCTCATTAGAGTAGTCCTAGTCTTACAATTCTCCATTTAAAACTTCTTTAAAAGATCTTAAGTGTATTTAGCTTGATTTTTTATTTATTTGATTTGAAGGCCTAGGAAATAGTCGAGTTCACCCAAAAATACTCGTTTCAAATTTATTTTTCATAAATTGGGCAAATTCGTTAACTAAGTCCATGTGAGTAGCATCGAATACAATGTCATCCACATATGTTTAAACAATCCACATATGAGCATTGTGTCGCTTGATAAATAATGTTGTATCAAGTTTTCCTTTAGTAAAACTATTCTTTATCAAGAAGCTACTCAATCTTTCATAACAAGCTCTAAGAGCTTGTTTAAGTCCATATAAATCCTTATTAAGTTTATAGCCATAATTTGGAAATTCATTATCCTCAAATCTCAGTGGTTGCTTTACATATACTTCCTCTTTGATATAACTATTTAGGAAAGCACTCTTAGTGTCCATTTAATATAGTTTAAAGTCTTTATATGCAGTGAATGCTAAAAGCATCCTAATAGCTTGTAATCTAGCAACCGGAGCAAAAGTCTCATCAAAATCGATTCCTTCTTCTTGGTTGTAACCTTTAGCAACTAAATGTGCCTTATTTCTTGTTACTATTTTGATTTCATCTAACTTGTTTCTAAACATTCGTTACTTCTAATTACCGATTTATCACTTAGTTTAGGAACTAAGTCACATACCTCATTTCTAAAGAATTGATTTAGCTCTTCTTGCATGGCTTAAATCAAAAACTCATCTTTTAGAGCTTTATATATATTTTTTTGTTTAAATTGAGATAAGAACATTACATTACTTAAGTTCTTTAAGGAGGCTCTTGTTTACATCCTATGAGATGGTTCTCCTATGATTAGATCCTTACAGTGATTTTTTACAAACTTCCATTCTTTAGGTAAGTCTATGTTAGAAATGTCAATGATTTCATCTTCCTTAGAGAGTTGCTTTTCATTTGAAGTGGATTGGTCCTTATTAAGACCAAGACCATCCAATTGAGCATTAATGTTATATAATATCATCAAATGCAACATGAATTGACTCTTCTACAACTTAAGTTCTCTTATTATATACTCTATATATAAACCCATCAAATTTAGCTATTTGAGTATAGAGTCGAACTCGAATACTGTAGATAATTTTCTTAAGTCAACAGAGTTACTAAATTTAAAATTGAATAAAATTTTAAATTCAAAATCTAAAACGAACATGAAAAATCCTAATATACTGTTCAAACCTTAAAATTAAAACATTATGCCTATAAACGTATAAATTTACTATAATAACGATAAAACCCTAATTGATTATAAATTATCAATCGGTATTTCAAATCGCGTAAAATCACTAACTAATGACTAAATTAATTTATAAAATTGATAATGTTATTTTATAATTATGAATAACTTTATATATATATAAATAAATTCATGTTATATGAATTTAATTATTTGAACTTAATTTTATTATCTCTTTGTTATTTATATATCATATAGTCAATGTTACTTTTATAACTTATAATTTTCTTTATAATTATAATATATATTATATTAATATTATTCATAGGTTAGAAATATTNTGTGTGTGTGTGTGTGTGTGTGTGTGTGTGTGTGTGTGTGTGTGCATATACATAAAGTAGGCCAAAACCCTAAAAGAAAATAAAAGCCCATCTACATATTAATTAATAAATTATAATAACATATAAATATAAGTAATAATAATTAAAAAATTATGAAAATAACAAAATTACCACATAGACCAATAAGAAAGTTTCATGTCAGCAATTTTCCAAAAATATCTAATTTAACTACAAGTTAGGAAAATAATAATAATTAATTAATTAGGAAAAATAACAATAATAACAAAATTAACATAATTAGTAAATTAAGCTTAAAAATGAAGAAATAGTGAAAATTAATATAAAATGGACTTAAAAATAAAAAATTTCAAATATATAAAATTTATAAATTAATTATATCATAAAATAATAAAGAAAAGCTCAAAATTAATAAATAAAATTATTTGGGTCAAAATAACAAAATTTATAACATATTAGGCCTATAATGAAAAATGTAAGTTTCAACGTTTGAAACGGATCTCATTATGTAAAAGTACATCTAAAAACAATAAAAAACAATAGTTAGAATGAAAATGTTGGATGTAACTAAAAATTTAAAATAAACCAAAAAGAATAGGTAAGAGATTTAAGTTAAACTATATTTATACTATACTTGGGTTATAATAGGAAACTAGACAAACAATAATAAATATTTAGTTAACTAAGGAACCTAGCCTTTTTAAATACTTATAAGTCTTATTATCTTTTATGTACTTAATTGTCGAGTTTTAGGAATTCAAAATGCTTAGAGAGTGAGCATTAATCTAGGTGAGAGAGTTTTGATGATCTACTATCTATTTGTTGTTTAATGTTTGTATGCTGCTTATTAGTTGATACTGATTGTCTGTTAAATGACTGTTTTGCCTACGTGCTATTATCCATGTGATTACCTTTTTAAACCGATAAATATAAATATCTGACCAAAATAACCAATTATATTTATCGCATGTTTATAACTCAACTGGTATACTGATAGAGAGTGCTAGCTTTGCAAATTTTTTAGAAAAGTATTTGTGGAAAACATTTTCTTAATCTTAAATTGATTTTTGTACGTTTTGATAGCGGGAGAACTTGCTTTGTTGTACTCAAGGGGCCTTAGATATAAATTATTGATGGTAGATGGCCGTAGTTAGGGTCTACTTATTTAAATTGATATTTCTTTCTTAGCTAGGGTAGTAGTTGAGTGTCTTTTGGAGAGACGGTGGCCCCAAGCAACCTCATGCAGTTAAGGTGAGGTGCTCTATGCAGGTAAACACGGAGGATAATCGACGTATAGACGACATATAGACAACGTGAATCTATACCTTCCATAGTTCCAGACTCCTATAGATGTGTTGTTTGCATTCATCATGCATGCATTCATTTCGTATGTAGATAACTTATACGTGTGCTAATAATATTTGATAACTTGCTTGAACAGTGGTGGTGAGGAACGAATTTATTAAGCTATGATATGCTCATTTCTCTATAGTTTCTTTTGCAAATTCATTTAAGCTGGGATTGGGATAAATTCAAAGTACTAAGTGCAAATTGGAGATAAGTTTAATAATGTTAAAGTTAATAGATAAGTGTATAGCTAATACAAAATTATTTTTTGTAGAAAATAATTATATATTAAGTATTTGTATCATTTAATATTTCTTGTAAATTACAAAGTCAATTTACCATATCTTATTATTTTGTAGGGGATACTAATTCTTTGCGGTTCTATGGAATTGTGAAATATCATATATCAATAGTTATTTATATTTTGCAATAGGTTAATTAATTGAAACGGGAAACTTTAGTAGAGTCTTGTAATATCTAACTTGCAAGATAATTTTTGTATCATGAGTACACACATGATATGAAAATTTTAAGCAATCTTACTAGGCTCTCCTTAAGGTCATGACCCTATATGCCTTGTTAATAAGTGAATAACTAAGAAATATGCTTTCATCCTATTTTGAATCAAATTTTCTAAGTTGTTTCTTTTCATTATTAAGAATGTTACACTTTGTCCTAAAAGGATAAAAATATGATATATTAGGTCTTTTTCCTCTCTAAAGCTCATAGGGGGTTTTCCTAATAACAGGTCTTATGAAAACTCGATTGATATATAGCATACGGCATTAACAATATGTTCTATTCCATTTTTATTGTAAAAATCTTCCACGTAGTGATTTTCAAATGCTCCCCCATGATCACTTCTTATAGAAATAACAAAAAGACCTTTTCATTTTTTATCTTCTTGCTATAATTCAAGAATATATTATATGTTTCATCCTTATTTGTAAGGAAGAAAGTTCAAGTGTATCTCGTGAAATTGTCAACTATGACCAAGGTTTATCTTTTCCCTCCTAAACTTAAGGTTTAGGTTGAACCAAATAAATCCATATATAATAGTTAAAGTGGCCTAAAAGTTGAGATGGCATTTTTTGTTTTGAATGATGACTTTATTTGTTTGCTATATTGACATGTTTAACATGTTCTATCTTTGTCAAAACTAATCTTAGGCAATCCCTTAACAAAATTCCTCTTGGCTAGTTTTGATAAAATATCCATACTAGCATATCATAACTTCCTATACCACAACCAACTATCATTATTTTGAGCAGATTGACAAGGTTCAAGGGAACATGAAAATATATTGAAATCAATTTTGTAAATATTTCCATGTCTATACCCCTTAAAATGGACTTAGTCATTATTAATATTTTCAATAGAACATTTTTATGCATGAAAGATTACTTTGTATCCTATATCATATAATTGGCTAATGTTAAGTAAATTATGCTTCAATTTATTAGTAAGTAACACATACTTAATAGTAAGATCATTATTAATACAAATGTTACCTTTATCGATGACATGAGCCTTCTGGCTGTCTCCGAAGGTCATACTTCCTCCGCTTTTCAAGTCTAAAGACACCAACTTGGATGCGACTCTCGTCATGTGTCTTGAGCAACCACTATTTAAGATCTATTTGTTGTTTTTCCTTGAAAGAATCTACAAGACAAATGGTTATTTCTTTAGTATGTATTTTAGTTTGGGTCCTTTGGGATTAGTTGTTATAACATTAGCTTGTCTATTAGAGACACAAACCATTTCGCTTTTGTTTTTCAAGAAGAGATTGTGACGTACTACACAAGTATGTGCAATATGAATATATCTTCCGCAATAATTATAAGTTTTATCTGAAGCCTTAACAAAGTAACTTTTATATGCCTTACACACATTTTCTTTACTATATCTGATTCTAGTTTTGTCTAACCCTTGCCTTTGTGAGCTAAGGAGCTTGCCTAAGTTTTTTTCTCCATCTACAAATTTTGCTATTGTTTTTCTTGAATCATTTAAGCTAATTTTTAGAATTGCATTTTCAATTTCTAGCCAACTACACACTCATCATCTTTGTGCTCATGTTTAAGCCCTTTTACTTCCTCTTCAAGATCATTATTAGCCTTCTTTAACTTGCTATTTTCATCCATCAATGCATTATTTCTAGTATTTAGCTTTTCATTTTCCTTAGTTAATTTCTCAACTTCAATTCTTAGATACTATTGTCTTCTTCTAGCCTTTCTTTTGCATCAACAACTTTATTATACTCATTCTTGATAATATCAAATTCATCACCTACTTCATTGATCATTTATTTCAAGACTTTATTCTTCTTTCGCATTTTTATGAACTCTTTCAGCAATTCATCATACATATTTCTAAGTTCATCAAAGAAAGAATTATCTGAGATGGAGCATACCTAGTCATCGATTACTATGAAACATATTTCATTATCGAAGTCACTTAAATAGTCATCGCTCCGTGTGGCAATCATAACTTTCTTTCTTAACTTCTTATTGACCTTTTTTAGTAAGGGACAATATTGTTGAATATGTTCAAGTTTTTGACAATTATAGCACTTAATGAATTTTTTCTTTTTCCTTCTTGAACTTAGAAGATGTTCCATATCTATCCTTGTCCTTTTTCATCTCTTTGTTGAATTTCATGAAATTTCATTGACTTTTTCGCTAACATAGCTACTTCATCATCATCTTCACTTTCATCTTTACTTGTACTTTCCTTCGTGACCTTTAGAGTAATTGTCTTCTTTCTAGAGTTCTCCCATTGTCACTTCATAATCTCATGCGTCTTAAGTATTCTAAGAAGTTACTCTTTTGACATTGCATTGAGATTATGGGCTTCATCGATTGTGGTTTTCTTAGCTTCCCTATCTTTTAGAAAAGACTTAAAAATTTTAGAATTTATTTCAAGATTACTAAATGTCATTTCAAGAACACTCAAGAGATAGATGATATTGATAAATCTATTAAACATCTCATCAATAGTTTCATTTGGATCCATTCTAAAGTTTTCAAATTATCCACACAACAAACTTATCTTTGTATCCCTTACTCTATTAGTTCCTTCATATGAACTCTGTAGTTCATCCCATATTTCCTTAACACATTTACATGTACATACCCCATTAAAGTCATTTTCATTTATGACATAATGCAAGATGTTTATAGCAACTTCATTTAGAACAAGTAATTTCTAATCTTCATCCAAATAATTTCTTTCTTCTTTCCCTTATATCTTAAATGGTCCTTGATTAATTGTATGCCACAATAATCTATTTTGTGCTTTCAAAAATATAATTATCCTATATTTCCAATATAGATAGTTGTTATTGGTCAAAAGAGGAGGCTTATTGATTGCTTGTCTTTCTAAAAAGCTAATGCATTAGATGCTGTGATCTTTATTATAATATGCGATTAAGCAAATAATTAGAGACTATCTTTGATACCATTTGAATAACACTTAAGCTAAACTTAAGAGAGGGGTGAATTGAGTTTTAAGACAAATTACAATTTTTTTTAAATTTGAACAATAAATGTAGCAATAAATGTTATAAAAGTAATAATGAGATAATAAAAAGTGCTAGAAATAAAGAGATAGGGATAGAGAAGAACAAGCCCAAATGTAATGTGGAGTTCGGATTGCCTCTAACTCTCCACGGACTTACAATCGCTTCCAATCGAAGACTTCACACCACTTTATTAATCTCACAAAACAATACTCAAAGAGCTACATAAGTTTTCTCAATCGCAATTACACACAATGATCACACAAGTGTAATGCTTTTCTCTCTAAAGATTACAAATATAAGAACTCTTAAGCATTATACGCTAAGTCTCACTTGTTTGATTGCAATAAAGAGTGCAAGAGATAAATAGTAAGTAATAGGGCTGAGGAATGTAAGAGAATGTCTTTGATTGTAGTAGGATATTAATTCTATTTTATCCTTAGTTAAGTTGTTGAGTATTTATACCAACTCATTCATATCTTCCCGTTATTATGCATCAAAGGCTCCAACGGCTACTTAAAACAGACTTATTATCGTGCTAGTAACACATCCTTACCATCATGCCAGTAAGCCAAACAACTACCAGCACGAACACCGGACTTTTAATCTAAGGCTTTATACCATCAAGCCGATTCTTCCATATGTTGTCGTGCCAATACACCAATTTTACCTATTTTCAACTTTTAAACAAAACAAAGAACATCTACACTCTACAATTCAACTTCAAGAAAGCTTGTATGTCTTTCAAAACTGAATATCTTGTAAAGTTAATCGTTATTTATAATCATAATGTAAGATAATTGTTCTTTTTCAATTAATTCAATACAATCAAGTATTAACATGTTTAATCATACACTTTTTGTTTTATTCTCATCAAAATCAAATAGTGAACCTTAGGCTTCAACAGTTTTGTCAAAATATCTATAAGTTGCACCTCAATTCAATAGTATACCATCTCTAGCTTCTTCTTGTTTACTTGGTCTCATAAAAAATGAAATTTAGTTTCTCTATGCTTACTCCTTCCATGAGCTGTAGGGTGTGGAGCTAGATTAATAGAGAATTTATTATCAATCTTCAACACTATAAGACATTAAACGTTAAGTTTCATTTGATCAATTGCAACCACATTACCTTATATACAGCAGCTGAAGCTACAACATACTCTGCTTTGCATGATGAAAGTGCTACAATATGTTGTTTCTTTGAGCTCTAAGCAAAAGATAAACCACTAAAGTAAAACAAATACCCAATCGTGCTCTTCGTATCAACTTTGCCTCCATACCAATTTAAATTAGAGTACTTAACTACTTTATTTAAACTCATTGCTATTACGTTATCTCTTTGAAACAACAGCTCATAGTCAATTATTCCCTTTGTGTACTTTGAAATTGTCTTAGCAGCTATCAAATGAGATACCCTTAGGCACTCCATAAATCTGCTTATTATACCTACTCGATAGGCTATATTTGGTCTACTATTACATTGATACTTGAAAGGCCTAACTATTTGCTTGAAGCACGTTAGATCAATAACTTTCTTTTTTTCATCCTTTACAAGCTTGACACTAATATCAACTACAATCACTACTTCTTTATAGCTTGGCATGTTGAATCTCCTCAATATATCCTTCGCATACTTGGTCTAATAGAGCAACACCTCCTTTAACATCTGTAAATTCTGATCTAAGAAAGTAAGAGAGTCTTCCAGGATCAAACATCTTAAACTCATCTCTCATTGTAGCCTTAAAAGCAATTCATTACTTCCAATGACTAATAAGTCATCAACATATAGATACACTACCGTCTAAACTTCTAACTTCTTTAAAATCTTGCTATCAAATCCTCTGCTAGCCTCTTGGCCATTTGCTTTGACATACATTCCATACTCAGTACCACACTTCTCAAATCGATGTTTTGTTAAGAATGCATCAATCCTCTTGTTCCAACCTCAAGGTACTTGCTTTAAGCCATATAAGTCCTTCTTTAGTTTAAACACTTTATTTTTACTACCACTTATTTCAAAACCAGGTGGTTACCTTACATACACTTCCTCTTCAAGAGGGCCATTTAGAAATGCGAATTTCATATCCATTTGAAACATTGGCCAACCCTTTGAAGTTGCAATTGCTGATGTGCCTAGAAGCTCAATAATCACTAAGGCTTATCATGGAGAATAATGATTGGACAGGTCCTTCGAAATATTGAAGAAAATGAGAATGGAATAGTCGGTAAACACAGTAGCTTCTATGAGTTGCTCAAAGGATATGACACACCAACGAACATAACACGACTTAACACTTCACTTAATATGACTCACGAGTTAATATTAAGGTTCACTCGCTACTAACCTCGAGCTACTTGACAAGATTAGATAAGAGTATAAAGAAAATGTACTCGGAGAAGAGTATCTCACAAGAATAAGTATCTTCAATATTAGAAAAGGGTTAAGATGCCTTGTGGCTATAGTAAAAGGACTATTTATAGTAAGTGGACTTACTATTTATAGTAAGTCCTTTAGGGTAACAATACAAGTAAGGAAAATTACTAAAAGACAATGAAGAAAAAGATTCTTAGTATGTATAAAAAAAGGGTAAATAAGAGAAATGACGAAAATGGAATATAGTGAAAATGGAATATAGTACAAATGTTAGAAAAGTAAGAATAGGTGGCGACCTATTAATGAGTTCATATTAGTAACTATTGGGATGTAGTAGTTGAGTTGTAATGAAGTTGTAGCTTCTACCAATGGATGGTATTTGGAATTAATGAGCCAAATGATGGATGTAGATGTTCAATGGGCTGAAAGAGGAAGGCTCAGCATGTAGAGGCCTCGGCACTCAGTAGGTCAGCCTCGACATTTACCATGTCCATAAATTGGAACAATAGAGTTCAACGCGTAGTTACCTTGACCTTAGCACTTGAAGGGTTGGCAACTGGACAAAGATCAAAGTAGAGTAGTAGAATGCGTCCAAGTTAAGGTCTTAGGGAGTTCACCCAAAACTCCTCCACATGCAAGCGTTCATCCTTGGTAGGCTGACGTGAAAGTATCCTCTTCACAAGAGATTGTAGGCCTTGGAGGCTTATGCAAGTAAGGGGGCTAAAGGTTGATAATCCATCAGTTGCCACCACTAGTTTGATGGTCATAATTTTAGCTATGGGTGAAAACACCTCTTAAATGTCTAACTAAGGCTTTTACAAGATGCCCTTTGCAATAAGTCTAGCTTTATATTTTGAAATAGTTCCATTTGGCCTCTTCTTAACTTTGTACATCCATTTTACATCAATGGGCTTCTCATGCCTTGATAGTTCAATTAATTCCCATATTCATTTTTTTTTTCAATAACTTGCAATTCCTCTTTCATAGCTTTAATCCACTTAGAATCATTCATAACTTGTTCGAAGGTCAAAGGCTTCACATCTACTAATAATGCCAAATGCATTAAATAAACCTCAACTATAATAGCACTATCAAGAAACACCTCATAGTCCTTATATCTCCTTAGTACAATGATGATTGTTTTTCTTAGTCAAAGAAGGAAAGATTGAGAAGCTAGACACACTTGCCTAATAGGCAACATTTGAGACTAATATCAATAGACAGAGGTTAAATTCCTTGTGCCTTCTAAATTATAGGAGTTGTCGAAGCTCTAAGTTTCATTTACCAAACTTCAGAAAAATAAAAATTAAATAAAAAATTATGTAATTTCAAAATAATTGAAATTTATAAGAAAAGAGGGGAAAAATCAATTAAGGAAAAACTATAGAAGGGCAACCAACCTCTGGCCACTGAGCTATTAAACTACCACTACCTACGATGGCCTCATCATTGAAAAGAGAAAAAAAAGATGGATAAATTGCCATATTTCTCTTATATTGGCTCTAATAAACATACTAAAATGATAAAAAGCAGGATATACACAAAAATATGTCTTATGTTTTGGTGTTTTTGAATTCATGATACATATATATATATATGTGTGTGTGTGTGTGTTATGATAAATATATGACTTATGTTTTATTATTATTTGTTAATATCAATCAAGAAATGTGTTGATCTCTAAGTGATTCATTATAATTAATCAAATAAAATAATATTATTTAATGTATTTAATAAAATTTTTTCATAAAACTATAAAAAAAATTGAAAAAAAAAAAGAAAAAAAAAACAAACCCTAATTAGAATGGACAGTTGACCACATAAGGCTAAAGAAGAGCTAGCCACCTTTAAGGGTTGCATAGGCCTCTAGTTGCAGCAACCACCCTCTAGCTACAGGATAGTTGGTGAGACCCCCACTTATTTGATAGGTTAAGACTAAGGATGCAAGCAGTAAGTCCTTGTTGGTATTCAACCCAACATATATCTATAAAATAATTCCCTACGGGATTTTGGGATGTGTTTTGGTTCTTATTTCATAATCCCATAAGATTCAACAAAGTTAAAATAAAACTCAATGGGGAATCCAAACCTATTAAAAAATATTATAAGAATATGATTATATTAAGTTAAAGCGTAATTTCCTGCATTATATTCAAAGAAATAATGAGATAATATACTTACTTTAACTACTCATTTAATTATTTGAAAATATTGTCAAACTATGGATGCTATTTGATAGATTATGATAAGATGATTTGAAATTTTTCTACTTTTTTTTATCAGAATATTTATCAAGTACATGTGTACAATACTTTGTATATACATTGTATATGTTCGAATTATTATCATATCCTACCAAAGTACATTAAAATTTTGATTTGATTATAAAAAGGGCAACTTATATGATGGTTCAAGTCAAGTTAGATTTTAGCTTCTTAATAATCTTTATCAAGTGAGTTTTAAATATGAGACTAAAAACTAAAACCTTAGGTTCTAGAACGCTGTTGGCAAACCATTTTTATTATATCACTAGTTGAATCTTACCGCTATGGGTGGGCCATATGACTCCAAAGGGGGGTTGTTGGTTGTTTATCACTATCAAAATTTAAGAATGAAAAACTAGTAAAAGAACATTGGATTTGTAATTAGATAAAGTGACCCTATAGGCATTTCATTTTTTTTTTTTTTCATTTTCTATTTTAGTTTTGAGGATAGTGGATCATCTATTAAGTTACTGGGGGCTTCATCAACCCTTAAGCCTTGGGTGGGCTGACCATCCATTCTAGCTAAGGTTTATACTTTTTTCAATTATTTTCTTTTTTTCTATTTTAATTTTTTTATATTTTTATTATATAATTTAATTAAATATATTTAGCAGTATTATTTTATTAAATTAATTATTATTGGTTAACTAAAAATTGTCATGTCTCCCCTAATTAATATTAATAAATAGTGATAAATCATAGATCACAAGTTTACAAAAGCACTAAAGTATAGGTCTTTTTTTTTTTTTTTGTAATTTTCCTAGAAACCATACATAAAATTAAGATAGACTGATCATTTAAAGGTTTAAAAGCACTTTTCTTTTTTTCTTTTTTTTTTTTAAATTTGCCAATTTAAGCATTCAGTTCCAAAGATGGAGCTAAGTGCACATAAAGCAACATAGCACAATATATTTGCAATTCACTCAAAATACAGAAACTACCATAATAATTGCCAACTAGAGCGTCTTGCTTCGAGACTGAAGGTTAGTACAGTCTATCTCATGCCCCTAAAAGGTATGCAAGATACAATCTTATCATCTCTTATTCTCATTATATCCATTTTATGACAACTTCAAAAAAAAAAATCCTAACGAGGTCAACAAAGCTTAGCGAGCAACTATCTACACCATACAAACATATATAATGAAACACACATATACATCCGCATTTCTCTCTCTCTCCCCTCATTAATTATTTCTCATTCTCTCATCTATCTCTCTCTTTCTGTTCCACTTGTCTATTCTCTCTCTCTTCCATCTATTTTTTTTTTCTCTCCCTTTGTCTCTCTCATTCTCTTCCCTTACTTTCGCCCCTTCTTCGTCATCCCCCCACCCCCCCATCTCTATCTCCCTTACCGTTCTCTCACCCTTCATTTCTTTTTCCAATTAACACTCAAATTCCACTCCACAATTCCAAAGTTGAATTAAAGTGTTTAGTAGCTTGTCTGAAATTCAAAGTAATTCCACTATCGATCGAGTAGCATTCTTTGCATTCCAATTTTAACCAGGTAAATGTTATTAATTAACTACTTAAATATACTATTTATAAATTATAAGTTTGTATTATTGTTTATGTTAGGTTCTCGTTCATGCTATCCAGTAATCTTGTCTCGATTTAGGTTCGTAAGTCGTTTCGATTTCATTTTAGGTACTATATATATAGTGTACATCTTATTATTATTATTTTAATTATTATTTCTGTTGTTAGCGTTGAATTAAATATTGCTAGTATTTGATTACTATTTTTAAATTATTCAAATATCTTGTTATATAGTATTATTTTATATAAAAGTTACATTTAGATATCTTTTATCGTAATTTGGAATGTTGGTTAGATATATGTTTTGGGGCCAATTTTCTATTTTCTATTGTATTCAACTTGGTTCACTATTTTCTATTTAATTGAAGAATTATGTTAATGATTGTATTCTAATTTTATGTAAAAGTCCTTAATGTCGATTTAGTATACTATGAATCTATTCTATCATTAGTACAATTTATTATTATTATCAATGTTTTCGTTATTTAATTATTTTATCATGTTAGTATCATGTATATATATATGGCATTATACGTAGTATATCCGTTTTATATGTTGACGATTACTTTGTTATTCTTTACGAGTCATTACGAATCATACTATTTTTCAATTAAGTACGTATTATTTATTTATCATATCGATTCAATAATCTATATTATGTGGTACCCTAATTTTGTAACCTCTTTATACTTTCTCTGATATATATATATAGATAAATATATGTATATTATGAACTTTACGATTTAATATAAATAAGTAATCTTATATAGTTATATCAACTTTTTGGCTTAATTATACTATATTATTATTATTTGATTCAACGATTTCTTTCAGGACCTTGATTGAATAAATCATAAGCTCAGATAACTCTTAAGTATATATAGGACTTAGTTTTAGAATGCTTGAGGATTAATATGCTACCTGTTTTCTTTTAGGTTCATGGTGTTCAATTTCCCTTCTCGAGGTTTGATTTTTGTTCGGATTTGAGATCGGAGTATTATATTTGATTTTGGAGCATTTCCAAGTACGTGGTATTTGTTTGTATGGTTGTGCTTGTTAGTTTAGAAAGGATTTAATCAAACTAATCTATATTCAACTTGAATTAAGGGTTTGCTCATTTTGCTTGACCCGCTTGCTCTAGGGGCCTGCAATAGCAATTCCCTAGAGGAGTAACCACTGATCATATGCGAGGTTTCCCTAGTAGGCTTTCATATGAGATGACGTAACTAGAATATTAAATTTTGAACTCTAGGCACAAAAGACTTAAAGGAAAACATATATTTATAACCACCTATGTATGTAGATAAAGATAAAGTGTGGCAGGGTTATAAATACCCCTTTGTTATTCTGTTGGCCTAATGTAAGATAATTAAACTGTTGTTTATCTTATTCTAATATATTTGCATTGCTACATGTGAACAATTTGGCTTAGCATGTGTATGTATTTGTATACCCATATTGGACTTCGGCTCATTCTTTTTTTTTTTTAGGTACTGGATCTAAGGATTACTTTATTTTTTAGGAGACGTATATCGATGACATCTAAGAGGAAGACAGAGTCAAGTATCTATATTTCTATGATGATTAGGATATGAATGGTTTCTAGTTATTGAAGTTTATGTTATGTTGAAAGATTTGTATATTAAAGAGATGGACTACCTGTTTGATATTTAAGGATCTAGATACTGGACTTATCTTTTGTTTCTATTGTTTATGAATCATCATGCTTTTGAACTCTATTGAATCTTCTAGTTTTATAAGTTTATGAGTGGATGAAATTCCCACTCTCTTATGGATTTTTATATACTATGTGGTATGATTCTTTATGTTTCAATTGTAGACTTAAAAAGCCTTACATATTCTGAACTAGTTGTGATATGTGGCAGGTTGTAGCGCCTTTTTAGAGTTTCGGGGCGTTACATATAATGCATATTGTAATACCCCAAATTTTTGACTTATTGAATTAAGAATCTAAATGACATTTTTTTTTTCCATTTAATTTAAACATTATGATGTTGTCGTGTGAGTTATAGGAATTGACCTGATAAAGTTTGTTTCTTAAAATGAAATGTACAAAGGATTTAATTTAATAAAATAAAAGATTATCAATATCGCTTATTATTTACTAGGAGTTTGAAATTTGAATTCCAAGGTTTAATAGAACGCTAGTAGCAGCATATTAAACTTAGCTAGTCAAGCATTTTATTTAAAAGTATGTCTAAAGAATGTAGTATCCCAGCATATATACAAAATAATTAACATGTATACATATATATTATTAACATTATTAGGTATAGTTAAAGTATATCCTTAACAATATATTTAAGTAAAATCAATTAATTTTATTTTTCAATTTGACGCTGAGGAATTGAAAAGGAAGAAAGAAGGAAGATTAAGGTTACAACACAATTTAGCATGTAGCTTAAGGATCAAAGGAGCTTTAATTAGTTAGCATTACATTGGATTTTTTTTTTTTTTTTTTTTTGTCAATAAGCTTCATTAACTAAAAGGAGGATTACAAAAAAAAAAAAAACAAAACAAAGTGCAAGAAGTCAGCTCTTGCTATTTACATTGAACAAAATAGAATAGGCATTTTGTGCAGTAAAATTGTGAACTTACACTTACCAAGCTAAACCAATATTTGCAACATTTTTAAGCAAAAAATTAAGTACATCTACTAGAGGATGTTCCTAAAAAAGTTCATCACCATCTTCCTCCCAAATTTTTGTAGCAAGCTTGTTAGCGAGAGCATTCAGTTCTCTTAGAAGCACTTGGAGCTCCATTTCATGAAGATGTGAGCAGCTTTCCTTACAAGCAACAAGAGTATTTAAGTATCTAAGTGTAGGATTGTAGCAACTAGTGAGTAAAAAAGCAAGAGCTTGTGAATCAATGTGTAAGCCCCAAAGTTCAGCCAAGTAACCGTAGGACTGAACTTAGAACCCAAGGTTTAGGGCGATCGGTTAAAAGATCCGATCAAACCCAAATTATAAACTATTGAGAAGAATATTAGTAAAAATGACCCCGTAAACGTGAATTCAAGAAAATAAGTAATAAATAGGAGACTATAAAATTTTCAAATTTTAAACATAATAATTGCTAATTACCGAAAAGGCAAAAAGTGTAATTTAATAACTAATAAATTACTAGAGATAGATTATATGTATACTAAAAATAATAGAATGATCTAAATAATATTTAAGAATATTTATTTGTACTATATATGAATATACATGTAAGTATAAATACGCGTAATTACTTAAAATACGCGAAATGTGCTAAAATAATACTAAATGCTTAAAGAAAATTCATAATTAATTAAGGAAAAATCAAGAAAAATCAGGAAAAATCATGAATCATCCAGAATTTGGTCGTGGTAGTTGGGAAAAATAAGAAAAAATTTGGCCAATTAAATTAAGACAACATAAAAGCCAAAAATCAAGGGATAAGGCAATTGTCTTGTCCCATTTAATGCACAATAAATTCCACAAAGCTCTATAAATAGCAGGAAAAATTACAGAGCTCATTTGGACAGATACAAATCAGAGAAAATTAGAGAGAGTTGAAAATTCAAGAGAAAATCCAGAAAATAAAAAAATAAGAAAAACTGTGCAGTTAAGGATTTTAAAGGGAACCCACACCAGACGAGGAGCTGGGAGTGGACGGCCACCACCACCACACGGTGGTGGCAGCGTCCAGGCCGGCCGACAAGGCCACGGCAGCCCGCGGTGGCCGGAGCCACCCAAATCGGTAAGTCCGATTTCCAGCCCGATTTTGTGTAATTTTGTAAAAATAGTAAATATGATTAGAAAATTATTAATTTTGTTATTATGGGATATTTTTGTATGTAGTTTGTAGGAAAAATATTATTTTGATGAAAACATGATCCGTAATATATGGTCCTTAAGAAATCATGCAAAACCGAGCACATTTCGGTTTAGAAATAAATGACCTTAGGAGTGTAGTTTCAAGCCCAAAATTTTTGTGTAGATTACTTAGATGATATAGAACAATGCTATGAAGCCCATTTTCAAAAATTAATTTTTGAAATTTTTAGATAATTTTTAGGCCCTAAAATGAGGCATAAAATGGGTAATTTGGAGTTAATTAGGTGATTAGGATATTAATTACTGATTTAGATAGTAATTAGATGTTTAGGGATGTTAATCTCTAATGTGGAAACATAATCCTAGTCTATGGAGTGTTAAGTGTAAGTAATGAAGGTGTTATGTGGTAAATGTAGAAAATTAGGAATATATAAAATTGAAAATTAATAAATATGGAAAAATTAGGTTTAATTAGATAATAAATTAATGAAAATCAGAACATAAAAAATCTGAAACAAAATTCAATTTTAGGTAATTATATGAAAAATGTAAAAATTTCTCACAACATGAGTAAATTCGGTACACTAATACGGATTTAAGTGTACCGGATGGAATAAAATGCTGACTAGGGGTAGTGACTGTATTTAGGGTATCTGGAAATAATGTGGTTAGTTTCACATTATGAGTTGAAACAAATTTCTAGGGTCCGGGTACAAAACAGTACCTAGAAATCGAACTAGAATATAATTTAGAAATTGATGCAGAAACTGAAACCGAACACGAACCTAAACCCAAACCTAGAATAATTATAAAAGACTTAAGACCTAGATAATTAGGTATATTAAACCCTAAACAACACATAACAATAAGCGTTATAGGATAAAACAAACTTGTAATAGTTACATGAAAAACTGAAACCACGTTTGTATTATAGGGATAATCGGCGATGGCCTGAGCAAATCGGACCTCGAGTTAGTGAGCGAGGAGTCGAGGTAAGTTGGGATTAATACGATGCTGTATTTTGAAGGCTTAAGATTATGTTTGGTTGTGCTTGTTAGATAGTTAAATGTGTACATGTGCTTGATTAGGGGTGATGCTATGATTCTGTTTGTTGCTTTGGCACATATTGTATGAATTGTATGTAATGATTGATCACCCTAAACTGGACTTAATCAAATATACGACCAGTAATCATAATCGGACATGCATGCAACCCGTTAGGGGAACTTAGGACTCTCCGGCCAAATACCGACCCCTTCGGAAGGGATAGCGCAGGATTGCAAAATGGTCCCTTCTTCATCCTCAGTCGAACTAAGTGACAGGAGAGGAGGTCGCGGCGAGGGTGAAGGCAGTGGTTCGAAGGTAGTCGCGGGAGGAGCAAGGTCTCCATTACACAAGCCTGGGTTTGGTCGTGAGCTGTTGCATTAACGGCAACTCCTCAACCCGGATTAGAGCGGGCGCAATTTCTCTAATCTCACGATGGGCCGGACAACGTCGTGCGATGGCATTTGCTTGCACATGCATTGCACTTAATAAGTGATTGAAAATCTTGTTGTGTGTATGGTATAGTTTTAAGTCCTCCGTCCTAACTTACTGAGCTGTGGTTGCTCACATCCCTATAGACGTCGTGCAGGTGCTGGCTAAGAAGCGGCAACAACTACTCTGAAGCTAGCAACTGCTGGATCCTGGGGAGTGAGGAAAAACATTGAAGAATCAACACATATTTTACTTTTCATTTCTGATTAATGTAATAACTGAATTATAGTGATTATATATAACTTTTCTCACTTTCTTAGGTAAATGATTTGTTTAAATTACAAATTGTCTACTTCAAAGCGGGTTAGTCGTGGACGTCTTGTGTAGATCAGGTCTAAGATAGCGGTTGTAAGGCCAACTTCTATCTTAGGATGGTTTACACGGCGATGGCTGTTACGACTCTGCCACTTCGGGGCGTGACACAATGTAAATTAAAAGTTTATGAATATTCTTCTGCAATTCTATATACACTCTATAGTAAATTCCCCAAATCTCAGCAGCAACTATATCAATTTCCCCAACCTTCTTAGGAAAGCCACATTTCCATTGATAATTTTCATTTTGAATAATGCCTCCAATGGAAGCATTGCCATCAATAAGAACTAAGCCATCAGTATATAGGGTAGCCCATCCGTCCTTAGGTGTAGAATGATGCAAACAGATAGTTTCCAATACTTTTAATATTTTGCTCTGTTGCATATGGACCCAAAACTCTTGAATCGAAGCTCTTATCATAGAGCTCAAAGCAAAATGTGGAATAGGTTGATTAAATAGCCTTTGATTACGAAATTGCCAGATCCTCCATAAAGCTATTGCATAATAAAAAGATTTAGGAGGAGAAACATTTGACATGTCCCTTCTCGCCACTTGACAATTTTGCTTGAGCCAATAACCGAAATTTTCTTGGATTGAAGGACTTTCATAAGACACCTTAGCCCATGGCTCAATGAGTCCATTTATAGTTAGGAAACTAATAAAAACATGTTTTAAATCTTCGATCACAACTTCGCAATGAAGGTAGGATGTCGTTGCAACAATGCTATGCATGTGTAAGTTCTTTATAGTAGGAAGAGCATTATAGTATTATCTTCACAAAAACAACTTGATTTTAGGTGGAAAACATGACTTCCAATTGAAACATAAAGAATCATACCACATAGTATGAAGAATCAAAAAGTTGTATATATCAACCAAACTTAGCTTATATTACTAGAGGAATGAAAAATCTTAGTATCAGCAATGCTCTCTTGCAACACAATAGGCCCAACAAGTTGACATAGTAGGTTAGAAACTTAAAAACCTAAAGCACTATCGTCCTAAGAAGTTGGGGATCGCCAACAATCCCTAACTATTTGAGAATTGGCTCGATAAGATAAGGGTCTAAAAATTAATTGCTTTATAGTAAAATTTCTAACCCATTTATCAAACCAAAAACATGTAGTTCTCGCATTCCCTATCAAAATAAGTGCATTTTGAAGCTTGTGTGCTTTGGCATGAAACAATTCACCACCAATAAAGGAAAAACTAACCGATGGAGTAGTCATATTGACTTGAAATTGCTTTTTATATTTGGCTTGCAATAGAGATGACCATAGTACCTTCTTATTACGAAACTCCCAATACCGTTTTAGAGAGCAAAAGCCCTGAACCACTCGGATAGCAACATTTGTTACTTAGTTCCAAACCTACGGGGAACTTTATGTAGTAGATAGAGATTAGACTTAACAAATTTATATGATACCTAAAGATTCAACGAAGTATATGTAAGACTATGGGGATTAACACATGTCTACTTTGTTTGGTACATACGGACTGAAGAACTTTAGGATTTCATATCTCTATAAGAAAAGGGTAAAATTTCAAAAGGGATTCCCCTTTCCCCATGTTGGAACATAATTAGGGAAAAAACAAAGGGACATTTAATGGACTTATTGTAACTTACTTGGAATTATATGGTGTTGTTGATTCTTTATTATATAAGTAACATATAGAATAATATAATTTATTACTAGAAATTTAATTCTAACATCAATTATATTTCTACATAATCACAATTCATGATTGGATGAAATTGCTTAATATGTAATAATTGATATATTCAATCATGTTTACTAAAGGCAAGGAGGAAAAATAGAACCATTATTTTGGACAAACATATGTACTAGTGTATTAATATATTCACATGCATAATTATCATATAATAGGATGGAACCACTACAGACACTTAAACATGGGAATGGGAAATGAGAGCTTAATCCAATACTGCTTTTACTTTAAAGTTTAATGTAAGACTTTGTGCAAGGCTTTATAACCAAATCAAATTTTAATATGTAAGTAGTAATGTTATACAAGTAATAGAGGTGTTAAGTTGCCTTGGAGCTTGAGTGGTAAAAATAATAAAAAAAAATTGTGTATTAAGACAGTGCTCAATTCCAATTTAGCCTTGTCCTCACTTAAGGATAACATAGCATACCGTCTTCCGAGCACTAGATGCTCGGTTCTAGAAGCCTTAGAAGGGGAGTGCCATACATATGCCACACCATAGGTTGACTTAAGGTAACTAATACAACAATCATATACATTACATGTAACGTTATTTAGGTACTTAGTCATAAACTGTGTATGAAGATTACCTAATGACCACATAAGATTAGCTCTTGGAGTCAATTTTTAAATGTATGGAATTATAGGTCCCTTGGAAGCTAATTTTAGCAGTCAATCACAACTGAACCCATATCCATCCATGTTTTACACAGAAATCAGATAAAAATTGTAAAAGATCAATGCACCATTTGAAGGGACTAAGCCCCCATATAGATGACAAGCTAAGGTCCTTTACATACAAAAGATTTCATTCCTTAATCTAGATGGCAAAGGACAACATCCAAATGGTAGGGAAAATTCCACATTCAGTACCTATTCTTTATTCTTTTTTTTTTTTTTTTTTGTAGTTAACTACTTGAAGCTTAAAAATATCAATCATTTATAGTCCTAGGTTAAGTAGTTAATTGTAAAATTGAGCAAAATTAGGTATTCAAGTGCAAAAATAGGAAAATATTAGGTAGTTAAATGTAAAAATGGATAACTTTAAAGTAGTAAATTGACACTTTTAAACTTCGAGTAATTAATTGTAAAAATGAATAATAATTTAGATACCAAATATGATATTAATTCTCAATTGGTAAGCACAAATGGAGGCACCAGCTGACTTAGAGCAACAGATGCACTAACCAAAGAAGACCATAAGCTACCATCTGACTGGCAAATGCATGGTGTTTGATTACCTCCATAGTTTACATCAATTTAACATTCTATATTTGCCATTTCATTATGATGCTTTTTCCTTTTCATATAGCCTAAAAATACTTAGAAAAGCTTATTTTCATGTATATCTTAAGACTTAGCTTTTATAAAACATTTAAAGGGTTTTTCTCTCAATTAACTTTTGTTCTTACTAGTTTGATTACATATATAATGGCTAACATCATTAGATTATTATGAATCATATCTGTATGTACTAATCCTCTTCAATTTTCCTTTGATTATGAGCAATACCTTAAGACTTAACTTTTATCAAATCCTTGAAGGGATTTTCCTCTCAATTAACTTTTGATGTAATTAATCTGATTACATAGATCGTAGCTAACTTTGATTACTAGATTATCATGAGTCATATAGGTATCTACTAATCCTTTTCATTTATTTCCTTTGCATCATAATTATTTGGTGCAAAAGCTCTTAGGGAGATTCATTTTTTGTGAGAAGTGTGACAAGTACTCTAATCTTTGTCCACTAAGATTTTGAAATTCTAGCAAGATAGGTTATGATTATCATGCTATTGAAATTAATGACTATAGTTTATTAGTAGTTGTAAAGAGTGTAGATCGTGTTGTTCTTGACCTGCGAGGTGAAAAATTGTGATCGAATTGTATTGAGATTGTTGAAGGTAGTCAAATACATGAGATGTTCGATAAAATTCTTGGATGAACATAGTCATTATTGTAAGGAGATATGTTGGGGGAGAGCCCATATAGTAGCAAAGTAGGAATTGGTATAGAAGCGATGACAATAGTTGAAGAGGTGTAGAGGATGTATCTAAGGCATCATTGGAGCAAAAAATTTAAGAAAATTACTAAGAGCATGCAAAATCTTATAACAATGTAAATCATATACATGGATGCTATGGATATGCTAAGGGTAACGGTATGTGGTGGAGGATGGTATTGGTATTGAATTCGTGTATGTCATGAAGTTGGTTTGATGATAGAAAAGGGAGATAACAATTAGGAATGATTATGTAGTTGGGGAGGATCTTGGGAGTTGAAACAATTAAGATAAAAAATTTTCCTTTCAGTGAAGGTAGCTCACCCAATGATTATTTTTATTGGGAATGTAATGTTGAAAAGGTGTTTAAGAGCTATGAGTAAAATAAGTATACTAAGGTATGGTTAATGGCTGTTGAATTTACTTAATATAGAGTTTTGTGGTATAAAAATATGAAATCCCAATAAGTAAGAGATGGTAAAGAGAGGTAGTTACTTATTATGATATGAAGAGATTTTTGTATAAGATGTTTATACCCCATTATCATTGATAAGAGATATTCTTGAGATTACAAACATTATAGCAAGAAGGCATGTGCTCATATTTGAAATATTAATGACTCGGTGTGAATTGAATGAGTCTACGGAATAAATCAATTGTTAAGTTCATTACAAGCAATGATGATTCCTACTTAAGATCAAATAGCTTTTTGGAAAAAACCTTATTAAGAGAAGGAAGAGCGACCTTGCTATCAATAGGATGTCCAAAGACCTATAGTTTTAGGCAATGAAGCATCCCTTTTTTCCATTTTCCTTTGTTACCTTGTCTGAATACCTTCTTCAACTAGTTCTTTGGAAATTTTATGTCAGAAGCGTTGTAATTTGTATACAATGTGCCAAGACAATTTTAATGTATTTATGAATATTATTCATAAAAAGCAAGTATTTATTATATTTATATACTTTTTGGTTGGTATATATTTTACAATAAAGTCCCATAAATAATTATAGTATGTATGGAATTATAATAAAAGTGTATTATCAATAAGATTCCATGACATAGTATTATCTAAAAGTTGTCCTTAGTTGAATAAATATCTAGAGGGATTATAGATATTTAGACTAACATATTGTACAATTAAAATCATTTTCACTTGACTAAGGAAAACATATTTGAATTATACAAGTATGTACCCAAAGTTAAGTGGATACATTGGATATGACTCACTAATAGAGGATGTTATATGTTTAATCTTATTAGTTCCTCTTCTATATGAATGTGAATAAATAATCTCTAGACTTGAGACTTTTACGTATCCTGTTACGCCCTAAACTAAGGAATCGTGACAGTCCCGCCGTATAAGCTAACTTAATTTAAAAGCTAGCTTCTAATGTAGCTATAGCTTACACTAGGCATTTATCACTCTATAGCTTTGAGTTATTCAATTCAATACTTGTTTAGTATCAACTTGTGATGTAACTTTCTATAATAGCTTATAAAGGAGATTTTGTGATATAAAAGCTTGAGAAGAAATCAAGTTTTATAAATAGTTTTAAAAAAAATGCCATAATAACGATTTATAAAAAATCCACAGGTTTACAGAATATAGTATAGGTAACAATAGTTGAAAACTAGAGGGTCTCGCTATTAGTT
This sequence comes from Lumnitzera littorea, assembly GCA_024138015.1. Taxonomy (NCBI): domain Eukaryota; kingdom Viridiplantae; phylum Streptophyta; class Magnoliopsida; order Myrtales; family Combretaceae; genus Lumnitzera; species Lumnitzera littorea. The sequence continues at coordinate 109,611,707 of JAMXBB010000007.1, read as the reverse complement.
TTCCTAAAGGTTAGTAAAATCAATAAATGAAATAAGAATCTAGCCGATTAGTTTTGTATCTCACTCCCCAACCGCATTTTCTATACTTTTAGAACTTAAAGTAGTACTAGTGTATCTATTGGTAAACTTGCAAAACATCTATAAGAGAATGAGCGACAACTTACTCAGTAAATGAGATAGAGGCAGTAAATGGGATGAAGGCAATAGCACATATCTAATATCGAGCAACTAAAGTTTTCAAGTAAGTTTAATTAGATGCAATGCGTATTGAAGCAAATATCATCACATGATGTTGACTAGTTTCTCATGAGATCAGAGAAATTGCGCCTACTCTAATACGTGTTTTGAGGAGTTTGACGTCGTACACTTCGTAGATCGAAACTAAACTAGAGCTTGTGCAATGGAGAAATACACTTTGCTTGAGACTTTACTTCGAACTACTGTCCCTAAGCTTGTCACAACCTCCTCTCTTGTCACTTAGTTCGACTAAAGGTAAGGAGAGGACCATTTCTGTTACATCGAAGGCTCCGTGTTTGACTCAAGAAACCTAGTTGTTCTCCTAGTGAGTTGTGATGCATGTTCGGTTAGAAGCTAAGTCGAGTTTAAGTTAGTTTGCTTTTAGAGTGATCAAGCAATTTCAAACAATCCAAGGCAAGTAATATCATGAAGTAATCAATATATTAATCTAGCACTCAAAATAGAACAACCATATTCAAGCACGTACGTTGCATACATATAGACAATAAACTTACAACTACAAACAAGACATATATTAAAATCTCCAAGTATTCTTAAACAATGCTTCAAAGTGAGGTAAAAAACCGATTCCACTTACCTGGATATGTTACGCTTGATGGTGTTAATGGTTAATCTCATCCACTTCAATTGTTCCCTAAATATTCAGTATAATTACTTTAGTTTTATTAATTATAAAGTTAAATAAGTTCATTTTAATAGTTTAAGTGTAGGTATGACTCATTTCTAGCTAGTGGTGTAAGTTTTATTTTGAGGTCCAACTTGCTATTGAAGTCTCTAAATAAAGTTCTTAAAGCTCACTTAATATCAAGTTTTAATCTCATAACCTTCTAATTAAGTCTTTGAGATTATCCCAGTTATACCCTTACCCCAATCAATTCTTTAAACAAGACTCTAAAGTCCTTTCTACTAAGCATTTCACACCAACCTAACCTTGAATCAAGTTCCGAAGCCATTCCGATCACATTTCCCTTGCCAAATACTTCCTAAACAAGTCTATAATCGGGGTATAGTTAAGTCCCTCTTCTCATCCAACTTTCTAATCAACTCTTTAAACTAGAGATTGGGTCCCCTCTTTACAAACTAACTCTCTAAAGATGTTTTTGAAGCCATTTCATTTAAGCCTTCCAAACCAACCAACCCTCTAGTTAAGTCTCTGAACTTAATACAATCGTACTTCTTTTACCAACCAACTCCTTAAATGAAGCTCCAACATATTTAAGGTTAAAGTCCTTTCATCCACCAATTTTCTAAACATGTCTTTGAAGTTATCATAACCATACTTTTTTACCAAACGTTATCCTAACCAAGACCCTGACATTATTATATTCAAGATTCTTACATAAGTTAACTTTCTAGTGAAACATCTATACCAAGGTTTTAAGTCACTCTTTTACCAAATCAACTATTTGAAGAATCCTCTAAACAAATCCGATTACAAGTTTATTTTAAGTGACTCATTCCATCATCATGTTTCTAATTACACACATTTTAGTATATGATCATTCAATAGGTTTATCATACTCATTAACACCATATTACCAAAACTTCCAAACCTTCATTTTCCAACTTTAGTGCATGAAACCCATAATTAGTGGTAGGAGTGTAGTTCAACTTTACTTCAATCCTCTAATCTTTAGATCATATCCTACAACAAAACATAACTCATATGAACTCCATAATTGCTATAAATTGATTTCCTCAAAGCTAGTTACACAAAATATCCCAAAAATAGTGTATTTCACCAAATTTAGAGACTAAAAAATTACTAAAAGTTATGAAAAATATTTTTTATCGAAATCTTTCCATAGGATCTAAACATGTAGTATAGGGAAGCTCCAGAAAAATTTTAGTTTCGAAACAACATCAAGAGGGTTATTTAAAATAACTTTGAAAGTTGTTAAGTTTAGCGCAATTTATTAAGAAAGTTATATATCTATTCAAAATATTTGTAATATGATATTTTTCTTAAATATTAGGTACAAAAATATTCCAAATTAAAATTTTACAAAATTTTTGGACTTGATTTAATAAGTTTAGAAAATTAAAAAAAAAAACTAAGAAAATTGGAGCTTACTAGAAATTAGTCATCTGGCCACCAACAGCCACCGCCACCATGTTGCCAGCCCTAGACACTACCCTTACTGCTGGCTGATGGTAGTGGTTTATTCCCATATCGCATTCAAGTTCTCATCCATAAATTTGCTCGGTTTACCTTATTTTCTATTGATTTTTCCCATAATTTCTTTTTTCAAGTTTTCTGGCTTTACAAAATTTTTCTAGATACCTAAGATCTTAAGGAACTTATAAAGAGGATTGGAGAATTTTTTTCCCTAATCTCGTATGATGAAAATGCGGATTTTCTCTCTCCTACCAACTTTTATAACCTAAAGAATGAATCTTGCAAGGTGTCCTACTCATAATAATTTTTCCAACTCCTATTCATAAAGCTGTCCACACCTCAATCCATGGAATTGAGGTTGTTTAGAATAGTTTTATTGATTTTTAATATTTTTCTTATTAATCTTTAGTTAATTATGCTTATTTTCAGATATTTTAAGCATTTTTTGATATGTAATTATATATAATAATCATACTTGAGGTACACGTATTAATTACAAATGTGATTTTATGTCACTTTATAATTTTAGTGTCCAACTAATTCATCTCTTAAGATTCAATTAATTTTCGTTACTTAATTTATGCATTTACGGTAGATGAATTACAATATAATATAATTAAGTAAAAGTATCTATTTTTAGTTATAATAATATTATTTTATTATATTTCTATAATCCCGAATCACGACGTGTTATCATCTAACTCTTAGGATTCACATATAAAATATCATCTTGATCGGCCTATTGTTACATATACCCTAAATTATTAACTTTGAATAACTACATGAAACTATAAAGCTCACACGTCCTATATATAGAGTGTTGTGATTTAATGTCATTAAACGCAGTCTTTATTTAGATTATAAATAATACAATTATTAAGTATGATATGAAATATAAAGATGATAGTGATAAATCAAAATAAAATTTATCACTCTCTTGGATTAGGGAGTTAATATCCAAGGCTGCTTGGTTAAGGTAATAGTGACTTGTAAACCCATGGCCATGACAAGTATTATTAAGTCTATTTTATCTTGAAAACCAAGTAAAACGATTAAACATTAATGACATAATATGCAATAGTTTAATCGAGATATCATTTGATGAAAAGATTTAATTATTTAGTAATCGATTCATAGTGGTTTTTTGTTTACATATTTTCTATTATGTTGGATAACCAATAATTGTCATTAGATGGTTTCCTTGGTTTGTGTTTAAATAGACATTACTTAGAGGTTCATACACTATAGCATGATTAATAGGAGTAAAGTTTTTTACAAGAAATTTTAGTTGATACTAAAATTTGCCAATATTTATTTTGAAGTTAGAATGAATTGATCCAAAATGATAAATTAAAAGCAATTTATTTTATCGCATTGAATATATTTGTGGTTAAGTATCTTTTAAAGGTTATGTATTTTATTATTAACTTTTTGTGTAAATATAAATGGAATTTATTAATTCCTCCATGTTCAATTGTTATTGAAAAGTTCATAAAAATTGAAAGGATATGAAATTTATTGATTGAAAACTTCATAGCAATTGAAAAGTTGTTTGCCATTTACTATATGTTTAATTGTTATGCAATTAAAAAATTGTGGCAATTGAAAAGTTTACAGAATAAAAAGTTTTTTTCATTAATTTAAGTTGATGTTTAAAAAGAGAGAAGGCCAAAAAAAGAATTTAATGATTTTTTATTTAGAAAAACACTTAACGAAAAAGCAAAAGAGAGGATATAACATTTTGCTTCCTAGTTTTTCAAATTTTAGTCCTTTATCTGAGTTATCTAGCAATATAAAGAATTAGAATTTGTTCTTGTTAATGTGCGTATAGATACCATTAGAGGGACTACCTTTAGAGTTCTTGTGGTGAATACATTTTGAAAACAGCAAATTAGATTCATATTGCAATAGAATTCCATCCCCAAGAGGAGACGGTACTTCTCATTAGGAAAAAGATGATTTTATAATCTTTATTACATGTTATACATAGATCCTAGGATAGGTTTTATAGTATTTTTTTTTTTTCCACTGCGTTCTTTCTTATCTATAAAACCTAATAGGAAGAGAGTAGAATTATATATGTATAGGGATATAGACTAGATAAGTACTAGACTACTATTGGTTAATGGAATCACTTAGCCTAGCTCTATTACAATATAAAGAAATAAAGTAGCATACTTATTTCTATTTATTAATTTGAATCTGTAGATGAGTAACCTATTTTTGTAAGAAGGCTGCAGCTTCAAAATCCAACCAAGCCCCTTAGTCAAATACAATTGTTAATAGAAAGATATATTCTAACTATAGTAAGGATCTTCCAATATTATTTACAAATAGAAATAATGTGTTTTATTAAGTTGAGAATCCTATGAATTGCATGAAAGTAGGTTACTCAAAATTTTCTTCAAGCCTTGTCTAGAATGGCTACTAAGGACCCCCATTGAGGAGTGAAATAAAACATGAAATCGTAGGGTTTGCCTAGAAGCTACTACTCCTAAAAGAGTGCATAATAATCAGGTATTCCCCTTAGTTAGGCACTGTACTAGTTAGTAAAGATTTTAAGTGGGTTTAGTTAGATTATGTTATAAATGAACTCAAGTATATATTAGTTCGTTATTAACAAGCATCCAACATATTCGTTAATTTTGTAATAAGTTTCAATTCCACTATGAAGGATCATTTTTCTTTGATTAGGTATGAGGAAAAAAAAAACTAAAAGTTTATTCGCGCAACAAAGGTGCCCATTTTACTTAGGTATCGTACACTACTTATAGTTAAGAGTACGAAGAAATAGAGGTCTACGAAGTACCCTATGACTTGATGGGGAAATGGGAGGAAGCTAGAGCTTAGAGATCTAGGAAATGTATGGTGATTCATTATGCATGTAATGCTTAGTGACAAAGGTGTTTTGGTGCAAGATTCATAGCTAGGAGTATGTTTTAAGCAGACAAATGGCATCATCTAAATGTAGGATAATAGAGGCGATTCGTTGTGCAACTTAGAGGCAGGTTTACGGAGAAAACAAGATAATGGAGCCCATTGTAGGTGATGCTCGAGTTCTACACATGTTGAATTGTGAATTCAAGCTAAGATAGATGCATTTTTAGTATGCATAGTTGTTAAAATCGTAAGTAAACTATATAGTTCTATAAGTTTATAGCTTATATTATATATATATATATTTTTTTTTTCTTAGTTAAAATGAATATAAGATCATTTATGTGTAAATTTTCGGTAAAATTATGAATTTTGATATGTGATTCTACAAATTTACGATTATATTGGTTTTGTACAATTCTATTAATTCTATACTTTCAAAGGAATGGTAGAATTGAGATTTTAATAATCTAGTATGTCTCTTGAGCTTATATAAGATTCAATTTTAAAGATCAAATAGGTAAGGAAATGATTAAGCAATGAAGCCAAAGCATAAGATGCACCGAGGTGGTAAAGTGTCGCAAGGAATGGTTGATTGCCAGTTGTTCTAATTGATTAGTATGAAGCCACAATTGATCAACTCAAAGTTCATGGTCAACTATGACATCTTGTAGAGCATGTTGTAGTTTCTCATTTTGTATTTCTTAATGTCCAATTAAATTTCTTTATTAAGTAATAGAGTTTGAAGCATCTTATAACCCTATGTGTATGATGCTATGTGTATTACATAAAATAAGAGCTACGTCAATCCTAAAGGGTTTGATAGTTAGAGTTTTGCTCCCAATGGTAATACAAACTTAGTGATGGTGGATATCACTATTATAACTCTTAGGTCAAGTTAATGGTGGTCCGTTGGCCACGCATGGAATTATACCTACAAAAAGCCCCATGGAGTTGTTAGTGAGGGCCCTCCAATACTAAAGTTAATAAGGAAAGTATTCGAATTTTGGAGGATGTAAGAGTTTGTAGGTTGAGAGATCCCAAGAGGTTTCAAAATCCCCTTACCTAATGGCTTTCCTTCTATTTATAGATTAAGGAGGCTAACTTGTTTAGACACGTGATAAGAGAAAATTGGATGGAATGAAGTCTAAGGTAGTAGTGCTGTTAGTATGAGAAAAGAATTCATTTCTTCTACCAATTGGTAGAAACTTGGGAGACGGGCCCGTTACATCGATATGAGTGGCCACCATAGCCAAGTGGCTAAACTATAGGCTGTGTCAAGTAGTTATTCGGCATTTAATGATAAAAGAGAAAGAGACGAAGAGAGAGGGCAAGCTCAATTGTACTAAATGGCGAGCTACTTAAAGGTAGCCTTGAGCTAAAGGCAAGCTCTTTCCTTGTTGCCAGAAGGTAGAGCTTAGGGCTTGTAGAAAAGGACTTCCCAAGTGCTCAGTGTTCGGCCAAAGCTGAGCGGATAAGGCTAGGATGTATGTTGAGCTAGTCTTTATACAGACATGCTGGGAAGAATCTAATACCATGCTGGTCAAGCTCTTAGGTGAGCTTGGTCCTTCGAAACCTTGTGCCGAAGAGTAACCGTCAACAAAACTGTAGATCTATACCGTTACACTAATGGATTTATATGCAATATAGTTTGTGGTTTTTCAACCATGTTGCTTTAGGATTTTGAGTATTAAGTTTATTTGATAATTTTCTCTCCCCTTTTATGTAATTTATGCTTGCGTTATTTTATAGTACGTAATGTTAATTTTGAGAAGAATTATATTGAAAGAGAAGTATAGTGGATACGCTTGCTTCGACAACATAGTTTTATTTCGTGTACCCTTGTGCCTATCGACTAAATTACGAGTGTAAGTTTAATTCCATATAAATTATTGACATGTTCCAATTAAGTTATGTTGTTCGAGTAAATTTTACTTGTACTTCTTTATTAATTCCCCGCGTCGTATCGCAAAATATTATTCTTAACACTTGGTTTATGTGAATTACGACTGAGTTTCTTATCAAATTGAGAAAAGAAAATGGTCAAAGAAAATCAATCTTGAGCACCAAGAAATAGTCTTCTGGTCAAGTATGATTAACATTATGACAACGTACGGGAAGGAAGAAAACCATCTGGATTGCCTATTTCTTTCCTTTTATTAGTTTTTTAATATCGATTGCTCTGTGTGAAAAAAAAAAAAAAAAAAAAAGGTTTGACTTGTTTTCTAGTGTCGAACTCATATTTTATGCATGTATTCTTGCAAGTTGGGTATATAGAATTATAATCTATATCAAAAATCCGTATGAAAATAATGATAACACGTGTAGTATCTTCATTCTTCATGATGCATATTATTAAAATGAGATTCCTCACATGCAAAAGAAAAAAAGAAAGAAAGAAAGAAAGAAAATAGTATAAGCAATATATATTATAATTATAGAAGTAAAATTTAAATAAGCTTAGCTATCATATATTGTCAAACTACACATTTCCCATAATTACTTTACTATTATAGAGTCAGTTCTGTCCAGAAATTTTAAGGAATGTTTTAAAAGAATCATATAGAAACTATATTGAGACTATCTATACTCTCAATTTATGATTATAAAACATGATAATTATTCAACAACCAATTAGATTAGAAAATTTAAGGCCAATGTCATTTTATTCTAATAATATAAATATCGATTTTTTAATTAACGAAATAAATCAAGTTTGACCTCTCCTTCTTGGGACTGCAATTATAAACAAAACGTATGCATAAAAATGTAGAATAACCCACACAAAAGAAGCTAAACTGTATTATACATGCCTACTAGTATTAACTGTAAACTCTCTCTCTCTCTCACTCTATTATTCTTTATTTTTTTTTAAATTTTTATTTAGGAGTAGTACAAGACATTAATTAAAGCTGTATATATTAATATAAAAAGAAAATGACTAATCATAATATTCTATTTTTCCTCTTCATAGTCCTGACTGGTGTAAGGGCTAAATGCTTCAGCAAACCAGTTCTTCTTCCTCCAAGAGCTCCACCCCATCTCCTCGCATATTTCATCATCATGGTTGATGCTAAAAGTTGAGATGCAATGTCTCTTGTAGAACCTCGTACTCCCCTTCATCACCTTCATTTCCATGGTTGTCTGTTCCAGCATTTTCTCCACACTAGGTAGCCTAAATTTGCCATCCACTAGCCGCGCCAGCCACTTGCTTCGCAGCTCCGATGAATGGAGGTTCGAAACACTCTCGATGAATCCCACAAAAGCCATGTTTGGTATCAATGGATGGATGGTTCCCCTGAACACAAATTGAAGAGTATATATTAGTTAAGCAATGAGGTTATGGCAGACATAATGAATTTTTACCTTCAAGTACAATCGAAAGATCGACATGCCTTTCGAGTGATACAAATTAAGTATAAACTTTATAATACGTACAATATATTGAAAATGCACTATTCGTCTTTAAATTCAACTAAAGGATAACCTTTACGATAGGCAACTTATTATAGGAAGAAGATTGTGTGTTTTCCTTATAAGTATACATGAATAATATACTCTACACTAGAAAGCTCATAATAACATGCATAACCGAGTTTACACTACCTAAAAACATAAATCTTCCATTTATATTTAGAAATAGATATATGTACCATCTTGCTTTTAATTATTCCTATATTTGTTAATCAAATTCGCTCGTAATTCATGAAAAAATATAATTGTTCATGCAGAATAAATAATAAATAATTAATAATACAATTATAAAATATTGCAGACTTTTGATAAAGAAATTATAGTTGGACAGATATGATATGAAGGAAAAACTATCTTGAATTTCGACCTTCATAATGTTGTTGGGTCCCTCATTACTCACCATAATTCTAGAGATTAGTTAAATGCATTGGGGATTAAGTATCCCTTACAAGGATCCAAAACGTTGGTTTTAAGTAACCCTGTAGGTGAGGAATGATAAAGAAACAGTTCAGAAGTTAGACTAGCTCCTTCCTTCAAACACGTATCGGTATATATTAGTAAAATGATAAGAGATTATACTAACATTGAATATTCCCTCCAACATGGTAGAATATAATTAGTGAAACATACAAGCAAAAACACTATGTAGGAATATCTAGTCTATCTATTTTTCTATACCATTATTTTTTTCCGATAGAATCTTACATTTCAGGTATGTCCAATTTTTCTAATAACTATTGGGTCAACAGCTACGATAAAGTCTTCTTATTATCAAACAATATTCTTATTTGTATCGAGTTATTGATTATATATGAGCAATTAGATAAAAAGTGGGATATATATATATACACTTTCCAACTAGATAGTCCACCTATATAGTGGTATATACACTTGAAGACATTATTTAAAAAATAAATGACCAAAAACCGAAAAAAAAAAATAGATAAATCAATAAGCAAAATGCTCATAAACAAATAAAAAGTCCAAATGGTAAAATAATAATAAAAAAAAAGATTCTCTTAACTTTTTTTCATATCAATTTTTAGAATTTATAAATTAATAATTAAAATTATATAAATTTTTTAATACTATATGATGCCATTATATTTATAATATCGTTGTCATTGTAAGAGGATAAATTGCAGGAAATTAAGAGAGCATTGAGTTGATCCATTTTCAACAGAAAAAAAAAATCATCTTGTATTTTGCAAATTTATATATATATATATATATATATATATATACCTGTATAATGGCATGACACCAGCAGGAAGTTGGATAAGACTACGGAAAGGTTCTGGCAACACAGACTTGAGTTTCTTCTTCCCATCATAACCAGTAGCAAAAACCACAACATCTGCTTCCAACTTCGTGTCGTCATCAAATTCAACTCCTCCGCTCCAGAACCACCATTTTATTGGTCTCTTAAACACTATTTTCCCTTTATCAGCCTCGGCAAAGAAGTTCTCAGGCATGATTGCCATCTGACATGACGCATAGTCTTCCTCAAATGGATGCTCCGGTTTCAGTCCATATTTCTTCAGTGGAAGCTTCCATGTCAAGTAGGACTCTATAAACTTTGATACTGCCTTCCTCTGTTATTAAGAATAATAATTACTCAAATATTGTAATTATGCTTATGCTTTATAATAAATGTGAATATAGGTTTATCTTAGGTTGATTATAAGAAATACGCGAGTGTACGTATACTATCTGTGTTATTTTCATTTTCGGGTTATATAACCTTAATTTTTGCGCTTTTTACTTTGTATACGTATATTATTTTTATTTCGGTTATGTATCCTAAGCTGCAGTGTCGTACGTTTTTAACGTGGATATCCTTGTAATTATTTTTTTCAATTATATGACCCCACTTTCTTTATAAAAATTTTACCCCATCATTAAACAAAGAAGTTACAGAAGAGAACATGATCATCTAACAAAATCTTTAACTTAATTATCCTTTATATAACTGTGAAAAAAAAAAAAGAAAAAGAAAACACTGCAAGTGAAAATATACAAAAACTCAAGTTACATGATTGGAAAAAAAAAAACAAATAGAATAAATATACAAAATGAAAAGATGTGAAAAATGGGGTTAAGCAAATGAAAAAATAAAATAACACGGATATACAAACTCCTATTTCATTTTTCTTCTCTTGTCATTAATCCTTTTTATGTCTATAATATAATTAAAACATGGAAAAGTATATAATTTGAGTACCATAGGAGATAGGAGTAGAAGGAGCAAAGTCCTGCGGAAGCTCTGGTTAGGCCTTTCATGGAAGAACTGAGCAAACCGTGTTGAATAGAACAGAAAGAATGGAAGACCCCAAATCCAATAATGAGGAACAGTCCAATGTAATGTCCTTACAACCATAGTACATGGTTGCCCTTCAGGACCTGACAAAATACATAAAATAATGTTCCATCACATCCTAATCTCACTTAACACAAATAAAATGCATTATCATATATGACCCCAGTTTTACTTGGACCATCACATTTTCAAATTATTAGACATGAATAATATTGGTTACCAAAGAGTGTTATTTCTTCATTATTTGTGACAGATTATATTATTGTATAAATTGACCTTGTGTTTTTGAATTTCATAGGTTAAAATAAACTATATTTTTCTCTCCAAAAGAAACTTTCTAAATTGACTTTGCCAGAGTTTCATATCTTGGATTTGCTTGACTTAAGTGGTAAAAGTCTTTTCTTCCCACATCATTCTTTTTTCAACTCATTAATAAATTAATCGCCCCTCCCCTAAAGGAAATAAATTATTTATGGGATAGTAATGCATAGTCATAATTCAAATTTTTAAGGGAATATTCATACAATTTGATACTTTAAAATTTGAAGAAAGAAAGAAAGAAACTATATGATTCTGTATTATAAATTGATTTGTAATTTTACCCACCCATATTCCAGGTACGTAGTAACTGGTGAGAGAAAAAGGTTCTCCAAAAGAGTCTTTATTTACTTGTTTATTGGTTTATTTTCGGCTAACAGAAAAGTCAAACATTGAAAAAGACACAGCACAAAGTCAAGGAAAAAGAGAAGATCGCCTTCTCCCATGAGAAAATCAACACATAGTTGTTGATAAAAAAAAAAAAAGGGTACCATGATGTATATAAGTCTATATTTAATACGGAAAAAAATTCAATAATACTAATTCACATATCTAGATAAATAATGTGTAAATATTAATAATATCACTTGATTTTAAAAAATTACTATTTTTATTTTGATATATTAAAATTTTATTAATATTTATAAATTATTCATCCATCGATATAATATATTAATAACATTAAATTTTTTTCTTAAAATCGGAAGAAAGTTTCAAATTCAGCCTATAAAGTACCCAAACATGCGAATGGTTCATTATTTTCTCTAGGTGGCATGTGTATACTACTTCTTTTGAATTCTTTAGTTATCTCGTATAAAGTCTAGGGCTCGTTAATGGACACCCTTTTGGAATATGCCTGTGAAGTCAACAAGTCAAAACATGAAACGACTTCTGTATCTTCAGGATAGATTACTGTTGTTGCTTAATAGGAGGCTGACCCCCATATTATTAAATTCTCTTTTTATATGCGGAACCTTTTGCTTGCAAATTTTCGGGAAATTGTGTATAAATGTTTCTGAAATCCAACTTAGAAATATTAAAAAAGACTGTACAAAATCAATCTTTTGATGAAATGGACTCCTTTTTTTTTTCCCTTTAATAGTTATAATATGTATAGTAGTTGGCAAAAGAGAAATAATTTACAATATTTTGGTAAATATATACATATATATATCCAAATTATCTTACAAGGGTTACTCAAACCGAATCGTTAACCAAACGGTTTATAAGAAAACAAAATTTTTGATTTGATTTACGGTTCAATTCGTGATTTGTGGTTTTTTTGCCTAATCCTAATAAAACCCGTTTGATCCAACCTGATGTAATTCCAATTAAACAACAGCTGAATTCAGTTTCATTACTTTAATCTTTAACTCTCTTATATGTTCAGATTAATTATTTGAACCGGATCTGAAAACATTAATGTTTTCACAATGTTAAGTTACCTTGGTTTGCCTCAGCACATTCCATAGCTAAATCAATGGCCGATTTCTTAAACCCAATTACTACGACTTTCTTCCCTTTAAGCAGTTGAAATGCTGCTTCTTTATTAAGCTTGGAGTAGTCGATAGTATGAAAAACCTCCCCCCGAAATATCTCAGGGCCTCTGTTTTGTGGAAAGTCATCAGGGATCTTGGGAACATCTCCATATTTTCCAATACATACGATTAGAAATTCAAAGGAATGCCACTGAAAATTTGAAGAGGCGAACAATAGTCATCATCACGATATATATTTTTTCTTCCAACAAGAATAATATCTAGAAAAATTAGACCCACATGCAATCCTCATTCATATGATTATTGCAGACATTAACTACTATCCTATATAGTACTAGGGCAAACCCTAGAATAAGATTATTCTCGAGTCTTGATCCATTCTTCTATCTAGATATTCATTATACGATGCTTGTTAAAAGGTAAAAAGTAGACTAAAAAAAAAATCACCGATATTATAAAGGAGAAATTAAAGGAAGTTAAGAAAATGGTAAAAAGTTTATTTATTTAATATTTTAATGAATATTCTAAAATAACTATTATTATTTATATTTCCCTGTTATTGCAGTAGCATGACCCCGCAGTAATTCATATTCAACTCCTTTTGATCGAAGGTGGTTCAAAATTATAAAATGAACCATAAATTAATCATCAGTACGGTTCAATATAAAACGCCACAAATGTGAATATGTCCTGCATATTTATATCCGAAATTGATATAACCCAAGATACACCTATTTTTATAATTATTGGTTTATAAAAGCAGGTAGCTTTGCTATAGTACCTTTCTATGTTCATGCCTCTATTAGTTCTGCCCCGATGTTTCCACAATGTCTAATATATATTGCTCAAATTTAATTATATTATAGAAATATATCATTTCTATATCTAGGTTATATAGCTATTTTCATAATATAAACACTGATTCCTAAACAAAATAGATTAAGTTTGACTCTTCTATCCTTCAAATGTAAATTGTAATACGTAACAGTTGACAAATTAAAATATGATAAAAAAAATATTAAAAAAAAATGATGTGTTGGTACTCTTATCAATTCCAGATGTATAACATTTATATATGTTACCTTTGTGCTTATATTTTATTCACCCAAGCCTCTATTAGGAAAAATGAGATCCATATACTAGATTATATTAGAATGCATATCTCAAAATGCTATGTCAGAAAATCAATAAAGTGTGCGCCTAAAATCTCAGTTATATATCCAGGTGCACCTAGTATATCTAGTTTATTGGCAGCCAACTTGTCATGCAATATCAAGGAAATTATTGCTTTGTTGATTCCATCTACTTTTTCTCCCGTTGAAAGCAAGAAGAGTTTGAACCGTTTGAATAGTATTAATGAGTCACATAAATAAATTAATCACATGTAAGATTCCATAAAATTTTAACAAATGAAAACCCAATGATAATATTATTGTCTTACATAATCAATGGTTGAAATTTTAAAAATTTATATAATTTCAACAATTGATTTTGAAACTGATAGAAACGCAATCCAAATCCAACATTTATAACTGAAGTTATAGAGACCTGAATGGTTTCTGAGCCGTTGGTTTGCACGGCCACATCCCAAACCGGTTCTCCAGGCAGCAAATCCCCATAATCCCCCAAATTATCACCCGGTAATTCCCGGTCAGCCAAGAACCGAACCTCCACCACTTTAGAGTTGAACCTCACATGCTTCAACACATCAAAGTGAGTAGCATAAGCATGCAAGTAATCAATTATTTCAGTGTGTGAAGGAAAAGTCTCATTATCCCTATCAGGCCATGGGAAATCAGAGAATTCATAGTCACAGCGAAGAGATTGAAGTTTAGTGGAATGGTAAGAGCAGTGTTTCCACACACCCCCGATTGAGTCGGTGGCCTCGAAAACCACCGGGTTGTGGTGGGTGAGCTGCTTGGCTGCGGCCAAACCGCTCACCCCGGCTCCAATGATGGCTACCTTATTGGAGGGCATGAGTTGGATTTGCTCATCATCACTAGCCATCAGAATAATGTTAGGGTAACAAAAACACAAGAGCTTAAGGCAAATCTGAGAGTTATATTCCCAGCGTTATAATTCTGCTAGGAAAAGCTTGATATTCATGTAGGTTTTGGGGCAAAACGAGATTCTTTGGCGTGGAATTTATAGACCTTCCACGGAGGGGCGTTTGGTTAATGACGTACGTGACTTGGACTTTGTGGGCAATTGTATCGTGTATGTGCCTATAAAGAGAGAGAATTCAAGTGATTTAATAATATTAATATATAAGTATTTTAATTAATGGTCAGTGTATTGTTTTTTAAATAATTACCACTCATGTTTTTATTTTATTACTACTTACACTCTATTAAAAGTTACTAACGATATGCATGTAATAAGTTGATGGCATGCAAGGAAATTTCCTACTAATATAATGCTTTCATTATGACCCAAAAAGAAGAGCAATATGGAAGTTTCTATATAAATTTTCTTTTTAAGCAAGAATAGGTCTTTCAATGATAGTTTCGGGACCTTTGACCTAAATTAAATTAAACACAATGAGAAATGAAGAACAAGATGCGTGTTTTAAGGTTTTGATACGTATGTAATAGTCATAAACGTTGCCAAATCCACAATTTAAAACATGAAAGTTTGAACTTCGAACAACATACAAGGAGGACATGTAAGATATGCTGAAGTTTTACTAGACTAGGATAATTCCCGAATCAACTATTTTAGAAAGTCATGGTTGCGGGTCATGCATGAACTATAATTACTTAATACCAATTCAATTTACGAATTTCAAAGATTCTCATAGATCGGAGGAAAATGCAGCTGGTGGATGTTCTGTTTTCTTTTTACTTCTATATTTGAATGCTAAAATTTTGATTTATTAATTTTTGTAACTAAAGCCTACAACATTTTTATAATAAACAATTTATGATTTTGTTACGAATGGCACATTTTCTTTTGGAAATAAAATAGACGAGTAAAGAAGTTATACCATGGGAATGATTATTAATAGGAATAAGTTAGAAATTTCTATTTCAATGTTTATTTTATATAATTTTTTTATTACAAGGAATTCTTATTTCATTGTTTATTTGACTTAATTAATTATACTTAAGTTGGGAATATGAGTAAAATTACCTGTTTAACATTGTTTAGTTAATTTAGAAAATAACCAAAATTTATTTAACTTTTCTTACACACACACATATACTGATTAACATAAGTTGGTAGGACATTTCTTAACCATTTTACTAGTTAGTTTTGTCAATTTAGTACTTTATGAGGGTGTAATAGTCATAATTTTTCAACTTGTTATTCCCTCTACAAAGGGAATAAAAAGTTCCATCCTTTCCTAGATATATAATATCTATTATAATGGAGTGTGAATAGAAAAACTTAAAAATTATAATTTCTTTTTTCTATTTTTTCAAGTAAATAAAGCAATAGATGATGAGAAACAATAGAAACTATTCTCTCTTTATTACCTTCGACTAAAGAGATCGTAATTGATTGTTTTATCAATTATACAATAGAAAGCCCTATAGTAGAAAAACCTTAGGAATTACAATTTCATTTTCTATTTTTCCAAGTAAATAAAGCAATAGACATTCAGAAGTGATAAAAAGTATTCTCTCTCTCTATTATTTTCGAGTAAATGGATGGTAGTTGATTGTTTTATCAATTATATAGTAGAAAACCCTATAAAAAAACCCATAAGGCTTTTAATAACGTAAGTCTATGCTAAGATGGGTGGCCAACGATCTCTTGTAATGAATGTATGATTCACCACAATGGACTATCTAACCATGTACTACCCTTCTTACACGATTCACACGATCTATTTGTAAGGGTGGGTGAGTGTTAACTCCATCCACCTAGTTGTAATTATAATTTGCTTTAGGTAATAGTTATAGTTATTGCTTAAAATTGCTTTATATATGTAGTTTGGTTAAGTGAAAAATGGATATTTTGACTTAGTAAAAGAAAATAGGAATGCAATTTTTTCCTTGAAATTTTGAGATGATGGCTAGAGATTTTTCCTTTGAGGTGAGTCATGACCATCACCACATGACCGTGATACCATTCGTTTCGAAAGTACATCGTTTAACCCAACATCGGATGAATGGATGGGAGTAATTTTGTCGGTTATGCCGGGATCGAAGGTCATGTGTGAATCGACTAACCTCGTGGGAAGGAGAAAAGTTTCAATGCTGATCAATTCATACTAAGTATTAATATTCTCGAATCTTTTTTTCATGAGTAGGTCAATAGTGCCTGCTCTTTTCATCATTGCTTCCTTTTCTATTTTGAAAATGAATTAATAACTTATTAAACTTTGCGAATAGATATACTAAAGTTAATGTCACAAAGCAAGAATAAAATATCAAACTATATGATAAATTAGTGCCAAATAGCATGACAAGAGGAGTTGATTACTTATTTATAAAATAGGTTTAAAGCTTGAATTGATTGGTAGGAATCAAAATTTTAAGCCAATTAGTTGTAAAAATCTAACATGTTTTATAACCTCTAGTTTACATTTTTTTTTTCCCTCCTAATTCCATGCATCTGTAATCCGGCAAATGAAATTTTCAGTCTATAATTTACAATTTGAGTTTTTTTTTTTTCAAAAAATTGAAATATATTTTTTCTACAGTTATCCACGGGTGCATAATAAGCGTGGTAATATAGTTTGAATAATCCCTAACCTGTGAGGTCTTGTAGACACCCAGGTTTGACATTTCAAATATTTTGGACAACATGTTTGAAAATTTGAAACACTAAACTACCGAAAAACAAAAATTATTTAACATCCGTCTATAGCATTTATCTAAAAATACGCAAAGCCTTTCACTACTAAGTTTTTTGGGGATGTCAAAGGGGTATTCCACAAAAAGGAGAAGACTTAGGTTATGTCGAGTGACATTAGGTGCAAGTTGTGAAGACCGCAGCTTTGATCGTGTATTACGGAGTTAAATCTATGGATGACCTCGAGATGATAGCAGAGAAAGAAGATGAACATATCAAAGTAAATTTTGTATATGCGTAACCGAAAATCCGGTATGTTCATCTACAGTATTTATATCAGAGGTTGATACTTAACTAACTAAAATAATATAAACTAATATGTATACATGATGGCGACTTAAAAATAAGTCTCAAAAATGCATTCACTTTTTTATAATACAACGAAAAAATACATTAACGCCAGAATGTGAAAAAAGATGGTAAGTGTAATATATTACCAATAAAATACACAATGCTATTAAAAAAGAGTAAGAAAGCATGCGAAATTTTTGGTAAGACTTAACATTAAGTCAAGAGTATTTGAGTAATATTAATTTTTCCCCCGGTCATATGTCGCATGTCCATCGTACTTAACTTTTACCAAATCCCACGGATGACTTATATATATATGTACATATAATATCATGAAATGTCTTGATGAACATGAACCGATGGCAGAAAAATGCTTCATTTATTTGTTTATAATTTACTAGGCAAACCGCATTTTGACTCTCTCCACTATCATATTTGTATACTTGCACGTTACACCCTTAATTTAGTAATTTTGCACTAAATTCCCCATATTCATCATAAAGTACATTTACCTTACCTAGCCGCCTCTTAAATTAATTTTTTGGAAGCCTTTGGCAAAGGCCTATAAAGATAAATGTAAATTTCTTGAAAAGAAAAGAAATTGGAATTTAAGTTCTCGTTTTGTGAATAACGTCCGCAAAATACTCAAACTGTTACATCTTTGCGGTGTATTTTTACAATTTATAATAGGGGCTTTATTTTATTGATATATTTGATTTACAAGATTTTATAATGGTATCCATTAAACTTTGGGAGAATACATAAACATCTTTCTTTTTACTTATTATATGGTGTGCTTCCCTCTAAAATACATTCACCCAACAAAACACTGGTCAATAATACTAATGGAACGAAGGTATCCTTAAAAGTTTAGGGAAATACATAAATACACTCCCATCATTTTTTTTCCTTTCTTTTTTTTTTTCTAATTTACATATTAAAGTCAATTCAAATTAAAAATGAAACCTTTAAATAATTCAAATAGAGAATAAAATTTTTCAATAATCTAAATAGAGGATCAACTTTATACAAAGCAATAAAGTATAGACTGATATTGCAACTCTATTGCATGGTGATATGGTACGTTAAATATACAAAATCTTCATTTGATTCTCTATTTGAATGTCATGTCATCATCTATTGGCACCATCTTAATAACATTAATCATCTATTTAAATCATTAAAAATTTTATTCTTTACTTGAACCTGACCTTCGTTGACTTTTAGTGTATAATTTTATCATTTTTTTTCCTACCCTAGTATGGCAATAACTGTAAACTTCTAAAATTTTCGATCTAACTTTTGAAATAGACTCGAGTATGTTAGATAATTTATGAGTTGACAAAGCTAATGAAAATAAAAACCTTAAAAAAATTAATCAATCGCGTATGAAACCTTTCTACCTTAAATGTATGTAAACATTAAAGATTTCATTTAAAAGTAATAAAAACCCTAAAATAATAACTTTAAAGACATATGTGCACTAATTCATCATAATATACCCTAAAACCTTAAATTGAAATATATAACCCTCGTATTTTGCCAAATCATTAGTAAAAGGTTAGAAATGACTTTCAATCATGCATATATATTTAGAATCCTCAAATAGTCCTTTAGAAACTAAGATAATGAATCATATATTACATTTATCTCTTAAGTATATGATTAAGATAATATTACATAGAGTTAGGGGTATGGTTGAAGATTAGGCTAAATATAGTGAACCTTAATACCTTAATTAGTACTTTTCATACTAGTTACACAAAGTAGTTTACCAAATGATATATATAGGTTATAAATATTTAAAGTAAGATCTCATCATCAATTTTTACTAATCAATTCACTAAATACCCCATTTCCTTAATTTTTTTCCCTTGATTTTCTTTAATTACTACATTATATATACAAAATTGCATATGCTTAAGGAAAGTTGACTAAGTTAACACATGTTGACCAAAGTCTTGACCAAAGTCAAAGGCTTGACCAAGTCAATACATGTTGACTAAAGTCAACATTTAGAAAAGTCAACAAAAGTGTCTCTTTCATTTAAAGAAAATATCTTCCTTCTCATGATTTCTTTTCTTTTCTTTTCTTTTAGCTTTTCCTTCTTCTTTTCTTCCTTAATTGTCGTCCACTACTTCCTCCTCCTAAACCCCACTTCTTTTCCTTTTCAAAAACAAAATCCCTTTCTTCTTCTCCTTCCCAACCATATCTTCCCTTTCCCCTTTCACTCTTCTTTCCTTTTCAACCATTTCATCCATAATCAATGGCAACTTAAGGTATGCTATTATGTTCTTATGTCTTACTTCATCCTCTTTACTAGTTAAAAGGAGAAAAGGTTAGGTTATGTGTTATGTTTATATATATGTTGATTTAGGCTTAAAGTTTCAATCTTTACATATGGAAGTGTAGAATTCTTTAGGCAATGGAAGAAGATGTATGTGTACATAAGGGTATGCTAGAGATATACGTGTATAAATACTTTTGTACATAAGTATTCATTATGTACATAACCTAAATTAAGACATCTACTAACTATACATACATATACCATATTCAATATACCCTTGAAATACAAAAAGATAAAATTTGGGAAGCTTTCTTAAGGGGGTAGATAAGGCATACGAAAATACGTATAAAAATACATATGCCACCGTATGTGTATATAGGTATATGTATTAGTATATGTATAAGTACATAAGTATACGTATTAGTATGTTATAAGTGTAGTTAGGTATATAACATATGTATATGTATAAGTACTTAATGACATATATATTTACATGTAATGAATGAATTACATAAGCCATGACATCATCAATTAATTACATAAGTGATGATATAAGCATAGGTTTATAAAAGAAGAAATAATAAGATTACATAAGCATATAACATAGGTATATAAATGTACTTAAAAGCCGAAAATCTCTTAAACCATAAGACATTTCCTAAATTGAATGAAACTTCATTAGGTACATTAATTAGTAATATCAATGTAAAAATTCTCTAAGTGTAAGAATCTAATGGATAATTAAATCATTAAGTACAAACATAGGGTATAAATATAAGTGGTAAAACTAATTAAGTTTCAATAGTTAAAATTTCTATAAATTTAATCCATATCATAAAACACGGGTTTTAATATCTAAAACGGACATCACCGTGTGAACGTACGTCCGAAAACGATGAAAAACGACTATAAGTTCTCAAATATCGGAATTAAAATAAGAAAGTTACAAAATACATAAAGAAAATCTCATAACTTACAAATATAAGAAAATAGTTACTATTTACCCCAATATGATAAACTCTATACACATTATACTTGGGTTATATTGGGAGAAATTAGATCAACTACAATAAACTTTTAGTTAACTAAAGAGTCTGATTTCTCATAATACTTATAAGTGTTACTATATTTTAGGTGTTTAATATCGAGTTCTAAAAACCCAAAAGCTTGAAGAACGAGCAATAATCCAGGTAAGGGAGTTCTAATGACTTGCTACTTGCTTGTGCGTGTTACTTATATGATGTTCTGCTATTTGCTATTACTTGTATGTTTGAATGACTATTTTGCTTATATGCCATCATCTGTGTAATCACTTTTTTTAAATTGATAAATATAAATATTTGACCCAAATAACTAGTTCTATTGGTCACATGTCTATAACCTAGTAAATGTATGGATGGAGAGTGCTAGCCTTGCAAAATGTTGAAAAGGGTATTTTTGGAAAAAAGGTTTTCTTAATCTTAAACATATTTTGTACGATTTTGATAAGGGTCGTAGTGCTAGAAATGATATTTTATCGTTAAAGCAAAGCTAGCATAGGTTCTCCACTTGATAGTGAGAGGAATTGCTTTATTGTGCCTGTAAAGCCTTAGTTAATTTTGGTTGCGAGAGAACTCGCATGTTTGTGCCTGAGGGGTTTTGGAGGGTGGATAGTCCTAGTTTGGAATCCCCCTATTTGGATTGAAACTCTTTTCTCGACTAGGATAATAGTTGAGTGTTGCCTAAAGGAGTGGTGCCCTTAGGTAACCTTATGCGGGTAAGCTAAGGTACCCTGTGCGAGTAAGTACGGGGAATAATCGAAGTGTAGATGACGTAATTCTACACCTTCCATAATTTCGAACTCCTATAGATGTATTACTTGCATTCATCGCGCGTGCATTCATGTTATATGCAGATAACTTGCCTGCATATATGATAATAATGTGTGAAAACTTACTTGACCGGTAGTGATGAGGAACGAACTCATTGAGTTGTTATATGCTCACTCTCTCATAGTTTCTTTTACAGGTTTACTTACATTGGGATTGGGATAAGTCTCGAGTGCCGAGTGTGAGATGAAGATATGTATCTTAACATTAGGAATAGCCGAGTACTCTTTAGATGATACATAAGCAACCTTTGTTGATAATTTAATTTTTCTTGTATTTCTTTTGTAATATTAGTATATCCTATCTTATTATTTGGTAGGAGATACTGATTCTCTACAGTTCTGAGGAACTGTGGGATATCGGATACCCATAGTTATTTATATTTGTATTTTACAGAAAATTATTTACTTAAAAATCAGTAACCTTAGTGATTAATCATTTAAAGTCTTGCAATCTCTAACTTGCAAGGTGATTTTCATATCATGAGTGCACACATGTTATGGAAATTTTAGGTAATCCTACTAGGCCCCCTTTAGGGTCCTGACAGTAACGACCTATGGACTAAGCACGTTATCTTAAGAGGAATATATATTTTACGTTGTCTTTAGATATTTTAGGTGGTATATTATCCATGACTTACGGCATGTGTTCGATCGGCCTTAAGACAACACTTATTAGATATTAAAAAGGAAAATCAATGATTTCTTCCTAGTTGATTCTATCATCGTCTCACTCGTTAATCAAGAAATTAATGAGTCTAACTTGAATCTCCTTTCATTGCAAGAAATTGAATCATCACAAAGGAGAAGATTGAGAGACAAGAAAAATGAAAAGGATAATAACAAGAAGTTTCCTTACTTCTGTTTAATCAGAACGATAAATTTCTAAACTTGTCACCATTGTACTAAAGGTTTAATTAAGAGGAAATTATTCTAGGAATTATTGAGTAATCAATCCGTATTAAAGTACTCATTTAGACAAATAGGGATTTACTCACTTAGTCAAATAGGGGTTTGAGGGACTATATTTAATCTATTTTATACCCTTCACTAAAAATGATAGAAGCTAATCAGTAGTAGCAGCGATAGCCAAGTGAAGTCATAGGTGTGAATTTTTTGTCCTTTCATGAAAGGTAGGAAACCTCACCCTAATAAACTTTAAATCAAATTATAGAATAAAACTTCTTAAGGAATCAATTTTCATAATCAATCTAGGTGACTAATGATATAATACTTAGCAAGATGATAAATTCAAGGACTAACAATCAAGATTTCAACTCAAAAACTTAATAATTCAATCAAAGATGTAGTTGTAGTAAAAGATTTGGACTTGACATTAAAGAAGGATGAATTTTTCAACCTAAGGCTTAGTAAAGTCAAGCTAAGGTTTAAGCCTAGTTAACCAAACTAATTTAGATGGACCAAGGGAGACTAATCGCTAGGTTGGTCAAGTGACCAATTGAATGGGTAACCTTAGGAGTGCTAATTTTCACATATTAATAAGTTGGCTTTTGAGCCAAAAGCATGGTGGAAACTAGAATACTAAGCCTAACCAATGATGTATAAGTATTTATTAAGTTATACTATATATTAGGAATATATTTAGAGTGAGGAGACGCTAAGCAAAAACTAGATATGTAACTACCGTTGCTTATTAGTTACGCATACTAAACTTAAAACGAAAATTAATTAATAATGGTTTGATTTTAAATAATTTCTTGATTTTAGTAATTGAATAAGAATCTCTTATGAGACATTTGGAACCATCATAGACTCAATTTTTCAAACCCCAGTGTTGTCTCTAAAAATTTGCAGCTAGAAAGTTTTGGATTTAGACTTGATATTTACAAAATAAAACATCATGAAGAGTGCCAAGGAGTTACTCAGCATAGCCATTCCAATACTTAATCAGTAAGACAATGAAAATAATATATGTAAGAGCTTGGAGGGAGTCTTAATGATCTTAACTATAGGGGTAACCCTTTATTTATAATAGTAGTGGTGGCATTGTATCCAGAAAGTAAATATACTCAAATCCCACCTAAACAAGAAAGTATAGCTTTTCTCTTTTAGGTTGGACTTGAGATCTATGAAGTTGATGTAGCAATTAGTTTGATTAAAGTCACATAAGAGTCGGTATCTCCACCTTAAGCCCATAATCAACCATCATTCAAGCTTTATAACCCAACCTCTAACCCTTGGTGATATACCTAGGAGCTTAGTAATCATTAGGTCTTATAGCAGGGAATGGAAACCAAATGGGTCCTTGGTAATAACGAAGAAAAAGAAGTGCAAGAAGCTAAAAAACACAATGGCTCACGTAAAGCTACTCGGAGGATGTGACTCACCAACGAACACAACATGACTCAACACTTCGTTTGAAATGATGCATAAGCTAATGTCAATATCTACTCACCATTAATCTCAAGCTACTTGACAATATTATATAAGAGTATAAAGAGATTATACTCAAAGAGGAATATCTCACAAGGACAAGTATATTCAATATATAAGAGGAATGTAAGATGTTCTGGCTACAGTAAAAAGAGATTATTTGTAATAAGTCCTTAAAACAACATTATAAATAAGAAAAATTTAAAAAAATGATAAAAAGAAGAAAGGAATTCTTAGTACGTATGTAAGGGATAAATAGGACAAATGACAAAAAGGAAAAATAATATAATGGAAGAAAAAGTGATGGATAGGTGGCAACTTGTCAATTGGTTCGTACTAGTAAATCTGGAGGCATAGCAATTGAGTTGAGTTTAGGATGTGGTAGCTATAGATGGATAGTATCTGGAATTTCTGAGACAAATAAGGGATGCCGCTATTCAATAGATCGAAAGAGAAGGGCCTAGCATGTAGGGGCTTCAGCCTTAGCACTCGATAAGTCAGTCTAGGCACATGAAATTTTTGTTGGTTAAACTAAGGCTTAGTGTGTATTGACCTCGACTTCGACACTTGACTGGTCGGCCTCGGTACATAAGTAGTTGGCAATAACACAAGGATCAAAATAAAGTAGGGTATATCCGAGCTAAGTTCTCAAGGAGTTCACCCACTGTTCTTCTGCATACTATGTTTCGCTCTCGACAAGCTGACGATAGAGAATTCTTCTAGCGAGAGACTGAAGACCTTGGAGGTGTGTATAAGTAAGAGAGCCAAAGGTCGGCAATCCATGAGTTCCTCAGGGTTGTTGAAGATTTGTCCTCAAATCTTGGTCTGCTTTTTCGTTAGGTACTTAAGGCATTAGGTTAGTGACATTAGAAGTTAGAGACTCAACGTATCCTTTAAGTAGCTGAAGCTCGTATGCATTGTCATCGACACACCTAAGGATCCTAAAAGGTCCATCTAACTTGGGGATAGCTTGTTCATCCTTTTTGTTGGGAAATGCTCTTTGTTAAGGTGGATACAGATAAGGTTTTAAGGACTATAAATGACTCACGTCCTTCATCGGTTTCTTTGTTCCTTTTATCATACCATAGTCTTGGCTAGTTGTTTGGCAACCTTCTGATGCAATTTCTAGAACTCCTCGATGTACTATAAGTCAGATTGACTTTCTCCTTGGGAGGTTGGGCTAATAACCATATTTAAGGGTAAGTTCGGGTTAAGTCCATAGATGACCTCAAATGGTGACCTTTTTGTTGAGTTGTGAGCTAAACGGTTGTAAGTGAACTCAATAACAAGCAAGCATAGATCCTGGTCATGTAGATTCTTCCCAATAATAGCTCGAAGGAGGTTGCCAACTGTGTTGTTTACACTTCTATTTTGCCGTCTATTTGTAGGTGGCAAGAAGTACTAAATATGAGCTTAATGCCAAGCTTCTTTCATAAGGTCCTTCAGAAGAAACATGTGAACTTCGAGTTACGATTAAACACAATAATCCTTAGTACTCCATGTAGTTGCACAATCTTCTGCAAAAAGAGGTTAGCAACAAATAAAGCATCATTGGTTTCATGGTAGGGGATGAGGCTCATCTTGCTGAATTGATCGACCATTACTATAATAAAGTCATGCCTTCTCGGAGTTCTGGGTAGGTTAAGCATGAAATCTATACTTTGATCAATCCATGGCAGTTTAAGTATAGGCAGGGGTGCATACTCTTCATATGGCTCCTTTCTGCCCTTTACATGTTTAAATCCCTCACACTTTTCAAGAATTCAGTACACATCCTTCATCACCCCAAGCTAATATAAATGTTCTTTCAGCATCTCAGCAATTCTCTTCTCACCAAAGTGGTTGGCTAAGCCTCTAACATGAGCTTCTTAAACAAGTAACTCTTTAGCAAATTCACTTGGTACACAAACTTGCTTACCTTTCATAAAAAACCCTTAGCTCAAATAGAACCCATTCACAACTCCTCCAATGTTGCACTTAGCCACTAAGGGCCCAAAATATGAATTATGCTCATACTAATTAGGCAGGGTACCAAATCTAAGTATCTTAGCTTATAATGCCGTAATGAGGAATTTTCGACAAAAGAGTGCATCAGCCATAATATTGGTACTTCCCTTCTTATATTGGATAACATAGGAAAAGGCTTCCAAGAATTCAACCCATTTGGCATGATGCCAAGAAATTTTTTATTGCTCTCGGAGATATTTAAGAGATTCATGATCTGTATAAATGATGAATTCTCTTGGCAACAAGTAGTGTTGCTAGTTTTGAAGCACTTGGACAAGGGTATAGAACTCCTTGTCATATGCCGAGTAATTTAGGACAACTCCTTTGCGTTTCTTGCTAAAATAGGCAACTGGTCAACACTCTTGCATAAGAACAACACTAATGTCGATCCTAGATGTATCACATTCTAGTTCAAAAACTTTCTCGAAATTAGGCAGGGCAAGTATTGGGGCTAAGGTCAACTTAAACTTGATCTCATCAAAGCTTCTCTAAGCTTTCTCGGACCACTTGAACTCAGAGTTTTTCCTGATCAACTTAGTTAGTGGAGCAGTTAGGAAACTAAAATTTCGAATAACTCTTTGATAAAACGAAGCTAAACCATGAAAACTCCTCACTTCGGTAGCACCAATCGACATTGGCTACTTAAGGATATCTCGGATCTTCTCATCATCAACTTTGATCTCCCCTTTAGAAACAACATATCCAAGGAATGTAACATCACTTTAACAAAACACACGTTTCTTTAAATTGCCAAACAACTTCTCAACATAAAGGATATTAAACACAGATCTTAAGTGCTCAACATGAGAAATAAGGTCAGCACTATAGACTAAAATATCATCAATGTAAACTACTACACATGTGTCAATAAAAGTCCTCAAAACATGGTTTATGAATTGCATGAAGGTGCTCGGTGCATTTGTTAAACCAAACGGCATCACCATCCACCAAACAAACTATCCTTTGTTTTGAAGGCATTCTTCCATTCATCTCCTGATCTCATTCGTATTTGGTGATAGCCACTCTTTAGATCAATCTTCGAAAAAATGCGAGCACCATGCAACTCATTGAGCATGTCATCTAATTACGAGATCGAATATCAGTATTTAATAGTGATTTTGTTGATTGCTTAGTTGTTAATACATATCCTTTAGGAGCCATCTTTCTTTGGCACCAAGACAGCTAGCACAACATAGGGGCTCATGCTTTCTCGAACATATCCATAATCAATCAACTCATCTACTTGTTTCTTTATCTCAACTACCTATTTAGGGTTGAGCTTGTAGGTAAGTCGATTCGGAAGAATAGCTCTAAGCTGAAGATCAATATAATGCTCAATGCTTCTCACAAGTAGTAAACCTCTTAGCATCTCGACAGGAAAGAGGTCGGCATACTCTTGTAATAATATCTGCACCTCAGCAAGTAAGCCTCCAGCTTCTCGTAATTCTAAAAGCTTCCTTACTAATAGAAGTACACACTCTTTCGTCTTAATATCTCTGGAAAACTGTGCTCGAAAAATCACTAGGGACTTCTTCTATAGTGATCAGGTAATCTTCTCTTGTGACTCTTGTACATCTTTAAGGCTCATTGGGGTCAGTATAGCCTTCTTCCCATCCTTTTGGAACATATGGGTATTTTTATACCCATCATGCAACATTCTTAAATCAAACAACCAGGGTAGACCTAACAATATGTGTAAAGCGCACATAGGTAGAATGCCGCATAACAGCTCATCCTTGTCTTTGTCACCAACAGTAATAGGCACTCTAACTTGCTTTCCAATAGGTCAACCTCCCTTCTCATTCAACCAACGAATCTTGTACAGCTTCTGGTGCTGGTAAGTCAGTAACTTCAAGGCCTTGACTACTCCTTGTGCTATGACATTAGTACAACTTCCTCCACCTATGATTAATGCGTAGAGCTCGCCATTCAGTCAGCAATTCATATGGAAGAGGTTCTCCCTCTACTCATCTTCTTTGGAAATAAAGGTATGGAGAGATCTTCGAGCAACAAAATAGTACTCTGCCCCTGGTTCAAGTAAGGTCACAACATCAAGATCTTCTAGAAATCTTTTTAACACCTGATCGACTCCCTCTTCATCCCCTCGTCACTAGCACTCTCCACTTCGAATAAGGGTTAGCCCCCTTGATGGTCATGATATGTCGGTTTTGACATTGACTAGTTACATGCCCATAGTAGAGATATTTGAAACACTTGATCTCTCGGGCCTTCCTCCCTAAGCTTTGACCTTAGTCCTTTTAAACCTTAAGCTACTTGACCTTGCCTAGTGCAAACCATGACTAAGAACAGATAAGGTCAATCATTAGATAGGTCCAAGCTTGCAGAAAGCTTGAAAGGAGCAATAAGGAAAATGTACGAAAGAACAGTGACGAATGAAAGCTAAGCAAAACCTATGAATAGCTCTAAAGGATATGATGCACCAATGGAACTTCTAAAGACTCATGACACAATTCGATATAACGCACGAATTAATCCAGTGAGGTTATTCGTCACCTAACCTTACTTAAAGGAAAGGATAAGAGTGATGCCAAGCATAAAACAATAGAGTATTTACACTAGGAAAGAAAAATACTTAAGTATATTAATGATAATCTGTCTACTTGCGGCTTACAAATATAAGGGTATTTATACCCAAAAATTTAAGGCAACTTACTTAAAAGGGGAAAAGACAAAATGGGTGTTAACCCAAAGTAGTAATATACAACAATACAAAAGGGTAAAAATGAATATTCACAAAAGTAATAATTAGTGGGGCAGACTCTACACGTGGGGATGCTATATTGGTGAGGTCGTTAGAAGATGCAAACAAAGCAGTACGACCAGCTAACTTGTAGTCCGTGGTCTTTCTCTTAACATGGCAGCAAGGGTGGTGCCGAGTAAGTAAGTGGTCAAGCATAAGGGAGGATTGGATGCTATATCGGCTATCTATTTCTCAGCATTCTATCTACAAGAGATTGGCAGTCATTCGACACGACTTAAGGAGTGACTCGATAAGGAAGTACTCAGCATTAGCAGGAGTCGGCTAAAGTAAAAGAATTCGTCTCGTCAAGCCTTCTAGTCCTCTGACTCGACTGTAGGTCAAAGGGCCAATAGTTCGATTCCCATCATTTCTTTTAGGCTTATTTGGATTTAGGATCAAATCCGGATGGTCTTTAATCAATTCTCCATCAGGGTGGTATGGACTGAGGTCGGCAATATTGAAGGTGTCAGAAACCCCATAATCCTCTGGCAGCTCCAACCTATAGGCATTGTCATTGATCTTCTGGAGGATTCTAATTGGTCCTTCAGCCCGTATGGATAATTTGTTCTTCTTCTTCCCCGGGAACCATTCTTTGCTAAGGTGCAACCATACCGAGCCTCCTTCCTGGAATTGCTTAGCCATCCTACCCTTGGTCTTCTCTCACGTTCTTCTAGCAGCTTATTGTATATGTGCTGAAGGAATGGTGC
Organism: Lumnitzera littorea; assembly: GCA_024138015.1. Taxonomy (NCBI): domain Eukaryota; kingdom Viridiplantae; phylum Streptophyta; class Magnoliopsida; order Myrtales; family Combretaceae; genus Lumnitzera; species Lumnitzera littorea. The sequence goes on along the minus strand of JAMXBB010000007.1, from coordinate 109,581,722 downwards.
TCTAACTGAGGCATCAAGGTCCTCTTGCGCGGGTACTGATATAAGGGTGTGGTTAAGGGGTAACTTAGGATTGAATTCATAAACCACCACGAAGGGAGTCTGTTTAGTGGTGTCATGTACTATTCGATTATAAGCGAACTCGACCACTAGCAAGCAAATATACTAATCAGCCAAGTTCTTGCCCACTGCAACTCGGAGTAATGATCCTAAAATGCAATTAACCACCTCTATCTGGCCATCAGTTTAAGGGTGACATGAGATATTGAAAAGTAATTTGATCCCCAGCCGACGCCACAAGATTCTCCAGAAATAGCTCAAGAACTTTAAGTCTCTATCGAATACTAAACTTCTAAGCACACCATGTATCCACACGATCTCCTAAAAAAAAGAGAAGCAATAGCCAAAGCGTGATTAGTCTTGGTATAGAGTACGAAGTGTGCTATTTTACTAAACTTATCCATAACGACCATTATAGAATCTTTGCCTTGGGCAGTTTACGGTGGTCCAAAAATAAAGTCCATGCTCAATTCAATCCACGGCCTCGTTGGAATATGTAAGAGCATTGCTCTCCCTTGCTCAACTCGACACTTAGCCTTCTTGCACACGACACAACTTTCAACAACTCAATGCACATCTCTCATCATTCTCGGCCAAAAGAATCAACGATTCAACAGTTCACAAGTCTTCCTTTCTCCAAAATGTCTGAAGAGTCCCCCACTATGAGCTTCTTTGATCAATAACTCCCTCAGGGAACAAGTTGGCATATATAGTTTCCCACTTCAGAACAAGTAGCCATTCTCCACATGATACTGGTCCACTGTTCTTCCATTAATACATCATACAAGTATAGGTCCAAAGTGTAGATCCTTAAAGTACTGCTCTTTGATACTTACAAACCCAAACAGTCAAGTTTGCAGTTAAGATAAAAGCGCATGCCTTCTCAAAAGAGTACTTGTAACTACATTACTCTTTCCCTGTTTGTATTTTATTACAAAATTGAATCCTTTAAGGAATTCAACCCATCTCGCTTGCCACTTTGACAACTTAGTCTGACTTCGGAGGTACCTCAACAATTCATTATCAGTATATATGATAAATTCTCTCAGCAATAAATAGTATTGCCATACTTGCAGTACTCGGATCAATGCCAAAAATTCTTTGTCATATACGAAGTAATTCAACTGGGGTTCTCAGAGTTGCTTACTGTAGAAGGCAATGGGTCGGCCTTCCTGCATTAGGGCAATGCCTATTCCAATGCTTGACGCATTGTATTCCAACTCAAAAATTTTGTTAAAATCAAGTAGCACTAACACCAGGATAGAGGTAGAGGTAGAGGTGGAGGTAGAGGTAGAGGTAGAGGTGAATCTTTCTTTTATCTTAGTAAAACTCCTCTCCTCTCTTTCTCCCGATTGAAAGTTAGTGTTTTTCTTTGTTAACGTAGTAAATGGTGCGACAAGGGTACTGAAATTTCTAATAAACCACCTATAAAATGAAGTCAGTTTATGGAAACTTCTCATGTCAGCACAAGTAATAGGAGTCGGCCATTCGACAATTGCTCGGATCTTCTCATCATCAACTCACAAGCCTCCTCTATTGAATACATAGCCTAAGAATATCACTTCCTCTTAGCAAAAGCAACATTTCTTTATATTGCCAAATAGTCTCTTGATATGAAGGATATCCAGGACTGCTTTGAGATATTCATAATGACTCAGTATGTCGGCACTATAGACTAGGATGTCATCAAGTACACCATGACATACTTCCCTATGAGATGTCTCAACACATGGTTAATTAGTCTCATGAAAGTGCTCAAAGTATTCGACAAGTTGAAGGGCATGACCATCCATTCGTAAAGTCCATGTCGAGTTTTAAACGCAGTCTTCCACTTGTCTCTCAGCCTCATGCGGATTTGGTGGTAGCCAGATTTAAGGTTAACTTTGCTGAAAATCTTGGCTTCACTCAATTCATCTAACATGTCTTCGAGCCTCAGGATCGAATACCTGTATTTGACTGTGATCTTGTTCATAGCTCGGCTGTCTATGTACATTCGCCAAGTTCCATCCTTCTTCGACACCAGGAGCATCAGTACAGCATAAAGGTTGAGACTTTTTCTGACATATCCTCTCTCGAGCAACTCATTGACTTGGCATTGGAGCTTAGAAGCCTGTACGGGATTCATTCAATAAGCAAGCTTATTCGATAGTGCGGCGCCGAGTACTAAGTTAATACAGTGCTTTATACCTTAAGTCAGGGGCAGTCCTTTAGGAAACTGTTTTAGGAACAGGTCAGCATACTCATTTAGCAACTCTTTGATTTCCTAGGGTAGTTCATCCCATTCCTTCATTTCTAAAAGTCGCCTGACCAACATAAGGATCAGCTCGTCTTCGATCTACGAGCAAGTTTCATCTACAACTTATGAACTTCTCTCAATGGCATCAGGTTCAATGTGATCTTCCTATCATCCTTCTCAAACAGTATGTGTTACTATAGCATCATGAATGGCTCTCCTAATAAACAACTACGATCTACTTAGCAACACGTAGGAAGCACATAAGGGTAATACGCCATAGAGAATCTGGTCAAAGTAGTTCCCAATAGTAATCGGTAGTAGTATTTGTCAAGTAACATGTAATGCTCTCTTCTCACTTAACTAATACAACTTATACAACTTTGGATGCGTAACAATCAGCAACTTCAATTTTGAAATAAGATTGGCTGATACCATACGATGAGGGCACATACCTAATCATTTACCTTACAAGTGGTATAAAACAAATTCTCTCTTTACTCCTCCTCTCATGAGGATTCCACATTCATAGTACGTCGAATAACTATGAGTAACTGGTCCAAGTCCTCAACAAACACATCCTCCCCAATCAGTTCTTTCTTAACATTTTCTTTTTCGATAAAGACCTCTTCTTCTTCGAGTTCCTTATCAATGCTGTCTACTTCTAGTTTCGGGATGTCTCCCTTGATGACCATTGTTCTTTAATTTGGGCACTGAGTAGCTATATGTTCAAACCCTTGGCACTTAAAACATTTGATCTGGCTCTTCTTCCTTCCAAACCCTTGCCCCTTCTCATAAGTTTGAGTCGGCACTTCATTGTTAGATTGGCCTTTCTGCTCAGCTTGAACATCAACCTTTCTGCTTGGTTCGAAACTCAATAGAGTTTGGTGACTTCCTTATCCGATTTTGCTAATCAGCGTTCTAGTCGGCACTCAGCCTTTTCTCTGCCTCTCTACTCGTTGGGCGATCCTAATAGCTTCATCCATTGTGGTGAATTGTTGAAGCTTTACAATGTCCTAAATATCACCTCTTAGTCCACTAATAAATCTTAACACAATTTAAGCTGGTGGTTCCTGCACCTCGTAACGAATCATGAGCATTTGAAACTCTTGAACATACTCATCAATAGTTTGGCCTCCTTATCTTAGCTCTTACAACCAAGTGAAGGTATCTTGAAGATAAGTTTCCGGCACGAACCTATTTTTGAGCACTCTCTTTATCTTAGGCCAAGTGTTAATCTCTTGATAGCCCTCTTATCTTCTTATTGCTTGAAAATTCTTCCACCACATGGTGGCTTATTCGGAGAACTCAATAGTAATAGTTCCCACTCTCTCGTAATTCTCATAGTAATAATAATCAAACACATGCTCCACCTTCTCTTCCCACTCCAGATACTCATCAGTATTCCTAAATCCATTGAAACTCGGAATCTGAAGCTTCACATGGTCGAATACTCTGAGGACTCGTATACGCTCTTCTTCAAAATAGTCATCTTCTTCCTCATCTCCCATGTCTACCAAACCAATTCTTCTCCTCACTCATACACCTACTCTTCCACCTCGAACGGGTCGAGCTGGGTTCTGGCCTCTAACAGGTTGAGTAGCTTGTGGAGTGTTTTGCATGGCCTCGATGAGTCAGCAAGACAGCACATGAACAGCTCGGATCAAATCCACCAAGAGGTTAACCACCTCATTAAGTCTTTCGTCAATACTTCTGGGGGTCCCTTGAGATTGTCATCCATGGTAGACAACTCTACTGTCAACTCCAACACCAATGTTTACACTTTGGTCAGTCATTTTCTTTGTTGATTCAAGGCTCAAACAAGCACTTCCACAAACTAGATGGTAGATGGGTCCAAGAACAAACAAAGCTGATCATTAGATGAGTCCAAGCTTGCAAAAAGCTCAGAAAGAGTAATGAAGAAAATGCGCGAAAGAATAGTGATGAATGAAAGCTAAGCAAATCCCATAAACAGCTCCAAAGGATATGATGCACCAATAGAACTTTTGAAGACTCACGGTACAATTCAATATGATGCACAAATTGGTCTGGTAAGGTTACTCACTACCTAACCTTGCTTAAGAGAAAGCATAAAAGTGATGCCAAGCGTAAAACAATAGAGTGTTTACACTAGGAAGAAAAAATACTTAAGTATATTAATGATAATTTGTTTACCTATGGCTTACAAATACAAAGGTATTTATACTCAAGAATTTAGGCTAACTTGCCTAAAAGGGGAAAAGACAAAATGGGTGTTAACCCAAAGTAGTAATCTACAATAATATAAAAGGGTAAAAATGAATATTCATAAAAGCAATAATTGGTGGGGCGGATTCTACATGTGGGGATGCTATATTGATAAGGTCGTTAGAAGATACGGACAAAGCAGTATGGCTAGCTAGCTTGTTTGAGCAGGGACAACTTATGTAGTCTGGGGTCTTTCTCCCGACATGGTGGCAAGGGTAGTGCCGAGTAAGTAAATAGTCAAGCACAAAGGAGGATTGGATGTTGTCTTGGCCATCCATTTCTTGGCATTATATCTGTGAGAGATTGGCAGTCATTGAGTAGGGACAACTTATGTAGTCTGGGGTCTTTCTCTCGGCATGGTGGCAAAGGTGGTACCGAATAAGTAAATAGTCAAGCATGAGGGAGGATCAGATGTTGTCTCAACCATCCATTTCTTGGCATTCTATTTGCGAAAGATTAGCAGTCATTCAGTACGGCTTAAGGAGTGACTAGGTAAGGAAGTACTCAGCATTGGCAAGAGTCAACTGGAGTAGAAGAATTCGTCTCGTTAAGCCTTCCAGTCTTCGAGCTCAACTACAAGTCAAAGGGCTAGTAACTCGATTCCCATCATTGCCCTTGCCTTGACCATTATTAGGTTGGCTCGGCACCTATCCTCGACGGTCTACCTTAAAATTGTTTTACTCTCGGTCCTTTCTAGGTCGACTTAGCATAACACTTTGAGTCAACATGTGATAGAGATCAAGGACCAATCACTCGCTTCCGAGCCCAAAGGCTTTCTCAAATAATTCGTTAAGCTGTTTGAGGTGAGTTAAACACTGAGGAGCAGTGTTTATCCTTGTCCAAACTGTCAAGCTACTTTGTTCTCCACACCCTCTAGGAAGCTGCCGAGGTGATTAGCCAACATATGGAGCCGACCCCTCTACAACACCCTAGTCCAAGCATCAAATCAGGAAAATAGCCATCTCTATAGTACCGAGGCCGAGCTAACAATTGTGAAGAGCTGACCAATTAAGGCCGAGCTAAATCTGAGTTACCCCTGAGCCATCCCCTATCCAGCCCTAGCCATCAAGGTATCGAACGGCCGACATTAAACAAAACCTAATTAGAAGCCTACCCCTGCTTGACTCACAGTGTTGTCAGGATCGTAGACTGAGTATAACGCGTATGCGCACTATCCTTTCTGACATCTATACTATCCTTTTTGACAAAGGATGTTCTTTGCAAACGACTTCATGCTTTCCTTATAAATTATTCTCCTTTTTGTTTAGCAAGTAGTGATCCATTTATTTGTAATTTTCTGTAACTTAGAACTTACCCTAACAGGATACTATAAATACTTGCATAATATAATAGCCACAACATACACAGAAGAATACACTGAACTTTTTACTCTCTCTCAAGCTAAGTGTCATTTTACTTACTCTTATTTACCTCATTCAAGCGTAGACTAGTAGTGAGTAACCTCTAGGCATACTTGTACATCATATCAAGTGTGACTTGAGCTTGTATGAGGCGTTACTACGTCATATTCATCGTCAGTACATGAGAACCTCTACTCATCCCTCAACTATCATTTACTTTTTAAGCCATCTTGCGGCTTAAACCTACCCCCTTTGGTTATGCATAATATCGGGTTCGTGTATTCATTCACGAATCCATATCATCTTAGTATCAGAGCTTGACTACGTTTGAAGCCGAAATTCTGTTTCTGTGTTCTTAGAGTAGTTTGTTACTGTTTCGTGTGATAACGATTCTATTGTTAACCCTAAAGTTTAGTAGTTGAGAATTGTTTGATGTTCTGTTTTCCCCTATTTTCGATACACAAAACAGAGTGTGGTTGATTGTTTGCTTGTTATGTAATCGTCATTGTGAAGTAACCATCAATGTCAAATTCAAGTGTTCAAGGAATTTTGGGAAACCAAGAAAGCGGTACTCGACATAGCCAAGGTCAAGAAGGAAGCTTCACACCTCAGTTAGTGGGTGACCGCTTGGATAGGCTTACCAACTTAGTAACTAATCTGGTGACTATTATCCAAGAAAATAGGCAATGAGCTAGAAATAACCCCACTAAGGAACACAAACAGCAAGGATGAGGCAATGGTCAGTTTGGTTAAGTTAATGCCCCAACTCGACCACCCTGAGCTAAAGGAATTGGTAAGGACACTAAACAAAGGCTTACGCTTGAAGAGATTGAGGAGGAAGAAAAAGGAGATGACAAGGTAAAGGAGCACTACAAGCCTGAGAAAAGGAATGTACGAGCCCTTAGAGTTAAGGGATTGAGGATGCGAATTCCGGGTTTCTCTAGAAGTGGTGATGCCGAGGACTGCCTAGATTGGTTAAATAAGATTGAGAAGCAATTTAAATGCCATGATGTACCCAACAATGCAAAGGTTAGACTTGTTGTGTTAAAGTTCAATGGTTATGCCGCCTTATAATAGAAGAACTTGCAAGCAACCCGACAAAGGGAGAGAGATCGAGAGATTTGGAGTTGGGAAAAAATGAAGAGAGTTATGCGACAAAGATTTGTACCAAGCTATTATCTACAAGATGCCTTCAAGGGACTACAAGAACTGAGACAAGAAAGATTGAGTATGGACGCTTACGTTAAGGAATTCCAAATGTTAATGATCTAATGTGAAGTTGTAAAGCCAGAAGACCAAATTGTATCTCAATTCATTGGTGAGTTAAAGTATGAGATTGGAGATGTCTTAGAAACCCTAGACATTAGAACGCTTGATGATGCAATTTGAGCCACCGAGAGGAATAAAAGGCACTAAATAGGAAGATTTTGACCACATGTTAGCCGAATTGTTCCGAGTAGAACAATGCGAATGAAACCAAGTAAGGCCATTGAGACTTGACCCATTCCGACTACCCAAGCCAAGGAGAAGGAACCCTCAAGGAAGTTTGAGAAAGGCCACAATTCAGGGAGGAAGATAAATGAGATTAAGTGTTTCAAATGCCAAAGATTTGGACACATTGCCACTTAGTGTTCGAACAAGCAAACAATGGTGATCCGAGGCGAGGTGCCAAATGTTGAGGTCGAGAATACTAACGAAGAAGTAAAGGAGCTGAAAGAGGACAAATAAATTGAGCTATCCGAGGAGGAAGTTATCTACAATAAGGAAGGCAACTTTATGCCAACCACTCTAGTGTTGAGAAGAACGATGAGTGTTAGTCCTGTACTTGAAAATGAACAAAGGGAAAATCTTTTCCATATTAGATGCAAGGTGAATGAATTACTATGTGCAATGACCGTTGACAATGGGAGCTATACCTATGTAACCTTTGCATTTATGGTCCAGAAGTTAAAATTGCCAACCGAACCCCACCCGAAGCCTTATAAGCTTCATTGGCTTAGTGATAAGAGAGCCCTACAGGTGAACAAGCAAGTGTCTGTACCAATCTGCACTGGCAAGTAACAAAATGAAGTGTTGCCCATGAGTGCGTTTCACATTCTACTTAGATGACCATGGATGTTTGATTGAGCTATTATATACGGCAGAAGGAGGAATACATGTTCTGTAGAGCATAAAAGCAAGAGAATGAAATTGAGTCCGATGACTACCAAGTAAGTAAAGGTCATGCAGTCTTAACTTAGCCGAACCCTGAAGAAAGAGGCTTTGGTGATGACCCAAGTAGAACTAAAAAAGGAGATGGAGCTAGAAGGTCCGACCTACCTGCTTGTCCGAAGGATTCTGGAGTTAAGACCCAAGGAGGAGTCACCTACCAAGGTAAAGACCTTACTAGAGGAATTTGTCGACCTGTTTCTAAAGGAGTTACCAAAGGGTCTACCCTTAACCCTAGGCGTCGAGCATGCAATCAACCTACAACCAGGAGCTGCACTGCTAAACAAGCCTACTTATAGGCTGAACCTTAAATAGGCTACTGAATTGCAAAGGCAAGTAGAAGACCTTATGAAGAAAGGGTATGTATGTGAGTCCCTTAGCCTCTATGCCGTCCCGACCTTGTTGGTACCAAAGAAGGATGGTTTTTGGAAGATGTGTGTGGATAGCCAAGCGATCAATCGAATCACCATCAAATATAGGTATCCCATACCCAAGCTTGATGATATGCTAGATGAGTTAAGTGAAGCAAAAGTATTCTCCAAGATCGACCTTAAATCTAGATACCATTAAATCTGAATGCGTGAAAGTGATAAGTGGAAGACCGCATTTAAGACACGACATGGCTTATATGAATGGCTGGCTAGTAATGCCATTCGAACTGTCTAATGTGTCGAGCACATTTATGCGCCTAATGAATCATGTGCTTCGAGAATTCATAGGAAGGTTTGTTGTAGTTTATTTTAACGACATTTTGGTGTATAGCCCCGACCTAGAGATTCACAAGGAGCATCTCCGAAGAGTCTTTGCAAAACTCCAAGCTGAATAGCTCTACACCAATTTGAAGAAGTACAACTTCTGCTGACTTAAGGTAATCTTCTTAGGGTTTGTTATGAGCGGAAGTGGCATCCAAGTTGATGAAGAAAAGATAACAGTGATCATAAAATGGCTCGAGCCAACCTGTTCTACTGATGTGAGGAGTTTCTACAACTTGGCATCATTCTATCGCAAATTCATAAAAAATTTCAGTACGATTATGACCCCACTCACCAAACTCTTAAAGAAGAACGTTGAATTCAAATGGAGAGAGAAGGAGTAGAGGAGTTTTGAGAAAGTGAAGGAGAGACTAACTATAGCCCTCGTCTTAGCTCTACTGAGCTTGACAAGGTATATGAAGTAGAGTGTGAAACATTTGAACTAAGCATAGGTATTGTGCTAATGCAAGAAGATTGACCTATTGCTTACTTCAGTGAAAAACTTCGAAAAGCTACACTCAATTGCTCTGTCTATGACAAGGAGTTTTACTCTTTAATCCGAGCCCTCACGATATGGCAATACTATTTGCTACCCAAGGAATTTATGATCTATACTGATCATGAATCCTTAAGATATCTAAAGAGCTAACCGAAGTTGTCCTAGAGACAAGCTAAATGAATCAAGTTTATGAAGGGTTTTTCTTATGTTGTAAAATACAGGAATAGAAGGAACAATGTAGTGGCTGATGCCCTATCAAGACAACATACCCTCCTAACCGAGTTGCAAACAAGGTTACTTGGTTTTTCAAATATAAAGAATTTATATGCTGAGAACCCACACTTTGGTCTTATATATGCCCGATGTGAGGAAGGATAGACATTGGATGACTATTATAAGGAAGACGAATACCTATTCAAAAAGAGGAAGCTATGTATCTTAACCTATTCCATGAGAGAATTACTAGTGCGTAAGGCGCATGGAGGAGGATTAACAAGACATTTTAGCCAACGCCAAACCCATGAAATACTATCTACAAGATTCTTTGGGCCGATAATGATGAGAGACATGCAATCCGTGCTAGAAAGGTGTACGACCTATAGGAAAGCAAAGAGCTAAGATGAGCAAGGACATTATCTACCCTTGCCTGTCCTAACCAAACCATGGTTTGAGCTAAGTATAGACTTAATGTTAGGATTACCAAAGATGTCCCGAAGGAAGGATTCCATCATAGTAGTAGTGGATCGATTTAGCAAGATGGCACATTTCGTATTTAGCTCCAAAACTAATGATGTGTTGGCTATCTCTTTTCTATTCTTGCAAGAGGTGATCAAGCTTTACGGTATACCTAGAACTAATGTTTTAAGTAGAGACCCTAAGTTAATGAGCCACTTTTGAAGGACAACAAATGGGAATTAAGCTATTGTACAACACGTCCTACCATCCACAAATAGATGGACAAATTGAAGTTGTCAACATAACTATAGGAACTTTACTACCGGTTGTTGTCAGATGAAACATGATTAATTGGGATTTGTATTTACTAATCATCGAGTTCACCTATAATAGGACTGCCCACAGCGTAACAAGCATGTTTCCATTTGAGGTCGCCTATGGATTTAACCTCGAGCTCCCGATGGACCAAGTACCCCAGTCGAAGCTTGATGATGACCGGCCAGCTGTAGAAAGAGTAGAGGCCATCAAAGCTATATACAAGAAGGTTGTAGAGTAATTGAGCCAAGCTAATACTAAGTTCAAGAAGCAGAGCCAAGGATGGAGAAAGAGAGAATTTTAGTTAGGTGATTTGGTCCGAATACATCTCAACAAGGATTAGTTCCCAAACTTGAAGAAGAGCAAGTTGTCTCCTAGAGCCGACAGACCTTTCAAAGTGTTTGAAAAGATCAATCCTAATGCCTATAGGATTGAATTACCTGAAGGATATAGAGTCTTGGATTCCTTTAACATTGTCGATCTCTAATCTTACACTCCTAAAGACGAGCAACCTGAAGCCGAACCAGATTTGATCCCAAATTAAATCTCAAACAACCTGGAGGGGATGATAGGGATCAAGGACCGATCACTTGCTCCTGAGCCTAAGAGCTTTCTCAAATGGTTCACTAAGCTGTCCAAGGTGAGTTAAACACTGAGGAGCAATGTTTATCCCTATCCGAACTGCCAAGCTACTTTGCTTTCTACACTCTCTAGGAAACTACCGAGGTGATTAGCCAATACGTGGAGTTGACCCCTCCATAACACCCCAATCCAAGCACCAAATCAGGAAAACGGCCATCTCTACGATGCTGAGGTTAAGCTGAAAATTATGAAGAGCCGACTAACCAAAGCCAACTTGAATATGAGTTGCCCCTCAACCAACCCTTATCCAACCCCAGTTGTCAAGGTACTGAACTGCTGACGCCGAACAAAACCTGATCAGAGGCCCACCCCTACTTGGCTCATAGTGTTGTCAGGATCATAGATTGAGTATAACAAGTGTGCTATGCTTTCTAACATCCATATTGTCCTTTGTAACAGAGGACGTTCTTTGCACATGACTTCATGCTTTCCTCGTAAACTATTCTCCTTTTTGTTTAATAAGTAGTGATCCATTTATTTGTTATTTTCTATAACTTAGAACTTACCCTAAAAGAGTACTATAAATACTTGCATAATGTAATAGCCACAACATATACAAAAGAATACATTGAGCTTTTTACTCTTTCTCGAGCTAAGTGTCCTTTTGCTTACTCTTGAGTTACTCTTATCTAACTCATTCAAGCGTAGACTAGTGGCGAGTAACCTCCGATCATACTTATGCATTATATCAAGCGTAACCTAAGCTCATGTGAGGCATTGGTGCATCATATCCATCGTTGGTACATGGGAACCTTTACTTATCCCTCGAATATTATTTACTCTTTGAGCCATCTCGCAACCTGGACCTACCTCCTTTGGTTACGTATGATATTGGGCACATATGTTCATCCACGAATCCGTATCAGCAAACCTGGTTGACTGCTCGACATTCGATTAATGTAGCTTCGTCTATGTTTTTTTACCCTCTATGCCACTAAGATGGCCTTATCTAAAGTCCTAAGTCTCTATAACTCCACTATATTGCCAATTTCAATTCTAAGCCCAAAATTGAACTGTACTATAGTTTGGATCTCGAGTTCATCAACATTATATCGAATCATCAGCAATTGGGATTCTCAAACGTACTTGTCCACTAAATTGTTGCCTTCCCTTAAGTCTTACAATCATCGGAAAGTATTTTGTTCATAGTATTATGGAACAAATCTGCTCTTCATAACTCTATTCATCTCATTCTACGTTTAGATTTTACATCAAGCTCTCTGGTGTATGTTTAGTAACTTTTTCCACCACAATGTGGCATACCTAAAAGATTCTAATGTGGCCACTCGAATATGAACAGCATCTTCATAATCACAAAAGTCAAATATCTTCTTGATCTTCTCTTCCCAGTTCAAGCAATTATCAGTACCACCAAACCCATTAAAGCTTGGAATCTACACATTGACATGTTTGACTCCTTTAGGAGCTTGGAGCTCTAAGCTTACGCTTCTCAATTCCATCATATGGCTCTTCCTCATCATACTTGTCAACTTAATCCAACATTAGTCACCTTCTAACAACTTTATCAACATGTCAGGGTGGAGCTTGGTTCATATTAATTGGTTCTAGCGTTCGTTGCTTATCCAGTTGCCTTCTTGGCCTTTCTCTCACTTCTTAGCCTTGTTCAACAACAACTCTTTTTTTAGGCTTAGTCTCTATGATCTTTGTACAAAAACAATCAAATTGGCCATAATAGTAGGAAGGTCTTATATCTGCTCATGAGTAGTTCGTGGAGTTTGTTAGGTAACACTACCATGATCATGAGCATCATTCTTAGCATCATTAATCTCTCATTGAACACTAAGATTCGACATCCTCACTACAAAGCTTCAGTAACTGCTTAACTCAAACTAGAAATCTTCATAAATTTAGGAAATATGACTCAAATAGCAAAATAAAACTTGCTTTATTTTTCAAGTAGAAAACAAAGTATAGCAAAACAAATATACTGGCAGTAACTATTCCAACACAACTTTCAATCGCAACCTCAAGCTCTGATACCAAGATTATATGATGTGCCTAGAAGCTCAGTAATCACTAGATCTTACCACAAGGAATGGGAACCAAATAAGTCATTCATAATAACGAAAAAAATGAAGTACAAGAAGTTGAAAGACAAAGTAGCTTGTGTGAAGCTGCTTAGAGGATGTGACTCACCAACGAGCATAACACAACTCAACACTTAACATAATATGATACACAAGCTAATGTGAAGATCTACCTACTGCTAATCTGAAGCTACTTAGAAAGATTAGATAAAAGTGTAGAGAGATTGTATTCAAAGAGGAATATCTCACAAGGATAAGTATATTCAATATAAGAGAGGAATATAAGATGTTTCAGCTACAGTGAAAATAGACTATTTATAGTAAGACCCTAGAGCAATATTACCAATAAGGAAAATTACAAAAAGGATAAAAAGAAGAAAGGGATTCCTAATACGTATGTAAAGGGTAAAAAGGACAAATGACGAAAATAAAAAATAGTATAATATCAAAAAAAGCAATAGATAGGTGGCAGTTTGTCAATGGGTTCGTACTAGTGGATCTTAAGGCGTAGCAATTGAGTTGGGTTCAGGATACGACGGCTATAGATGGATAGTATCCAAAATTGTTAAGATGAATAAAGGATGCCGTTGTTCAGTAGGTTGAAAGAGAAAAACCTAGCATGCAACGGCCTTGATGTCAACACTCGACGAGTCAACCTCAACACATGAAATTCTTGTATGTTGGAGCAAGGCTTGGTATGTATTGACCTCAGCCTTAGCACTCGACTGGTTGGCCTCGGCATAGAAGTGGTTAGCGGCGGTATAAGGATTAGAACAGAGCATGGTATATATGAGTTGGGTTCTCAAAGAGTTTGCCCACTATTCTTCCGTATACTATGTTTCGCTCTTGGTAAGCTAACGAAAGAAAATTCTTCTGGTGAAAGGTTGAAGGTCTTAGAGACGTGTGCAAGTAAGAGGGCCAAAAGTTAGAAATCCACCTCTTAGAAACCTTCAGATATAGAGATCTTAGGGAGAATCCAACTTTGTGAAGCTAAGTTTTAACCTTTCGAAAGGTCAAGTATGGTATTGTAAGTTATGTAGGCCAAATCACTCAATGAAATAACTAAGCCCAGGTCTATAGGGCCCATCCTTAGACTATTAGTAAATCAACCCTCAATTAAGGAAAAGTCGATGAACCTTAAGGGCTCAAGCCCAGATTCGCCCGTCAACACTTAAACTCTAAGGTCTTACCTTAAACTTTCAAAAATTTGCTCCATACTTTCAAAACTAAGACTCTAGGTATCTTATACGTCCACACTTTTAAAAATAGCCTCGAAAAAGCATTATGAGTTCCGTACTTTTTAAAACAGACTTTAAAGGGTACTTTAAGGATCCATACTTAAAAATTTGGTCTCTAGGAGCATTTATAGATCAAGCCTTTAGGGTATATTTAAGTGTTCTCGCTTTCAAAAATTGACTTTAGAGGTTTGGTTCTATGTAGCTTGTGTGCTTTGATTTCATATTAATTATTAAATTAAATAAGTCCATGTTGTCTTATATAGATTGCTTGTTGCATTAAAACTCTTAAGTGTGCATGTAGTGTGGCATACATATGTGTTAGCACATAATAACAAGGTACTAGGCTATATAGCTTACTCTTTAGGATATTTTATTTCAGGAGACTATGAAGACTCATATTGTTATGATTACTTGGATTACAATTTATGCATTAGATGAGAGGATGATGATAATCAGAATGGAAATGGTATCATCGATGATTTATGTTAGACAATTTGTCTAGTTAATTTAGTATTTCTTTTTGTTCTCATGCTATAGTTGATAAGTTATTATGATTTCGATTTGCATTTGATGAGTCTCATTTTTGGATTTGAAATACTAATATCAAAAATTCATATTGGGAATTTTGGAGATTTATGGTATTAAATTGTAGATATTTAGTTAGTTTTGAACCTTCCATACTTATGTTACGGTATGCGCATGGATGTGGGAGGCATGGCAATTATTGTGCATCTTGTCTAGACAAAAGTATTTTGTTAACTAACACAATTATAATACTCTCTAGTACTTAGTAGATATGAATTTTAAATTTTTTAATAAAATGATTATAGCTACTTAGTACACTTTTTGAGAGGTTAAACTTTTTAAATTTTTTAATAAAATGATTAGGGGTACTTAATACATTTTTTAAGAGGTTAAAAGAGAATAATTTTTCTTTTTACTTTTTATTGTAGCATATATATTGATTTAAATTTTAATTAAAATCATTTAAAAATAATTAAGTTAATATGTAAGTTTTTTAAATTTTAATTAAAATCATTTGAAAAGAATTAAGTTAATATGTAAGTTTTCTCATCAACAAAAATAGAGAATAGAATATTTCAATAGAAAATTACAAGCAAAGCGAAAAAGCAACATATCTACAATTTCTTTTTATGATGATCTTGCAAGATCTTTCACTAGCAATGTGAAAAAATATTATCTTCAATATTAGTGATTAGCTAATTAGTTGTTCAATAATCTACATCCATTAGGTTACAAAAAGAAACTTTTAGTACATCAAGTGAAATTATTATTATTTATTAATGCTTTATGCCAAAAGGCCAAAATGTTCATAGCATTAGTAACATAATTATTATTCATAGTGTACTTATAGTTAATAACATCCAAGGATAATTTATTTAGTTAATATAGTTTTTAATGAATGAAATAAAATGTAATGGTTATTGAGTCAAAAAAGTAGAGAGAGAGAGAGAGTGAGAATGCCAATCAAGCAACATAAAAATAAGTGTAACATGAAAATATAAAAGGGTAAATATCTTATATGGTAGCTAAACTTTGCTCATTCTCGCAATTTACTACCTAAAATTTATAAGTATTAATTTATTACCTACAAATTTTTCAAAATCATTTATAGTACTTGAGATAGTTAATTGAAAAAAGGGGTTAAGCAGGTAGTTAATTGTAAAAATAAAAGTTTAAGTAATTAATTGTAAAAGTGGATAAAGTTCAAGTGTCAATGTAAAATGATTCTTAAGAGAATTGAACTTTTAGCTAGTTAGCAATATCCTGTCCAATATGCTTCTTTCACAACATGCTGTGGTGCAGGAGATTTTTCGGCATCATGATATTTGTTTTTTAATATATATATATATATATATATAATACTTATACATATTTATGTTTTATTTTAAAATAACTTTAATAATCAACATTTTTTTCTAAACTTAAAGGGGATGGGGCTCCTTCCAACTACTTAAGGTTGCCCTTAGATGCATTCATATGTATCTTAGTACATATGGATCGTTTTAAGTATGACCACCGCATTGTTCTACAAATTTGGTTTGTAGGTAAGATGGAATAAGTAAGAATAAAATTAAAATTTCTACTACTTTATTTTGATTGTACATAAAATAATATTAACAATAGAAGAAAATTTTATCTCAAAATATGAAATGATAATATGCACTTATCTCAATCCATCATTCAACTATTGGGTAAGGATCTTATGAACAAATTTGGACATATACCTCAATTACTAAGAGATAGCTATTTCTTAGGTCTTAATAAGGAATTGCAATCCTTATTTTATAGCAATAAAAATAAGAATAATTATTCCACACAACCAACATGAGTAATTTGTAAATATTGAGTAATTATTATATTTTAATCCTATGAAATCAACCAAATATGTTGTAAGTAGATTAAGTGTCGAGTCAAGGGCCTAGTTCCCCTTGAATTGAGACTAGTCTGGCTTAGGATAGTTTTAGGCCAATTCACTTAGCTTGGCAACTTGATGGGCTGGTTCTTAGCCCATGAATTGACCATTTTTTTTAAAAAAAAATTTAGAAAAAAAAAATTCTTTTGTCTTTATTTTTAATTTGAAAAAAAAAATACTAATAAATTATAAAAATTTAAAATTTTAACTATTTCACTATATTAATTGTTGGTCACTAAAATTAATAATTTGCACTTTTTATGATGCAAAATTATTACTGTATATTTATAATTGGTGAATTGAGTAAGGAAACTTCTTTTTATAGGCAATATCTCAAGAAAAATTTGTCAATGTAATTAATATGGGACTTTGTGATCTTTTATGACTTTAACGGAAACTTTAAAAAACAATATAATTTATGTGGAAGTGAACTAAGTATTGTAAAGAGAACATCATTTATCTAATATTTATAATACGCTTGCTATTTTATAAGTAGTATAAATATATTCCTTATGACTTTTAATTACATTAAATTATAAATACATTAGTATTTTTGTAAATTATTAAAATATATTAATTTATAAAAATATTTACTCTCTGAAAAGTTAAATAAGATTTTATGAAACTTATAATATTTTATATCTCAAACTCCTTTAGTCATTAAAGTAATATATTTTATACCTTAACTATTTACTTTCACCATAAGAAAAATATATGGTTTTAATGATTATTTTTTTTACAAACTCATATATATTGTTTAGTCTTCGTATCAACTTATAAATGTAACTACTAATATATATTTAATTTTATTTCATATTTTAATTAAAAGGAATACTTACATTTAATTTATCTAAAATTGCATTTTATTTTATTTTTTTTAATTTTCAAGTCAGAACCAACGAGTTGAACTACTGGTCCATTAACTTAGACTTGGATTGATCGATTTGGCAGGCCAAGCATGTGGCACCACACTGACCTACTAAGCTTGACCGATTAGGCTACAGTTTAAGTCTATAATTCATGAGTTTAAGCTAGTTTTGATCTGGTTTTTGGCCCGATTCTGTTTTGATCAAGCTGGATCTAACCCTTCTCTAATTCTAGTTGTAAGTGCTTATTATATATGAAAAGAGCTAGAGAGGGGTTAAAAAAAGAAAAAGGCTACATATTACATCCTTTCGATAGAAAATTCAATATATATTTCCATCGTTCTTTCAGTATATATGAAGATGGGGAAGGGGTCAACATGCAATTTCCACAATTTACTTTTTAAGCTAATTTAATTAGCGACATCATTTCGATAGAAGTTCTCTCTCGCTCTCTCGGGCAGGGTATCGTTTGCCATGGATTTAAGATAAGTTCGATTTGCATTTGACAGTCAAATGATAAGTTTTTTATATCTATACGTAAGTGTGAATATATATATATATATAAAAGACTCTTCTAATCCATGTCATGGAAATTGTCATGTCTGTGTGTATAGACTTCTGAAATTCGCTCGTTGGGGAAGGGAACTTTTTTTCTTTTTTCTTTTTTTTCCCCTTCATTGCGTGGTAATTGATTAAGATGAGAAAGTAGCTAAATCCTAAGTTTATCCTGAGTATCTTCTCCCGTTCTCCAAGCCAAGAAACGTTCTGTTTTAGAGTGCATTTTTTGGGCAAGACACTTTTTCTTTTTATAAAGAATTTATTTTTTTTTCTTTCCTTTTTAAATTTTTGATTGGTTAAAATGTGTTATTGGTATCTATAAAAACTTATAAAAAATATTGAAAAAATTCTATAAAGTAATTTAAAAATAAAATAATGAATTTTTTAAGATATTAATGTGACAAATAAAAACCCAAAGCGGATTCTTTAGCAATAAATATGATCTAATAGGATGGTTATGCTTTTTGTTCACTTCAAATAAGCGGCCTAGATTTCCATTAAACTTAATATTATTTTGATATAAAGGTAATTATTTCCTACGATCCAACAATACTTTGTGTTCTTGCCAAAATATATAGCAACAATATGGTTGTGTTCACATGAAGTTTCACACAAGCTTAGGAATTTTCTTTGCAATAAATATCATATAACGGTCAATCCTTTCTACTTCCTTCCATTTGAACTGGTTACAAATAAATATCCTCCATTTTCTTCCTACACGCCCACTTTTTTTTTTTTTTTTTTTCTCGTCTTTCAGGTTTTGACTGCGATGCAAAACACCCCATAACGATATCGACACTAAACTAAACACCAATAATATAATTACATAATAATCCTAAGAAAGTAAAACCATATCATAAAACCCGACTCATTTATCCTATCGAAAAAAGAAAAAGAAAAACCTTAGGGTTAAGAGAAGAAAACCTTTGACCCGTTGGCTATTGGAAAATCGAGAAGCGGAAATATGAGATCTCGGCCCGTTAATTTCCTAAGTTCGAATAATCAAAAGAAAGATATAAAATCTCTCAATTATACGAAATTCAACCAGTTGGGTCTCTAACGGAGTGTGAAGAGAGAATTATTTATCAGCCCGTAGTTGTGGTTGTTCCCTTCAACAAAGTGTGAAAAGAGAGAATGTGGGTCTCGAAACCATTAAGCTAAGGAGAGAAAGTGCTCACTTAGAGCTTCTTGAGTGTTCTTTGAAAGGATTTGAGTTTGCAAGGGTTTTATTTATAAATGAATCATGATTAAATGCTTGGGTATATCTAGGCAAAGATCGATTTCGAACCATAAATCGGTCTGGTCCGAGAATAGTCGAGCCGAACCACCGGATTTTAAAGGTTTAGGTAATTTACTTAGAAGGAATCGCTTGAACAAACGAGCTAACCTATCATTGAACCAGCGCGTCAATCCGCTGGTTCATCTCCTTAAAAAAAAAAAAAAGAGAGAGGAAGAAATTTTTTGGCTTCTCTAAAGATTTTCTAATTTTTCAATTTTTTGGAAATTTTGGGAAATTTTATTTTTATGATTTTTTAACTCCTATTTTATTTCTTTTTCTTTGTTTTTCGATCTTTTCTTTCTTTTTCTATTTTTTATGCTTTTTTGGGACTTTCCACTTATTCTAGAATTTTCGTAATTTTCTAATTTTTAAAATTTTTTTCCTTTTATACTTTCTCTTTCTTAATATTTTTAAATATTTTTTCCAATGGGGAGCAAAATGAGGTGCCATCCATCGTAAATCTTAAGGTCATAATTTAGCATGCGTTTCGGAGAAAAGAAGCGATGTCATTCATTTAGGTGCAAAGTGAAGTAAGCTTACGAATTATCATGGTGATAACTATCAACATGTGTTTGTCTTAAACATTTAGGATAGAAATTGGAGCAATTGATAAAAGAACTAGGGGAAGGGGGTAGGTCAATCACCAAATGACACGGTTGACCTGGACGTAGCCATAATAAACCAATCCTAAGATGAAATAAATTGTTTATTTAGAATATTGATACTAATCCAACAATATTTTTTTAAAAAAAATTCAAATGATATATTTTATTTTAAATTATTTGAAAAAAAATACAAACACATTCATCAATATTTGGCTGCTTTTCTATTTGAACTCTTAATTTTTTTTTCCTTTTTGAATTCTCAACATTCTGATAATATTCTATTTGAGCCCTTTTTGTGAACTCGGTTAAAAATTTTACAAAAGTTTATGCATGATAGCTCCTAATAGCATAATTATTAATCTTAACAAAATATTATTATTAAATCTATTGAATTAGCCTTGTTACCTAGTGGCATCGCCACTGATTTTTTATAGAGATATATCAGGTTTGAAGCTTTTCTCCCCATAGTTGGAAAAAAAAAATCTATTGAATTAAGTAATATTAAATAATAAAAATTTACAAAGATTTAAAAAGAAAATAGAATAAAGTATCGTCATTATCTCCTCTATGAAATTATCGATTAATTGTCAACGCGGTGCATATATATATATATATATATGTACCATTTGGATCTAACTCGATCGAGGGATTGGAACTTTAAGATCAATTCACGGTGTATTTCAACAAACATTAATACTTTAAGATACATTTGGGTCTAATAAATCAATGACCGAAACTTTGCCATAAGTGGGTTCCAACTGATCGAGAATTATAATTCATTTATAATATTTTTCGCAGAATAGGATGAGTTACAATTCTTAAAGAAATAAAATAGAGAAATATTATTATTTTTTATAGTATCTTTAAGGCTTATAGGTAAATATGGAAATATACGGAAAAAAACCAAATAGTAGCTACTTCTACTCCTATAATCTATGAGAAAGGTTTTAATAATATTAATATACAATGTGTTTTGATGCATAACATATAAATACTAATAAAATTTCAATAGAAAAAATATGAACTATAAGTATTCAAATATCATTGGTATTTAATGATCAATTATCAAAATATTTAATGTATTAATATCGAGCAATCTTTTGTCATGATATCTAAAGGAACCTTAATTTCTTGTATCTCAACCTATTTTCTCTTTTTTATAAGAAAGATTTCAATAGTATTAACACATCATATGAATCGATAAATAGTTTGTAAGTATAAAAAAAAAATTTTGACATATAAAAACATAATTGATATTTTTTTAAAAAATATATTTTTTATTATCATATATTAAATTTTTATTAATATTTATATACTATTTATCGATTTATATTATATATTAATATTATTAAATCTTTTGCCCAGAGCGGCGCAAAAAGAGAGGGTTGTAGTGATGATAAGCATGCATGAGACTACCATTGACATCAATGGACCCGTTTTTTTAAGTTGTTCTCATTGCAGTTAGCTAGCCAACATCAGCTCCTACAATTCGCAGGTCAACATTCATATATTAGATACACGGTTTGTTACGTTCGTTAGCTGATCCATTAATCCGGCTGTTAATTCAACATTCCACAATGGAAGAAAAACACACACTCAGTTTACATTCACTTTCATGTTTGTCAAAATATATTTATATGTATATATATATATATATATATATATACATACATCTATCAACTCTTCAAAGAGATATTAATTTTACTATGTATGGTAACGGGATGAGTGAGGAATCATATTGTCATGTAGGATTCATATCTATGCTTTACTCAATCAAATAAGTTCCCAATAAATATTAAAAGTATATAAGGTAGGTTTCGAGTATAGATTTTCTGAAATCTACCCTTCTAAAAGGTATGAGTACAATATTTTCCTATCCTATACCCATAACTTGTACGTTAAAATATAAAGAGTATAAATTCTAGAATGCTCTATATTAATCATATAAAAATCATTAAATAATATTAATAAACAAATAATAAATGATAATATAATCCTTTTTATACAATAAATGTTTTAATAAAAAGAAAAAGAAAAGCAAAAGCCTAAAACTACAAGGGTATAATAAGATAATTTTGGAACCTTGTAATAAGATATGTTCCGGTTCCAAAATATTATATTATCATTTATAGGGTACATGGTACCTTGTAATAAGATAAGTTCCGATCCCAAAATACAAGAATCTGTATCTTATAGGGTATGATATAAATATTGCATTATATATAAAATAATGTATTCGGTTATTCCGATTATAAAACTTTCAATCCGTATTTTCAAAATTGAAAGTACTTTATGTGGTTGGTATAAATTCAATGGCATGTCAAGAAATAATCATTTTTATCTCCATTTAATTTTTTATCTCTATAATATGCTTGGTGCTAATAACATACTTCAAGTCTCCAGATTTCAAGAAAGAAAAGAGAAGAATTACTTCAATCTAACATGCAAGAATAATGTCACAAAAAGGACAATAATGCTGATTACAATACTAGTTATAAAGTAACTTGTAAAATTTTATAATGCGTGGAAAATATTAATATTATAAAATGGAACCCCTTGGAGATTTTATTTATTTTGTTGTATTGTAGCATCTTTTTCTATTAGACTTTTAATAAATTTATATTTCGTTATAAAGAGAGTAGTAAACCCATGAATGTGTTTTTCTCGTAAATAATGATGAATCTAACAATTGTTCTACTTGAATGAGATAATTCCAAGTAATCACTTATCCACTTGTAATCTTTTGCATACCGCAGTATATGTTTACAACGGGACCATCACGGTAAAAGAAGAGAAAAATAAAACTTGGTTCGACTATATGGGAACTATAAACCATATCCATTATAATTTGCACCTACAAATAAATACTTAATTTAAAGAAGGTGTCTCGCAAAAAACACGAAAAACTGGCTCTCCATCTTAATTTTTTGTGCCATAATTAGTTAGTTACTTTTAATTTGATTTTTAATTGGTTTGTTCTGTTTATTTAGTATATTAAATAGTTTTCTAATTACTTTTTTAGTTAGTTTTTTATTTCTTAGAACTTATAAAATAATTAAATAAAAATGAAGAACCTTTACTTAAAATACCATTTTATAAAATAAAAGAATGTTTCAATAAAAACATGTTTTAAATACTGATATAATATCTTAAATACCTTTTTATACGAACACTTTTATAACCATGCTCATAGAACCATGTTTAAGGACCTGACACCAAACCAACTCCAGACATATCAATTACGGTTCTTATTTTAGGGACCCTGCACCCTATCGGTTTTGCCCGGATCGAGTATCGGGCTTGGGCCATGCCCAAACCATACTCTCGACTACAGTAATAGTTATGCAAATTAACATGGCGGATGTCCCCACACAAAAGTAACCAGAGTTAGATAAATTTATAATAATAAGTTTCCATCATTCAATTGTGGTACCACTTACGATCATCTCTTTCTTAATCACGAATTTGAGTGTTGTAATAAAAAATTTATAATCATAAGCTTCTTACCAAATTGCAAGAATTTAATTATAGATATATAAGGACGGGGGTGGTATTGAGAACAAACCTGTGGGTTCTAATGATGATAAAATATTAAAAAAAAAAAACCAAGAAAATTTAATTGTATGGTACTTGAAAACAATCAGAAAACACAGAAAAACCTAAGAGTACACGTTTCTGGAAAAAAAAAAAAAAATCAAAGTCCTATGATTCTACCTCAGTCGAACCAAACATCGGATTATTCCATTATTGTTCCATTGTCTGAATTTTCCCATTCAGTTGATTCGTGGCTTTGGCATGGAAAGAGTTATCTAATGATATATATATACATTCATTTAAGGACTTGGAATACAAAGTTACTACTAATCCATTTACTTTTCTACCTTTTTTTTTTTCTTTTCTTTTTTTCCTACTACTATTATATTATGTCATGTATAATATGTAAGAATAAATTGGAATGAAATTATAATTTCAAAGTTTCATTCTTTTTCTCTATATTTAAATACATGTTGAGAAGTTGGAATTATCAACGATTCTATTTTTCCTACACTTATTATTCTTAATTAAACTAATATTTAACCTTTAATTTAATTATAATATTTAATAATTAAGAGTATTTTTTATAATTATTACTATATATATATATTTAACATTTGTAAATATTAAAAAGAATTTGTTATCTCACTCGTCCTGGCATTCCAAATTCCAATTCCATTATAATCCATTCATTCCAATAACTTTGGGAGAAAGGAATTGAAATTTGTCTATTCTGTACAAATAGTCATACAATTAAATTCCGTTGGTTTTGACATTTTATACTATTAAACAAGAAGTTATATCAGCTTGTGTAATACTTTTTAGCAACTTGAGTTAGTTGAACTTTTCCAGTTTATAATTAATATAAGAATGTTTAACCCTTTACTACGGCATCGGAATTCAATTTATAAAATTGCGTCGACACCATGATCAGTCAAAGTAGCATATATTCGCATTTTTAAAGGTCCAAAGGAGTTAGATTACTAGTAAGTTGTCGCAGTTCCAAGGATTGGTATGACATAGGATCCAGAATCGTTCAATTTATACATTTTTTTTTTACTTGTTAAAAATTGGATGGAGGTGGTCGGTGCTCACAATACCTTCTGGTCGGCTGTTAATAATAAAAAATCGTACGAAGAACCAATTTTCTCGTCAAGTTGTGCTACTATGCACGTAGTATCGAGACACTTTGTTATATATTTGAAATTTGTTGTATGTTTGAACAAGTTTACATAAGAAGAATGATTGTAGTTTATTCTTTACATATATAATGGCAATTTAATTGAGGAATTTGCATGTTGACAACTAGAATAGATAAATATTATATAAATAAAATTACTAAATTACTAAGGTCATATCACATGTAGAACATTTGACATTATTGTTAATACGTATATCACATGCTCTAAATCCAACATTAGTTTTATTTTAACCTTGCACCCGTATCACATGTAAAACGTACGACATCAATGTCAATACTTATATCATATGTTCTATATGTGACATAGCAATGGTACGTATTTTTTAAGTTATATATAATGAATACAATTTCTTCGTAATTTTTAAATTTACATTTTCAAGATATTATATAGCAACAATATTTGAGTAATTTTCTCATATGATTTATATTTATGTGATTTTTTTTAAAGGATCAATAGACATGCACCACACTCGTATTTAATTTATAAAAGTTTGATAGTTTGATTAGTATATTTACAAGGAATTTTAAAAGGTATGGTTGTGAGAATTTCTCCATAACTTCATGTACTTAAATTTGTCCTTAACTAGTTGAGCGTTTAGAGTAGTTACATAGTGAACTGTACAACAATTTGTAAAACAAACCCTAACTGTAAAGAACAACATATAAAAGGTGAAAAATATAAAATAGGAGGGTATTGATCCTCATTTTGAAAGGTATCATTTGTTTGATTCTTGGAGATATCTAGCATCTTGAAAGTCTATAAGCTTTTCTTTTCCCCACATTTCACAACTACCTTGCATACAACGAAAATATAGTCAATAGAGAGTAGAAATAAGTAAACAAGACATAAAGACTATCAATAGCAAGATCTAAACTCATACTACTTAGATCTGTTATTATTTTTGGATAAGAGTCACTGATTAAGTGTTGTTATGAAACCCTAATTTCTATAAAATACGAACAAGGAAAAGAAAGAGACAGCGAGAAGAGAGAAAAGAGCATTACCTGTTCTGTGGATAGAAATTTCAAGAGCTTTGATTTTTGGTAACATTTGTCCTTAGATTTTTCTAGATAGTGGGTCGGGCTTCCCTTGCAAGCCCAACATTTGGTACTTTCATTGATTTCACTTGTAAGATTTTTGAGAATGGTGAATAATACCAAAAGTATTCCACATATACAAGAAGCTTTACATCAATATACAACCAGAATGGGTGTAGTAGAAAAAATTAGTAAGGAAACAAATGCAAGAATGGACAAATCGGAAAGTTCTTTCAATGAAATCAAGAAGATGCTAATGTAATCTTTCAATGTTAATGGGGAAAATCATAAGCCTAATAATAAACAGCTAGCTCAAATAGACAGTTCATCATCTTCTCCAATAGATAATGGGGAGTCTAGGACAAGCGTTTGAAATATAAAACTAAAATTACTAGGATTCAATTTTAATGATCTAGATGCATGGATCTTCAAAGTGATGTAATTCTTTGATTATCATGGAGTTTCAAATGAAGAGCGTATGAGGATGGTAGCATTTGCAATGGAAAATGAAGCATTGGCTTGGTATCAATGGATGTTAAGAAGTAGACTATTATTTACTTGGCAACCATTCTTATAAGCATTAAGATTTAGATTTAAACCATTTATGTTTGAAGACTATCAAAGCAAGTTAGCAAAATTGGTCCAAAAGACTATGGTAAAAGCTTATCAATGTGAATTTGAGTCGTTACTCAATCATGTATATGGCCTTTCAGAAAGTTTTATACAAAGCTTTTTCTAGGTTGGAACCAAACATTCAAGTCGAAGTTATTTCAACACATCTCACATCATTTTTAGAAGCTATGAGTTAGGTAAAATTACATGAAGTCAAACTTAATAGACTTAAGCATACAAGTTCTTTCATTATAAATAGAACCAACCAGTAAATTACCGAACCACTAAATCCATATTTTCTTTCTAAACCTTCTTTTTTAAACCTACAAAATAGAACCAACCCCTAAATCTCTTCAAACACAAAACCATCCATATCATTAACTAAAAACATCATCTATAATGCTTCTCAACCATTACCTGTAAAAAAAATCACTCCAATCGAACTTACACTAAGAAGAGAGAAAGAACTATGCTATAAAAGTCATGAAAAATTTTGCAAAGGCCATGTATGTAAGGCTAAATTGCTTATGATGATTGAACCATTGAAGAAGAAATGAGTGGTGAACAAGTCAAAAATAATATAGATGAGTTAGAGTATGCAGTAGATGAATCAAAGAATGTAGAATTAACTATCATGCAATTTTAGGATCAATGGCTCCTAAAACATTGCATTTGATAGCTTTGACTCATGGAAAATCTGTTTCTATATTGGTTGATTCAGGAAGTACACATAATTTTATGCAACTTAATGTAACTAAAAATTTGAATTTACTAATTATTGCAATTCTGAAGTTTGCTAATGATTAGCAATGGTGATAGATTGATTTGTTATGATGTTTGCAAATAAGTACCATTAATTTTGCATGATATCAAATTTTTGGTTGATTTTTATATTTTTGAGATACAAGGAGCAGAATTGGTACTTGGCATTGAGTAGTTAACTACTTTAGGCCTTATAATAGTACATTGTTCTATTTTGAGAATGACATTTGATTGGAAGGGTAAAATTGTTAAGTTGAATGGCTATATAGAAATTGGGCCTAAGAAAACAGAAAGAACTAAACTTAAGAAACTTGTACAATCTAATAATATAGCTTATTGCTTTAATTTGGTGGCTCAAAAAGAGGAATTATATCATGATAGTACCAGCAATTAGGCCGTAGAAGCCCTATTGAGCAGATTTCAAGATGTTTTTGTGACTCCTTCATCATTACGACCTTTGCGAGATATCCAACATCATATACATTTAAAAGATAAAAGCAAAATTATAAATGTCATACTATACAAGTATCCTTACTTCCAAAAAGGGGAGATAGAAAAATTGGTAAAGGAAATGCTTGATAGTAGGGTGATAAGACTAAGCACTAGTCTATTTTCATCCCCTATTCTTTTGGTTAAAAAGAAGGTTCCTAGAGATTTTGTGTTGACTATAGAGCCTTAAATCAAGCTACAATTTTGGATAAATTTCCTATTCTCACCATAAATGAATTGTTAAATGAATAAGAAGGAGCTACAATATTTTTAAAGATAGATTTGCGAGCTAGTTATCATCAAATTGGAATGAACCCAACTGATATACATAAGACGGCATTCAAAACACATGAAGGGCACTATGAGTTTCTTGTTATGCCATTTAGATTATCCAATGCACCTACAACTTTCCAAGTAACATAAATACTATATTTTGGCCTTATTTAAGGAAGTTCATTATTGTGTTCTTTAATGATAGTTTAATATATAGTAGTAGCTTGGAAGATTACTTGGTATACTTAGAGAAAGCTTTAGAATGTTTAAGAAAGAATGTTTTCTATTTGAAGAGGAATAAGTGTTCATTTACCTAAAATAAGATTGATTACTTAGGGCATATTGTTTCTTAACATGGGGTGTAACTTGATCTAGACAAAATTAAGACTATAAAAAAATGGTAGTAACCCAATTCAATGAAGCAACTAAGAGGATTTTTTAGATTAATAGGTTACCATCGAAGATTTGTCAAAGATTGCAAAAATAGCATTTCTATTGACAAATTTATTGAAAAAGAATGCATTTGAATGGGATTTTTAAGCTATTATAGCTTTTGAAAAATTGAAGCATGTGTTGAGGACAACTCCGATTTTAGCACTTCTAAATTTTTCCAAAACATTTATTTTAGAAATAAATGTTCTAGTATTGGCTTAAGGGTCGTTTTGCATCAAGGATGTAATCCCATAACATATTTCAACAAGAAATTCAACTTAAAATTACAAAAATCAAGTGTTTATATACGAAAGTTAGTGGCTATGGTAAGAGTAGTATGGAGATGGTGTCAGTACTTGTTGGGGTACTACTTTATAATCAGAACAGGCCAAAAAAGTTTGAAAGAGACCATGACTAAAGTGATACAAACACCGAAATAATAGCAGTATTTAGTCAAACTTTTGAGCTATGACTATGAAGTTCAATACAAGCTAGGGCTAGATAATAAAGCAGCAAACGCTTTATCAAGAAAGTTTATGGAGGAGCCACAATTGCAAGCTCTATCTATGCTTTCTTATGACACTATTGCCCTTTTGAAAGATGAATTGCAGCACAACAAAGAGTGGCAGGAGTTGAAGGAAAAGTATGAGAGAGGGGAGTCATTTCCGTTACCATTAATACTAAGAGATGATCTATTTTATTATGGTAATCGAATTTATGTTCCCAATTCTTCATCTTTTATACAAACATTATTATTGGAGTTTCATGTTACTCCGTTAGGTGGTCATGAAGGAGTGTTAAAGACTTATAAGAGAATTAGTAGTGCTTTCTACTGGAAGGGAATGAAGGCCGATATTGAGAAATTTGTAAAGCATTGTCACGTTTGTCAACAAAAAAAAAAAATACTTGACAACATCCCTAACGGTTTTGCTTTAACCATTGCTTACACTATAACAAGTTTTTTCTAACATTTCTATAGATTTTATAACAAGATTACCTCAATCACATGGATATTCTATTATTTTGGCTGTAATGGATCGTCTTATAAAATATTGTCATTAGGTGCCTTTATTAGCAACATACATAAGAGAATATTGTTTATGGATATTGTAGTAAAACTACATGGTATTCCGACTTCTATACTGAATGATAGGGATAGGGTCTTTATAAGCCATTTTTGCCAAGAATTATTCAAGCTTAATAGGACAAAACTGAGGATGAGTTCAACTTATCACCCCTCAAATTGATGGCTAATTAGAAGTATTGAATAGGTGTTTAGAACAATACCTTCAATCTTTTGTGATGGAGTCACCAAAAGATTGACCTAAATTCTTACCTTAGGCTTAATTTTGTTTCAATTCTAGTTTTCATAATAGTTCCAAATGCACCATTTAAGGCATTGTATGGTGGAAACTTACCTAACATCCCAAATTATGTGAAGGGTTTAAGTAAAGTTGATGCTATAGTCCAAGAGTTATTAGATCGGGATGAGATTCTCATGTTGTTGAAGTTTAATTTATCTAGAGCTCGATAAAGGATGAAGACCCTAACCGATTAGAAAAGAACAAAGAAGTCATTAGAAGTAAGGGATTTTACATATATTAAACTTTAACCTTATTGCCAAACTTCTTTAGCTAACAGGTTGTCTTTTAAGCTTGCTTGAAGGTATTTTGAGCCTGATGAAGTAATATAGAAGATTGGTCCTATAGCCTACAAGTTAGAGTTACCTAAAGACTTAAGTATTCATCCTATTTTTCACATTTCAATTTTGAAGAAAGCTGAAGGTAAAGATTAGGAACAAGTTCTACTATCTCTTGATTCCTACAAAAACTTTCCTATTGTGAAGCCATTAGCTATATTGGATATAATGGAAATTATGAGGCAAGGAAGAATAGTACCACAGTTACTGGTACAACGGCAACATTTGTTACCAAAAGATGCGACATTAATAGATTTTTCAGATTTTATGAGAGATTATCTTATATTTGACCTTAAGGATAAGGTCAATTTTCAAAGAGGGGGGCAAAATATTATGAGAGAAAACCACCAAAATATTTGTCGGATTATCATGTATAAGGAGTCACTAATAGATGTTGTAAAAATAATAATAATAAGTTGTACATAGTGTTACGATATAGTAATAGTGGGAGTTACAAGAGCAGTTACATAGTGAACTATACAACAATTTGTAAAACAAACCCTAACTGCAAAGAACAACATATAAAAGGTGAAAAATATAAAATAGGAGGGTATCGATCCTCATTTTGAAAGGTATCACTTGTTTGATTCTTGGAGATATCTAGCATCTTGAAAGTCCAGAAGCTTTTCTTTTCCCTACATTTCACAACTACCTTGCATACAAAGAAAATATAGTCAATAGAGAGTAGAAATAAGTAAACAAGACATAAAAACTATCAATAGCAAGATCTAAACTCATACTACTTAGATTTGTTATTATTTTTGGATAAGAGTCACTGATTAAGGGTTGTTTTGGAACCCTAATTTCTATAAAATACGAACAAGGAAAAGAAAGAGACAACGAGGAGAGAGAAGAGCATTACCTATTTTATGGATAGAAATTTCGAGAGCTTTGATTTTTGGTAATGTTTGTCCTTAAATTTTTCTAAACAGTGGGCCGAGCTTCCCTTGCAAGCCCAACATAATCTCTCTACTTAAGATCATCATTCACTTAATTCATAAACCATTATTCTTTGGACAAAAAGTCCTTTTACTTTTTGCAGCACCCTCAACATGCTGTTTCACTTTCCTATGTGGCACACCCTCAATGAAAGGTGTTGCAAAGATAGGTGAACCACTTGTCTATCTATCTGTTATTATGTTTTATGGTGCGATGAATATAACTCATGAAAAGTTGAGATAAAAGTAACTTTAAAATACTTAATTAGTTATATCAAGTTGGTTATCAAGTGTAGCTAAAGGATACTTGAAGATCTCTCTTCGATTAGAAATTGAGATAAAGGTAACTTCAATATATATCATAAATGGAATGCTTTTGGATTACTAATTAAGTATGCATATTGATTTATGATTATGCTTCATGCATTAGATAGATTGCTATATCGAAATAAGGAGAATAAATTACACTGAATCAAGAGCAATGTAAGTTTTCAAACATGGCCCCCTAGATTGGATCTAGCCCGTTGTATTTGTGTGTGCCCAAACTTTTGCTGCAATACAAAGTTGCCCTCCATCCTTATATAAGGAAGAACCTTTTGTACTTATGATAATTTACCATTAAGAACACTCATCTAGTGTGATGGTCTCAACAATATGTCTCCTCCAACTAATCGTCTTTCAGGGTTTAAATTCCTATGAATTTTCTTTAAGAGGTTTCCCACCAATCAGCCCTAATGTACTTAAGATTGATGTATATTCCCATGTTAATTGTAAAAGTGTGAAGTTCCATTTATATAATATAAGAAATCCGTGGTTAAAAAACTACATACAATAGTTCATATTAGAATTAAGATTAATGGCTATTTTCACTTGTAGCCTCCTCTTAGTTTTATTATTTTTTTTCTCCTTCCTCTTGCCAATGACCTCTTCTTAAGTTAGATCAAGCTCCTTCTTTGTATAAATGAGCAGCAAGCTAGCTTAATCAAAGGTCGAATTTCAACAGTTTCCCTTTATCCTTAAATGGGGAAGTAGCTTTTGAGCTTACATAGTTTACCTTCAAGAACTATCCTTTAATGTTATGGTCTTATTAAAATGTCCTCTTTAGTTGATCTTCTTCGAGGTTTAAGTACTTACGAACTTTTTAAAGGTGATTTCTCACTAATCAACTCTAGGATAATTGAGATCTCTCTACATATTCATATGTTAGGTTTCTCCAAACATGCTCTAAGAGTAAGCAGTTGGCCTTAATTTATAAAAGGGATAATGTTGCGGTCACAACCTCAACTTTATATATATTTGCAATTTTATAGCTTAAGTTTCAAGTTATGTCAACATGCTTACTTTTAGTGTGATTGGTTTTGTATATGCTGGGTTTTAATTTCGTTTGTTTTACTTTAATATTTTACTATATCAATTTATTGATTTTATCACTTTGATTTTATACTGGGAATAGTATAAAAAATTTCTTAACATTTACCTATTTTTCTATTTCAGTCTTTAATATTTAAAAAGTTTCATTTCAATCCTTAATACTCTAAACTTTTGTCAAATAAGTCCTTTTGCCAGATTTTGTTAGATTTTCCGTTATTAAATACACGTGGTGGCAATTTATTAGTCCATGTGTAATTTTTTAAATAAAAAACAATAAAGTAATTTAAAAAATTATAAAAAATATATAAAAATACATAAAAAATGAAAAAAATACAAAATTAAAAAGCATATGTATAATATAATATATACTTATGTAAATATTTATATATTAATGAATATATATACTTATTATATTAATAAATATAAATAAAATTCATCAAAAAATGAAATACGTGAAAAAAGAAAAAAATGAAATCTGACCACCCCATACCATTAGATAGCTAGATTTCAATCTAAGTGGAAGAATAGGTTGTCACCTCCTTCAAGAAGTGGATTATGCGATCTATTAGAGGGCTAGAATGGTCGTTAATAAGGAGAGGTTATATAACCCATTGTTTGAAGCAAGTCATGACCTATCTTCTTTAATTGGCCGAAATTTGGCCACCTAAGGCGAGGGGTGGTCAACGATCACCTTTGGGTGAACCTCTCTCTCCTTAGTGATCAATATCCACCTCTTATTTTAGGTAGTCGGATTTTTATTTTTATTTTTCTTGCTTTCTTCTCTTTTAAAATTTGTTGTTTTTCACATTTATATATATATTTATATATGAGTATATATATTATGGTATAATTTTTAATTTTTAGAAATTTTCTTTTATCTTTTTGATTTGTTATTAACTTTCAGTAATTTTTAAATATTTTTCTTTATCTTTTATTATTTTTTCATATTTTAATATATTTTTTATTTGAAAATTTTCACATAGACCAATATAATGCTATTATATGACCTTATTAATGGAAAAACTTAACGGAATTAATGGAAGAACTTTTTTTTTTTACATAAATTTAAAACGTTAAAAATTGAAATGAAAAAAAAGAAAGAAAGATAAGGATTGTAATTGGAAAAAATAGATAAATGTTAAGGACTTTTTTGTTATTTTTCCTTTTATATTTAATGGACGATGAGTATATTTTTCTAATATGAATTTATGACTAACATTTGATTAATGGTTAGCAATTCTGAAACCAAAAATTATATGCATCGGATTAGTATTGGTTTCTAATGATGATTGGTTAATAGTTAATAATAGAAAAAATTGAGTAAAGGCAGTAAGGACCGAATATTTAATTGAATATATAGCTTGATAATTTAAAATAAAAATGTGAAAATTTTATCTTATCATGGGATAATGTTTTATTCGTTCTAATCCTAAATCCTTCTCTGGAACGACCGTGAGACAACCTGACTGAGCCTGAATGAAAAAACCAAAAGAATATTGGGCCACCAATTGGGTCCATTTAACAGGCTCAAAAAGCCCAACCTCTCAAATCCATAAACCCTGTTTTCTGTGCCCGCCATTAACCCTGATCACTCTCTTTCTCCATCCCTCTGTCTCTCTCTGCCTGCCACAGTCATGGAGGGCATCGAGATGGACCTCCCAGCAACACCATCTCACGATGGTGGTGATTTCATTACGTCGCTCCTCTCTCACTTCTCCGCAACCAGTGATCACCATCACATCTGCACCGTACTCGGCACCATGTCCCAAGAGCTCACCGACCAGAACCTCCCTCACAATCCAATCTCCTACTTTGGAGCTGCATCCTCCTCCTTACACCGCCTCCTCTCTGAACCTAAACCCGAACCTGAAAGCCACGTCATCGAGGCGCTTATTACTATCGTTTCCCTTCTCTTGTCTCGGCTTTCGGTTGGAATTTTGAGGAAAAAGAAGGATTTTGTGGAAGGATTGGTTTTTAGGGTTTTGAAGTGTAGGACATCCAATGAAGGGAGCTTGGTGGCGGGTTTGAAGTGTGCTGGTTATCTTTTGAGTGTCGTTGGGAAGGGTGGAAGTTGGGAAGATGTCTCCGAGTTATTCGGGGTTTCGTTAGGGTTCGTCACACATTCTCGGGCAAAGGTTGGTCCGGTATTTTGTTTTGTTGGATGATTCTTTTAGTTTTTTGTTGAATTGTGAAATTTGGTAGGCAATGAATTTAAAGCTAGTTGCTTGGAAAATGTTGGAGTTGCATTGTTGTATAGGAGTTTTTGATGTTTGTGGTTATGAAAAGTGAGACTTAATCTAAATCTTGCTGGCCCGCGATTTTTGTTGGTGATAAAGTTAAAATCTTTGAGCTGCTTTAGTGACGATCAGAACATGTTGCAACTGTCTGCAGTTCATTCCAATACTCTACATATCGGCAATTTTTCTTTCTTTCTTTCTTTTTTTTATTTTTTGGCCAGCTTACATGTCCGCAATTGAAATTCGACATCTTGTCTACATTACGGAAACTTTCATTGATCTGCTGATCAGTATTGAAGTCTTTACTGATAAAGATTCAGTCTTAGATGTAGTAAATCATAGTATTTATAGTTTAGACTTCTTAAGAGTAGTATGTAGTTCTGTTATTTATCTTTTTTCTTTTTCTTTCTGATTGATAAAAGAGGCACTTCTGGATACATGGCAATGAAAGCTGCATTCCTGCTCCTTTCTTTAACAGGTAAGGAGGCAGTCACACTTATGTCTACGTGATACTTTACAAGCCTTTCAAGGGACACCTGCTCAGTCTTCTGTGAGTGAAGGAATCACACAAACATTCGAACGTTATCTTCTACTTGCTGGTGGATCAAAAGCTGATGCTCCAGAGGGGCCCAGAGGAGCTCAGGAAGTCCTCTATGTTTTGGATGCTTTGAGAGAGTGTCTTCCCTATATGACTATGAAGTACACAACTGCTATTCTAAAGTACTACAAAACCCTTTCAGAACTTCGCCAACCTCATGTTACCAGGCGTGTTACGGATGGTTTGAATGCTATGTGTCTCCATGCGGGTGCAGAAATTTCTCCTGATGCATTTCTGGATTTGCTTTGCACACTAGCAAACTCTGTATCATTAAATGAGACAAACGTGGACAATATGACATTTATTGCTCGCTTGCTGGCATCTGGAATGATGAAAGTTTATTCATTGAAAAGGGAAACTTGTGTTGCAAAACTTCCAGTTATGTTCAATGCACTGAGAGGTACAGTGCTAGGGTTTCTACTTCACTTTTTGTTGATAATCTGATTGGATCTCACTGAGTTGCAGTGGGAATAATGTCCTGAGCTTTTCTTTTTTCTTTCTTTTTTTTTCTTTTTTTTTTTTGCTTCTGGCAGATGTTCTGGCATCCGAGCATCAGGAGGCCATTGTTGCTGCTACAGAAGCATTTAAAAGTCTGATCAATAGTTGTCTTGATGAAGATATGATCAAGCAGGGAGTGGAACAGATTAAGATTGCTGCATGCACAAACTCAAGAAACTCTGGACCAACTACTATTGAGAAAGTTTGTGCTACTATAGAGAGTTTGCTAGATTACCATTTCAGTGCTGTTTGGGACATGGCTTTTCAAATTGTGACTAGCACCTTTGATAAATTAGGTATCTCCTTCTCTCTCTCTCCCCACCAACTACCCCCAACTCGCACCTGACACCTGTGCTCTTATTCTCCATAAATGATTTTAAGTCAGTTGAAGGTGTGGCAATTGGAATTTGCACAAGATAATTTGATGTTAGTTTATCCTCCTAGGGCAGGATATCATGCTTTGTGCTGTAGATTTTATGCTTATTTGATGAGTAGGTATATAACATCTTGCTCTCTCTTCACCTGACTTCTTTTTGCATGCACTGATTCATCTAATTGCTACTGATTACTGTCTCTGTGGTGCTTTTTGTCGATCAATTGTGATATTCTTCATGATCATATCTCGTTTTCTAAATTAACGTTGAATGCCTCGTAGGTAATTATTCTCCTTATCTTTTGAGAGGCACACTCAAGAGCTTGGCAGACATGGAGAAGTTGAATGATGAAGATTTCCCTTATAGAAAGCAGGTATAAATTCTCCAGATTACCCAAATTAAGAATTGTGCAGAATGTGCTGCTATGCCACATGTGTTATGATGATAACTGTATGTGTATATGCCAATGTGGTACTGCTAATTAGTATGTTGTATGACGTGTTTGTAATTTAATCATACGCTGTATTTCCTTGTATCTGTCATGTGTACGGGGTAGTAGATTAGGTGTTAGTAGCATTATTGCATGTGTAGAAGTAATGGTGAACAGTTGGAGTGAAAATAAGAATGGGAAGTTACTATGTGTAATTGCAACATGCAATTGTACTGTTTAAAAAAGAAAATTCGGTGGAAATGAAAGAGCAGCCTATTTTCACAAATTCTTTTCTCCAAAAAATTTGGAACCTAGTGTTCAAGAGATCTTAGGGTTCTCTTTCTAATTGGGTCCTTCATGAGATCATAGGGTTTTCTCTTACCAAGCCCTAACTAGGAGATCGTTGGGTTCTCTTTATGATGAGCCTGAAAATGAATTAAATCAATCCTGTAACATACGACATACCAACTAGTAATACCATGTTAGCACACACACAGTTATCATCACGACAATATGCCGGTAGTTTCTCATCCTGAATGGGATTGTTTGGTTCTTTTGTACAGACTAATGTTTCAAAAATTTATTTGTTTGTTAGTAGAAAACTCTATTTATGTTTATATTCTTAGCCATAAGTGTATTAACCTGAGGTCTCTCTCCCTCTCTCTCTCTCTCTCTGTATATATATATATATATATATATAATGAGATTCTGCAGATCTCTTTTGTCTCTGTTTTCTGGTCTATGCACTTTTAATCCAATGTTCTTTGATGTGCAGCTCCATGACTGTGTTGGTTCAGCTGTTGTTGCCATGGGACCTGAAACACTTTTGAGTCTTCTCCCCCTCAACCTGGAGGCTGATGATATATCCAACATAAAGGTTTGGCTGTTTCCAATTCTGAAGCAGTATTCAGCAGGTGCCCATTTAAGCTACTTCAATGACACGATTCTGGGTTCAGTGAGCTTCCTAAGGCAGAAAGCGCAGAAGGTGGGTGCTTCTAACAGCTCTAATTTGTTGCTTTATCAATGGGTGGTGAAGTCCTGCATTCTCTTGCAACTTTCAATGGGTGCATTTTTTTCTTTTGGGCAGCTTGAGCTAGAGGGACGTGTCGTAGCATCAAGGAGTATGGATGCCCTTGTATATTCTTTGTGGTCTTTGTTTCCAGCATTTTGCAACTTTGCTGCAGATACTGCTGAGAGTTTCAAGGACATGGAGAAAGCCTTGTGCAATGCCCTCCATGAAGAACCTGATCTTCATGGTGTAATATGTGGTGGCGTGCAACTCCTCATAGAGCAAAATAAGAGGGTTTTAGAAAAAAGAGACTACCCTCTGATTACTGAAGATTGCAGCTCTGCAGAGAGAGCTTTCTCTCTTTATACTGAGCAGGTAGCAACTGATAATTTGAGTGCATTAAGGTCGTCCGCTAGAGGATTTTTGCCTGCCTTGTGGGCCATATTTCTGAATTCCATGAAAGATGATGGTGGTTGCTTGCAGGTAAACAACTTCTATTATTATTTAAGAACATGTGCTATGTAGCTCTTCAATCATCAAAACAACTGCATGATAACTTAGCTTGTTGCTTTGCAATCCATCTTGGAGTTAAAAGCAATGTTTTTCTAGCTCTAATTCTTTCCTTTTCTTAGGGTTATCCCTCCCTCCCTCCCTCCCTCCCTTTGTTATTTTGTTCTCATTAACTATAACCAATTCCCTTAGATCTTTACAGTTCAGTTTTTTGGCAAAATAACATTGTCACAAAAATAACTTGATGTGTGGACTGTTTTCCTATTGGTGGAATCGTAATGATGCTGTGCATGCCATGCAGTCAACCATACATGAATTTTCCTCCATAACGGATAAAGGAGTTGTTAGCACATTATTCAAGAGGACAATGAAGGAGCTATTAAAGGTCACTAAGGAGGAAGCTGAGAAAGGATGGAACAACAAGAGCTCAGTCTCAATGCAGGTTGATTCATCGAACGGGAACTCACCATCTACAATGAGGTTTGTATCAATGCTTATTGGCAGCTTGGGTTCCTTATGGCTTTTGGACTTATTCCATTTTCAGTTTGAGTGGACTTGCGCATTTTAAGCAAGATATTTCTTCTAGTCTCTGACTAATCAGATCATATTTGATCCAGGGCTAAGCTTTATGACTTGGCAGCCTCCTTTTTACCTGGTTTGAGTGTTGAGGAGATAGATCTTCTGTTTGAAGCCATAAAACCTGCATTACAGGTTGGTCCATGGAATTTCATTTTAGTATTGGCTCTGATCTTATGTCCAGTAGAGAGCTCCTAAATTTATATTCCTGGAAGTAGTAGATAGAGTGAGATAGTCTTTCACTGCAGGATATGGAAGGAATGATCCAAAAGAAGGCATACAAAGTCCTTTCAATCATCTTGAAGGTAATTGTCTTTGTATTACTGATTTAATTTGACTGTTCAGGATGAAATGATGTTGTTTGATTATGATTTGAGCAACTTATGCATCACTAAATGTACTTAAGATTAAATCATTACAATAAATTATCAATTCATTTTTGTTCCTTTGAGTAATATTGCTTTTGGATCATGGGCCACTATCTCGGATGTATAAAATCAATGGCTAAATCCTTTTTGAATTTGATTGGTGAGCAAGTTTGGTTTTTCCTAGCTTCTGAGGTCTTCTCCAAGGGGATCCTTTTTCCACCCTATCTTTTTGTGCTAGAGATGGAAATCTCCTCATGAATTATGACAGAAATTGGCTGCAAGTAGGGTTTGAGTTCCATTAGAGATGTAAGAAGGAAAAATTTAACTATTTGTGCTTTGCTGATGATCTTTTGATATTTTCAAATGCAAATATGGCTTCTATTCTCTTATTGAAGAGGTACCGGGGAGATTTTATCCCTGATTGGGCTTAAGAGCTAGTCAAGCCAACCTCATTTGTTTGAGTGGAAGTTCTTAAGAGACAAAGGAAGGAATCAAAGTCAATTTGGGGTATCATTTTGTTGATTTGCCAGTAAAACATTTGGGCGTGCCTCTATCTTCCACAAAGCCATCCAAATTTTCTTGTAATAAGCTGTTAGAGAGAATTGCTGCTCATATGGCCAGTCTTCACAGCTAATCTCCTCTTTCTGGTCATCGCCAGCTAATTTGAAGCATTTTTTACCCCCAAAAACTTTATTGATCTTTTATCTTCATTCTTCCTAAGAAAGTGCTCGAGGACATTGTGATGGAATTGAAATGCTTTTTATGGAATGAAAATGAGGACAGGGCAAAAGCAAATGGTAGCATCAGAATATATTTTGTAGACATGAAGAGGAAGGGGATGGCTTCAGGTTTTGTTGACCTAATCTCTTCAATAAGGCAGCTCGGATAAAGCATAATTAGTGTTTTTCATTTATGTGTACAACTCTTGGCTTAGTTAAGTAAAACTGGAGTTGCTAAAGGAGACAAACTTTTGGAATATTAGAATTCCTGGAAATGCTTCTTAGTCCTGGGGAAAAATCTTCAACTAAGACCATTAGCTCTAAATCATTCTAAGTGGGATGTGGGGAATGGCAATGCAATATCAGTTTCGTATGACCCTTGGTATCTTAAGGTTATTCTTTGTGATTGGCTTGGGACCAGTCTATATATTCTTTGGGTTGTCCTAAAGATGCTAGGCTGTGTTTTCTCATAAACAGCAAAGGCTGGTATTGGCCTTTGGGTCCTCCTTGGGATAGCATAGAAAATGATTTGGGTGCAGTGATGAATCCTGGAAGTGACTTCAATTATCATTAGTTTGGAAACATAAGCCAAGCAAGGAGTTTTGCGTCAAGGAGGCATATGAAATTATATGCCCTCCCTGCCTTAAAAGTCCCATGGTACTGTTTTTTTGGGATAAAGGCCACCAACCAAAACATGCTTTCATTCTTTGGTGATTGGCTCACCAAAACTTTGGATAATAGGATATGGGGTTTGACACATTTCTTGTGTAATGTGGTGGAAACCCATGACTGCCTTTTCCTAAATTGCGGTTTTGGAAGAGATACTTGGCTGCATGTGAAAGACTATGTCCTTGAGTCTTCTCTGGTTCCCTACTCATCCATGTCAGAGCTTTTCAACACAGTTGGCTGCTGTTTGAGTTCAGATTGGAGGAGCGTTTGTGGCCTTGTCATTTATTATGTGTGGAGAAGACTAGGGCTTAGTTCTCTTTCTATAGATGAGCTAGCTAGGATTATCCTTGTGTGGTTTTTTTTAGAGTAATAATTTTGTGAGCCAGGATGTCAACTAAATTACCCTTTTCTTGGCGATTTATTCAGTTCCTAGGTACCTTTTTTTCGTTTCCTATCTTTTTGTACAATGGGTCTCCCTTTTCTTTGTATCCTCTACAAAATTTATAAAATCTGACATTAGCTTAAAAAAAAAAGATCGGACTCACATTTTGTTCTTCTCCTCTCGTAGAATCATGAGATCTATCTTTCATCGAAAATTAAAGAGTTGCTGAATCTCATGGTTGAGGTATTGCCTTCATGCCATTTCTCAGCAAAGCGTCATAGGCTTGAGTGCTTGTACCTCCTCATTGTTCATTTTTCCAAGGTATGACATTTTGTGTTGAACTTTTTTACGTTGTTCTTGATTTAAAAACTTGATGTCATATATTTTTTTTCTAGATTTAATACAAGCTTTGATATATTTTCTTACACAGGATGGTTCAGAGCACATGCGACCTGAAATGGTCACTTCGTTCTTAACTGAGATAATGCTGGCATTAAAGGAGGTATAGGTCTTGTTGCTGCTTTTCAGGCTAACAATAGCTAGAACTTATCTTTTGCTATTCCCAGTATTCTTACTGTATTAGAGAGTAGGTTTTCTTATATTAAATATGCACAATGTGCTAGCTGGTCTTCTTTCTTACATCATTAAAGGATGTTTCGTCTGTATTTGACCTGATCTAACATGTTCTTCAGGCCAATAAGAAAACGAGAAACAAAGCTTATGATATTCTTGTTCAAATTGGCCATGCATATGGGGATGAAGAAAAAGGAGGGAAGAAGGAGAATCTGCTTCAATTCTTTTACATGGTATTTAATATAGCTGACTGTTGTTTGAGATTTGGTTTTTAGCTTTTAAATT
The DNA here is from genome assembly GCA_024138015.1 of Lumnitzera littorea. Lineage (NCBI taxonomy): Eukaryota > Viridiplantae > Streptophyta > Magnoliopsida > Myrtales > Combretaceae > Lumnitzera > Lumnitzera littorea. Next base: position 109,540,125 of record JAMXBB010000007.1, on the reverse strand, counting down.
TTTCTACACTTTGTAATTAGCTTTGTTTGTGGACATCATTCTTTCAACATTGCTTTCTCCGGCCCTTTCCCTGGAACTTCCTCTTTGATATCATGAATGCACCGTCCTCCTATTCCTTGCCAATTTCTGCATACGTTACAAAATGGCTGTCCTCATTATAGGTAGCTGGTGGCTTGGCTGGTGAAACTCCTCATATGATAAGTGCTGCAATTAAAGGCTTGGCTCGCTTGGCTTATGAGTTCACAGATCTTGTTTCTGCTGCATATGATGTGCTTCCATCCTCGTATCTCCTCCTTCAAAGAAAGAATAGAGAGATTACAAAAGTAGGCTCATTGCAATATGTTTTATTTCTGTTTTGTTGAATGCTTATGGCGGATTACTTGCTGGGATATTCTCAATTCAAGCTGTCTTTATTGCTACAGGCTAACTTAGGGCTCCTGAAGGTGTTGGTTAGCAAATCTCAAGCTGATGGATTGCAGATGCACCTAAAGACTATGGTGGAAGGTTTGTTGAAGTGGCAAGACAACGCAAAAAATCACTTTAAATCAAAGGTTTGTGTCAGCCATTTTCTTTCAGCAGTAAATGGTGTGGTGTTGATAAAATTGGGTCAATAAACTTAAAAACTTTACTTTAGGATCTTTTAGTTTTGGGCCAGACTTCGTGGTGCAGTGCAATCTGATCTAGGATGCTAAAAATAGACAAAAGGGGCACCTCTCTATGCCTGACATATAACACTTAAAATTCTGGAAATAATTTATATCTTTCTATCGCCTGTTTACATGCAAATGGTTTGATATTGATGAAGCTTTTGGTGTTGTAACCTGGATTTAAACTCAATGACTCCTGTTATTGTAGCATAACAGGCTTAATTCTAATGTGGTCTTTGCCATCAACGATCAATGAACAAGTCTTCTATGCTTTAGTTTTCCTTTTGGCTTTTTGGCAGTTTATCTAGTGAGCTTGAACCAAACTATATAGGTTTCACACACAACACATCCTCTTTTTCAACAGCATTCAGAAGTTGTATCTTACTGCAAATCTCAATTAGTTGGGTAAAAATTGCAATTCTAATTATTGTATATTATCACAGGTTAAAGTCCTTCTAGAGATGCTCATTAGGAAGTGTGGTTTGGATGCTGTAAAAGCTGTGATGCCAGAAGAGCATAAGAAACTCCTCACCAACATAAGAAAGGTAAGTGTTCATGAGTATCTTTTATGAAAAATCTTGGAATGGTCTTCATCCAAACCAAACCTTTTGGGGACTAATAAATGTTACCATCTTGTCAAATGTAGATCAAAGAGAGAAAAGAGAGGAAACGTGCTGCTACTTCAGAGGAGAGTAGATCACATGTGTCAAAAGCAACAACTAGGTGGATCTCTCTCTCTCTCTCTGTGGCGTACATGCATATTCAGATACCTGTAAATTGCAATTACGGATCACTTCCATGCATTTTCTGCATGAAAAATTTGTTTGTCATCAACAAGACTACCAGTTAACCATTATATTTGCTGTAATCTAATCTTTTCTGCAATCGCCTTCCATTATAAGAATTTTATTGTTACGTATCCTTTGAGGAGGCAATCAGTTCCTTGCTCAAAGTCATGTCTAAACATGTACTTTATTTTTCTCAGGTTGAGCAGATGGAATCATACGAAAATCTTTTCTGATTTTGGGGATGAAGAAACAGAGGATGGTGATTCTGACTACATGGATGCTAAAACTGCTACTTCCAGAAAGAGCAAAGTTTCTGCAATGGCAAAGTCAAAGGCTTCATTACGGTCAGTGTCGTGAACCGGTTTTGTAATATTTGTGTTAACATGATGAGGGATGTGTCTAGTTGACCTTGTATAAGAAACGGTCGCCTTTTGATGCATTTGTTTCTTAAGGAGCTGGAGCATGTTAGAAATTTTAATATGTGACCTGGAACTCCCTCTCTTAACTTCTGAGCACCAAATTCCTGAATAGGGATCATTTGCCAGATTGTGTTTTTTTATGCATAGGCTAATAATATTATGCCAATTCTGTTGCTATGTACTAACTATGCCTGACTTTTTTAGGTCAAAGCGATCGCAAAGAGCAGCCAAGAGTTTATCAGAAGACTTGCTAGATCAGTACGAAGATGAACCACTTGATTTGCTTGATAGGCAGAAAACTAGATCAGCCCTCAAATCGGGGCAGCTTAAGCGGAAGGCAGAATCGGATGATGAAATAGAGATAGATTCTGAGGGACGCCTTGTAGTTCATGAGGGAGAAAAGCCGAAGAAATACTCAGCTTCGGAACCTGACTCAGACTCAAGGAGTGAAGTCGGTAGTCAGTTTACATTTGGCTCTTCAAAGAACCCTCAAAAGCGCAAGAAGACATCAGACTCTGGATGGGCATACACGGGACGTGAGTATGCCAGCAAAAAGGCCGGTGGAGATGTGAAGAGGAATGACAAACTAGAACCGTACGCTTATTGGCCGTTGGATCGCAAGATGATGAGCCGTAGGCCAGAGCATCGTGCTGCAGCGAGGAAAGGTATGGCTAGTGTGGTAAAACTGACGAAAATGCTTGAAGGAAGGAGTGCCTCCGGTGCGCTCGCATTTAAACGCTCCAAGTCCAAGAGTGGCAAAAAGAAAGCCAAATGAAGGTAGGTTTAAATACTTGGAAGTACGAGGCTTGTCATCGCAAAAGTTGGAACCTTGGAAACTCATGAGTAATTGTTCGGTTAGTGATGCAATTTTTATGTACATAGGAAAAGAGGACGAGTAAGTGTAGTGGTAAATTATTGTGTCATTTAGTAGCCGATTGATTTATTTTTTAGGACGCCAATGTAGTATCTTATTTTCATTCCTCAACAATTTTTTTTTTTTTTTGTAAACTATTTAAAGTGATACAGTTTTGCCGATAGATATTTACAATCGAAAGAAGTGTTACATGAGATTGAAATATTTTGTGATAATTTCTAGCAATGTCCCATTGAATTGCAATTCATCATTTTTATTTTTCTTACTAATGATTAATTTTAAAGAATAAATTTCCAAATAATCTGGTATATTTGTTATTTATTGTCAAGGGAAAAAGGAAAAAAATCCTAAAATACCTTGCTGGGGAAAATAATCATAAGATTGATAGATGAATTTGTCTTTTTGAAAGCCATTTTTAATTTAGATAAAATTCTACCTTTGAAAAGCCAATTATATATAAAAACATATAATTGACTTTTCAAAACTCAAATTTACTTAATGCAATAAAATTGGTTTTTGAAAAGCCAATTTTATCGGTATATATTTAGACTCAGGCATTGAGCTGAATCGATTCGAAATCAGTCTTAAACCGTCAATTTACGGTTTACAAGTTGGTGATACAATAAATCATAACAGACTCGTGAGTTGATGGTTCAAGGTCGGTTCACTAAGCACAATGTTTTAAGGATTGATTCGACATCCTTAAACCGATTTTTTTTTTAATATTTAATTTTCTTATTTTATTAATTTCTTTTATATATATTAATAATTTTTATTAATTTCCAACTTAATGCAATTCCAACCTTTTTTATATTTTTCTCTCAAATTTTATTTTTTCCTCATATTCAAATTCTTAATATTTGATAAGTTTTACAAAAAGGACTTACGTTAATTGAAATTAGATTTTCTATTTATTTTTAATATATAATTAACTTATGATTAGTTATCTATTATTAGTTTGATAATATTATTTTAAAAAAAATTATCATTTATCATAGCAAATAAAATAGTTTTGATATGTAATGACTTATTAGATATTATCCAATTATTTTTTCCGATTTAATAATTTCTCTTTTCTCTTTCACTCTTTTTTTTTTTATTTAAGAGGGTGAACCAGCTGGATCAATCTATCGATTCAATGGTGGGTCGACCCGATGGTTTGTGAACCATCAATTCAAGTGGTTTCGCCCAGGCTAACTACCTGAGTTCTCAAAACTCAACGATTCACTAGGGCGATTCGGTTCGGCTACTGTTGGGCCAGGCTGGTTCACGGTTTGAAACTGACTCTTGCCTAAGTCTATATATACCTATCCATTATTACACACTTCATGCATGATCTTAAATACAATTGTACTATACAATGCTTTTATTTTAAAAACCAGTTACAATATCCATGAAAACATTTACTACATAAAATATCCTAACCATCAATTGAAACTTTTTCACTCACACCTTCACTACATAATGTCAATTAAACTTTTGTAACTCAACAAAAATTCACCCAACAACCAACAAATACAAAACGAAAGAGAGACTGAATAAGCTGAACATAATAAATGTTCATTTACATACAATACATGTCTAAAATCAATAAACAAGTACATATCAACATGCTTATCTCAGGATGTCTTTGCCAGCAGTGCCTATAAGCACGCATCTCTTCTTTATCGGTCTGAATATTAGGCTAAGGTTGCACCAACCAATCACTATCTAGTTGTGTAATATGTGAATTATCCCAACTCAATGAACTTTGCAAGTAGGGCATTTGCATAGGTATTAGAGATGGGTCGACCTGTGTGAAACCTTCGCTTATGTCTCGAGCTAGATTTGCAAGTCATCTCTTAAAGGGTTTCTATAAGTATCTAAGAAGGACCATTGAAACTCTCTCTTATAACAGGTGTCTGATATTGGAATAAAGGTTATAAAGATGGGATAAGGGGTGCTGGGATGAGCAATGCTCGAGCGATCAATCATCTTTGATCTACAGTTGTACTCACCTATGCCATGCTCTACCCTATTCATGACTCAGACCATGACTGCATCCCTATTAATGACCTCTTAGGGGCACATTATCTAGTGAGGAGTCATCTCCCTTAGCATCGAAGCCTAACATTAGTGCATTATTTTGCTCTTGCAAAGTGACACCTCGAAACTGTCGAGCGATCTTGCTAACCTTTGGCTACTTAGTAAGGATATCCTTGTATGTCATTTATGACAATCAGTCAATGATATCCATTTACAAAAATAGAAGATTAAACAATTAGCTCATCATGCAAGATAACATGAAATAAGCACAAGATAAGTGGCAAGGTATCAGGTATGCCGCCATGGCTGCAGTCCAGCTAATGTATCACCTCGTACTCTGTAGTATCAGACATTGTAATTTGGATTTGCTCCTAAATATGCTCCCTTCGAGTGTAATATCTACATAGTCTTATTTTAATGATATGCCCATTTGTCCAACCAACGAGCATGTTTAGTAGCTCAGTTCATCTCGATTTGGCCACGCAAATCAATATTGTGGAGCTGAATGATGGTGTTAGTATACTCTAGTACACCATGAACATCGCTGAACTGTCAGAGTATACGATCCTGAAAGTATTGCTTAACAATTGGAAACAAATCAACAAACATGTACCATGCATATCTCTTATCCGGCCAAATAGTAAGTGGACAGCTTGACAATATCATCATGTGCATAAGGCACTTAAACGACCCAAAGAAAAAGTAAGAATGTGACATTGTAACATGTAGATTCAAATGTAAATTAGGTTAAGTTAGTAGCAATAAATACCTGCTCTTGAATTTGCCAATCAAATGTGTCGTAGTACTGGCAGACCACATGGATGGGCAATTGGGTCATGTCAAATGCAGCTTCCCCCCACCCTAACCTTAATTGAATCAACTCATTAGAGGTCGACGTAACCATTGTGGTGATACAACTAAGCCTAAACCTAAAGCACCACTAATAGTTTGCTAATCTCCTTAGCATCTCTATGGGATGCAAGGAAAAATTGTCGATACAACCAAGCTAGGCATATTGCTCCCCATGCATATTATCCAATGGTCTTGAGGTTTGTTAGAAGTAGGAGGAATATCAAGTGAATTTAGTTAGATGACTTGTTCAAGAACAACATCCCATCAATGAGCTATAAGATGTGAGCTTAGGCGTACCACTAGATGGTAATGTCATCCACATCCTCCAAAAGATTGTTGAAATGGGTATTCAACCATGTCAAGCTCAAATGACCCCCCTTAATATGATCTAGAGAACAACATCGACCCAAAAGTTGGTGGCACATATTAACTTAACCCCATGCATCTTACTAGTCTTAGGGCAACCATCCACCGAGATAATCAACATATCCTAAAGCGTCACAATCAACTTTCCAGTAGGAAAGTGGAATGTATGCATCTCCCGTCTCTAGTGCTCTATTAGAGCGAAGATCAAATGCTGGTCTAACAAAATGAATGGCACCTTGCTTTAATTACTACTTAGAATCTATCTTATAACCTTAATTACCCACTCAGAACCTATTCAATTGAGCATAGTCCAAATGGCTACTCGATATGACAAGATTATCCACTCACTCCTAAAAATAAAAGCAAGATACCAAATGCTCACTCCTTCCCAGCATTTGAAAGCTAGTATACATGTTGGCCTCTTGTTGTTGAGCAATTTTTTATCAATCAAATATTGCTTAGACCATGTACCATGGTTGGTCATTGGCACCATTCCTAAGGCGAAGGACCATCTTTATGGGATACTTAGCTAATGTAGCTGGGTCATTTAATTCTGTTACCCTTTTTTCTAAGTTATTTTGTGTAGTTTTTGTACTATGAGTTATGAGTTCCATTAATATAATATATATATATACATATATATATCTTAAGAGTCTATTTTTAAGAATCTTAGAGATAAAATGAATAGGTCTTAAAATAAAAAATGTTCTTAAAGCATGATGTTCCAATTTAAGGACCTTAGTGAGGTTCTTAGCATTATACATTCTTCACTTAGAAATGTACCTCATTGAGTTTTTACATTATATAAAACTACCAGAACTCATGAGGTGTATATAAAAATAAATTTAGCGATGTAAAAAAATTTGAAATGTAAAAGAATCATTGAATCAAATAATATGCGTACTCGATAAGCAAAAAAAAAAAAAAAAGCTTAACAATGACAAAAAATGCATAAAACAGAGAAATGAGCAATTGCAATAATATATTGTAAATGTATACGTTAAAATAGACTTGATAAAATATTCTAATCACATTTGATTTGTTTTATTGAAAAAGTCATACAATTATGCCAAGTTTCATAATCATAAAAAGAGTCATCAACAATGACATAGAAAATGGTAAGTTAATGGCTTACATATTTCTTGCTTCTTGATATAATAACCTTAAAATTTAACTTAACTTGCATTGTATACCTTCATAAATAATTTTAGAGTTTTGCTGAACCTTTTGATTAGTTAATGATTACTTCAAATTAAACTTAACATACTATGCCATATACGAGGAGAATAATTTGAAGTAATCAAAATTTGAGGGTAGGATGGTTTCCTCATAGAAACATTGATGCAATTGATAAGGTATTATGTAAAAATATGTTTTTACGTTTTATAGGACTTCTGTGCTAAATGCAATTATTACGCCTTATTACCAATAAAAATAAATGTCGAAAGGAGAAAAAGAAAATCTAACTATCACCAAATCGAGGGAATAACGCCAAGGTCAGCCTATGTTAAAATTAATTTATTTAATTCAGAAAAAGAACTCTCCTACCTCCTTTTTATCGAATATATGAAGAGATATATAATAAACGTTTAAAATTTAATATAAAATTGTGGAAACTGACAAGATGAAAAGCAACGTTAAAGTTTTTAACCCATCTTACATTGTTATTTAATTACTTAAAAGAAAATTGTGCTTTTCTTTCATTAAAAAAAAGTTCCTTTAATCACTTTATGTGATATCAATAATGTCCTCTTGTGTGAATAAGATAGATAAATATCACTTAAAATTGCATAACTTTACCAAATGTAATTAGTTTTTTTAGGTAATAGTAGTAAAATAGTATTATCATCATGCTGATTAATCTAAATCATTTATTTACAAAAACTTAATTTATACTGTTCATTCTAATAAAATAACTTAACTTGTTATTTAAACAATAGGTCGATAGGTTTTATAAATAAAAAAATAATTATAATATTAAACAATTAGAAAATAACCTACTATGCATTATGATCCGTTTTTCAATAAATCCTCCTAAGATCCATTTAATAGGACTTGCATTTCCATAAATACCATCTAAAATCAATAAATGGAAACAAAAAAAAAAAAGAAAAAGAAAACCAATAGTGAATTAAAGACGGCAAGAGCCTCTGCGGTCACATCCTTGATTTTAATTCATATACGTTAGATTTAAACCATTGAAAACATAGTTAAATGGTTTAGATCTAATGAATACAAAATTAAAGATAAAATGGAGGGTTAAATCCATCTCATTAAAAACACGGGTAGTATATAGAAAATCCTTTAAGTGGAAAAATGGAATAAAAAAACATAATTCGAAGAAATTAAACATGTAATTCTTATCACCTTCTGACCCGATATCAATTATAAAACATATTCCAAGAAATAACACTTGAAAAGGACTGAAAATTGTGTGTCTACAAAAATTCCAGTAACAAACGGACGAAATTAAAGAATCATATGGATATTGGCGTGAAGAGTCATGCTGGCCTTTCATGGTATCTAAGCATCACTATTTCAAAAGAACCTGTTTCGATTTTTTAGACATCACATTAATATATTAAAAAACTTTCTTTTTTATGAACATATTATTTTACTTTTAAGTTTCTTTAAAAAAAAATAGTTATAATTTTTTATATTATATGTGGATCTCATAATATATATATATATATATATATATTATATTATATATATTTAAAAGGTTACTTTTAAATTATTAGACTTTAAAATAATAAAAAAAAAAATTAAGAAGAAGGAACATGCCTTATCACAGGCATATCCCTATGGGAAGAAATGCCGCTTATCGCCAAGGAAAGGCCACGCATTCCATGAAACCCCCTAAGCGACAAGCAATAGAGTCAACATCTTGGTAATCTGAAAAGTTTATCAAGCACTACGCAAGGTGACTTTAAAGCTCTAATGGTTTAAGATCTACAACTGCAACATGAGTGGAGGGAGTAAAATAAATATAATGAAGAAAATAGAAATATGGAGAGTGAAGAGGAAGGAGAAAAAGAGTCTCCTAGACAAAGCGTCTATAGATGTGTTTTCGGTTTTATATTCTTCATCTACTTTCTTTTTTACTTGTATATATATATATCAAATTGCATGGCATATAGTAGATGAATTGATGATCCTTGAAAATGCCTTTAGCAATGATGTAACAAAGAAAGTGGATGATTGATGCTTACACGTGAATCATAATCGAAATATGGTCGATGTTCATTAATGCATTGTCAATAAATATCTTCGAGTGACGAGAGACAATTTATATTTATATGTTATTGTTCTTACTCCAGCTGAACTAGATAGTTCATTTTCAAATCTGTAAATGGACGTGGATTTTACAGTAAAACAATGAGATCTCTCTGTTTAGTCAAAGAAACAATGATATCAGTGAACAAAAATTTTATACTGTTCAAAGAACTATTATACGAAGTGCATTAATATATCCTTTATAGGATTAATTTTTTTTTTTTTTTGTTTTATACTATTATGAATTAGATAATAGAAAAGCTATCAATCAACGTGAAAACTAACCCTTTTTCTAGTATTTCTTTATTTTTATTATAAGCACAAATGTATATTTACATAGTCTAGATTTTCTTATATCAACCCATGTTTTGTTGTAGAATTAATAATGGCGTTTACATAACTAATATGGCATTTGGATGGTAGTTTTAATACACTAGAAAACAATTCGTATTCTCATTATTAATGAAAGATGCGTTAATTGTTTTTAAGACCATTATATTTAGCAAAACTTGTATAAGTTGGGAAGGGACAATCTATATGGAACAATTTTAAAAATTAATAGGCAACATCCGTCAACAGCTTATTTAGATACTAAACCTTAAAACCCAAACCTGCTTTAAAACCTAATTCCAAATGCTGTCCATTTGGAAACAAGGTGATAGGATAGGAAGTGAGCCTTGAGTTGCATGCTAGCAAATAGAGCAAAAAAGGCTTCCATGAGGACATAAGGCCTCGTATCATAAATAACTGGATGTTTGATTTCTCTTCAGTAATTTTCGGTCATCTCTAGTTACCGAAAGAAAACAGGAAGCAAGTGAAGTAGCTGGGGTTGATTCATTACAATCGACTAACATAGTAATATCAACATTCGTCTAGGTTTTACATGTGAACTGAACAAATACCGATCGAGGACTATTATTAAGTTGGGCATGACTTGTAAGCACAATTTCGGCCATCAATAAGATACATAAATGATTTTAAGTATATTACTAAAACCGCTGCAACCGCGTTTCTTTGATTCTGAAGTTCCAGCTCCTATTTTATTCCCGTGCTTGATGAAATTCTTTTCCGTCAGCAACAAACAGCCACCAACCTATTCTGATATGCACTGTCCTCATTCAACAGAGACATGATGTTCTCAGCTGGTAATGCTATACTAGATTTGAATGGAAATTTTGAAAATCATGACAATGTACCTTCATTCTCACCACTGCATGGAGACCTATGTAAGATTTAATCATTTGTAGGGGGCAAATAAAATTGATGAATTGTGGCCACCAAATCCAAATGAGTTTGATAAGGCAACTTTGATGTCTAATCTCTCTTTCTTTGGCCCAACCAGCACTCTCGTGTCCTGATTGGTGTTCAAAATTAATACCAGACAGCTTACTTTTTTTCTTATGTGTAAGAACCTCAAGCAGAAAAATAACGTACCACGCCTGCATCTGGATTTTCCAGGTTAACGTTCGGATGAATCCACCCTGTCCTTATTGCCTGTGGGGTAAGTATAATGCCTTGTCACAAACTAATGCCAAATGATATGAAGACAAGCTAAATCCATATTCAGTCAGTTCCATTCATTTAATACTTTGAGCTAGAGAAAGCACATAGTTAATACAGTTGGAGAGATGAAACAGGGAAAGTTAATCAGAATGTTTTTGCATAAATGACACAGAGAGTACAAATGATTACCTGCACTACTGCAACAGCTTCTACTCCACCTGCTGCTCCTAGGAGGTGACCGATCATAGACTTAGTAGAGTTCACTCTTAACTGTAGAGAAAAATGAAAATGAATAGATAGCATCATACAAGAGAGTGCAAGTTATAAAATAGAGCAAGAATTACATATGTATATTACCTTGGGATTTTTGCCAAAACACTGCATAAGAGCTTGGTATTCTTTCAAGTCACCAGCCGGAGTTGATGTAGCATGTGCATTTATGTAATTCACATCTTCACTTGACACGCGTGCTTGAGCCAAGGCCTTCTGTATGCAGAGAATGACACCTGCACCTGTTCCCAAAAGCATTAACATCAATTCAGATTCTGTATATGCTATCAATGAACAAAGGCATATGAACTTAACAGAAAGGGAAAAAATAAAAATTAAAAATAATAACAAGATAACTCCCCTAATTGATTGTTGCTCTTGAATACTACAAGTGAAATTCTTAGTTTGAAATTCAATCAACTCCTCAGAATTGATGTCAAGTCAACTTGAAAATAATGTATATTATGTTTCGTCAACTTTCCAAATAACATAGCAAATATCTGGAAAGAAAAGCATGTAGCAAGGGAAGATGAGTGAGAAATAATTTTAGGCTACAGCCTAAATGGTCCAATCTGTAGTAGCCATCTCTTAGAAGGTATTCATAAAAGAAAATTAAGCTTTCGATTTTACTGCAAAACCTAATTGAAAAATATGCAACAGTAGTTTATTTACTTTTTGATTTGTTTTTTGTCTATTAGTTGTTTATTTATTGAAGCTTGGGAAATTTCATGTTAACACAACTAGTTTTATGATGAGAATCTAGTTTTAACTATAGCCCACCTTTCTCAAAATAAATCTGTTATAGATGCTGATTGATATAATATTCATCACCGATTGGTAGTCAAATCCTAATACGGCAGTCTAGAATCACAGATGGTAAAATTTCCATAAGACATGGATGCATTATATCACAAGGATTATGGAGCCCCTGTACAAAACTGTCTTTAACTAGCAATCTGGAACTTACCGTAATGACAAAATAATATTACTGCAGCCATTTCAGGAGAAACAGACAATAAGTCGAGGAAAGCCTACTTTCCTCTGCTATAACCTCTGTCACAACTTTGTTGAAATTTGAAAAGGTGCTAGCGGCCAACAAAAACATAAACTAATCAAAGACATTGGCCAGTATCCACTGAAGCTTTTACTTCCATGTTTAGTTAAAACTTTGTTGATACAATAATTTAAAAAGAGAAAATAAATAAATGCCGTATGTGAAAAGGTACATCCATAAAATAAGAATATTTGACGATTTAAATTGTCAATCATGTATGAATAGGCATGAATTAGGACTTTGTCACCTCATTTCATCAAATCAATCTAGTGTCTTTATTAATTCAGTTACTACAATAGGTTATGCAGCACCATAGGTTTTATTGATCTAATTTCCATATCTTCAGACCATGATAGATAAGACAATGAAATCATGTCTATCAATCTGATGCAAAGTTCCAGTCTGTTAACAAGCAGAGTGTTGGTGCCCAAAAAGAAAAATATACAATGTCAAAAAGAAATACCATCTGGCCGTGGTTCAGTCATGTGATAAGCATCACAAGTGAAACTTCCACCAAGGAATTCTGCATAGATATTTGCACCTCTTCTCTGCAAAAGAACACATGACATGATTCAATATTTAACTATACATTTAACCAAAGGTCATATGTCAAAACATATTACAATCTTCCCAGACATTGAACTAGAAAACCTATCAAGGAAAAATCCTTATTACACCTTAACAGTCATTTGGAAGGAAGATAAAATTTTAAATGCAGCAGAACAAAGTGTGTAATATAACAAACATGCTATTATTCAGAGAAAGCAAGCAAAGAAACTAGAGGATACTGTGAACATTTTAGCATGACATGGATCAATCAATGTGGCAGAGCAATTACCTTAGCATGTTCTAATTCCTCTAATAGCAAAACTCCAGCTCCTTCTCCCATTACAAATCCATCTCTGTTCTGCTCAGCAAAATAAACACTTTGGAGATTAAGATAATTTTGCAAGTCTGCCTATACTAGAAAGAGTAAAATAAGTTATTATCATCTGTTACAATAACAAAAAGCTTTCAAATCCAAACCTGGAAAAAATTGCGCCTCTTTAGAACAACAAAGAGAGGTTCAAATGAAACAGGATGCTCATTCATAGATGTGGAGCAACTAAGAATAATGTTCATTCTCTATAGAGAAGCAATATCTTCAAAAGAGGATATGGACAGAACTATCTGTTCTATATATTCATATATTTTATTAAGCCAATTATGCCACGCTTTAGAAAAGAAAAAGAAAAAAGAAAGAAAAAGTTTGATATCATGATAGATAAGATGATGAAAACCATATAACATGCTTCAAGTAGCTTTTAAAAATAAAATATGGATAAACACCAAAGAGGATAAAGGCAAGGATTAAGATAACAATACAATATCCCAAGGCCTTGAAGCTTTGGTGGGATCACTGTTCTGCTGGGAAAGTGCTCGACATGCCATGAAACCTCCTAACCCTGCACCAACATGCCATGTGAGATTTAAATTAGGGCAAGCTCACTGAAAAACCAAAACAAGTGAAGGATGAGCTTCATACCAATAGGAATAATTGTTGCATCAGAACCACCACAAAGCATTACATCCTGCAAAAACCCAGTGATTCTATGAAGATAAAAATTTAAAAACAAGAATGGTTTATGATCAAATTAATGACTAAATCATTGTGATAGAAATTAAACAACTTGCTACAATCCAAAATTTCCTTTTGTAGATTTCAAGACACTTACAGCCTCGCCTCTGATTATGTGGTTTGCAGCATTCAGTATACAGAAGTTGCTTGTAGCACAAGCAGTCGATATTGAGTAGTTTGGGCCCATCCATCCCTGCAGTACAAAAAAATTAGTAAAACTTCACATAAATTGCCACATCGTAGTGTGCATCCTGACATGGGGACATTGAAATTAAACTGACCAGATCCATTGCAAGGATGGCAGAACCCATGTTTGTAGTCGCAAAAGGCACGCAGAAAGGATTTAGTTTCTTATATGAAATCCTCAATGCCTCAAGAGCATCATTGAAAACCTGCTCAATGCAACATTACCACACATTAATAGCAATACTAAGAAATGAAAATACAAAAAATACAGATGAGCTATGGCTGGCAACTTTGTAAGACATATCCATGGATATTTGGGCCTTTGGAGAGGAACCATCACCACAGCCAATCCTTCCCAGTTTATAACACTCTCATGGAAAATTACCCTTTTTATTGGGACAGGCAAAGAAAATGTTTCATATAATAACATGCAGAGTTTTTTAATGCTCATATAAGCCAACTTATGTATATTAGTAATATAAAGCCTTCATCATATATATCTATCATAGTTCTCCACCATGAATTACTATTTGACTTAAATGGTTCAAGAAATAACCTTCATCCCACCCATTGCTGATCCAATTAAGACTCCACATTTAGATTTGTCTATGTCCTTCATATCTTCAGTAATTCCACCATCTGCTAAGGCCTTCTTGCCAGCAGTTAGCATGTAAAGCATGAACTTGTCCATCCTCTTGGAAAGTTTTGGGGCAATCCATCCATCAGTTGAGAAGGACTTGATCTCTCCAGCAATTCTCTGGAGGATAACCATGTGAATACTAGGAAGTAAACTTCCAAAAGTATTAGGGTATAGAAAAAATCAGAAAATACCGTTGGATATTGTGCACAGTCGAATGTCTCTATTTGACTGATGCCACTGACACCATTAAGCAAATTATTGTAAAATTCATCTGGTTCATGACCAAGTGGAGTAACAACTCCCAAACCTGTCACAACTACCCGTCTTTGTTTTATTGCAGGCTTTTTCTTTGTGGTAACTTCCTGTACAGGTTCAAGAGCAACAGCCATTGCTTCCCCTGCATGTGTAATAATCAAATACATGCAAATAAGCAATATTAGAAAAAAGTAATTAAAGAAACATTTGTTTGCTTTATTGTTTGTAATTTTCTTTTTCCTGTTCATTCCATAAATCATAGGTGCATCGAACACATTCCTAGATAAGGGGAAAAAAAAAATAACCAAACTATATACAGCACACCATGTAATATACTTCAAATTTATTTCTTTTTGTAAATTTAGTGAAAATGTACTTTATTTTTCAAATTTGCTGAACTGGTGGATCATGAATATCCAGGTCAATACATGTTTCTTTATTTCCATTTAGGTGAACAGGTCATTACATGTCAATATATATATCAAAACATTATCTTTAAAAGAAATAATCACACAAAGGCCCTATGACAAAGAGAAGGCAAAATACAGAAAGCACATATTTTATCATTCATGCCATAGTTCCACAGAGAAGCCAGTGTCATCATCACGTTCAGTTCTCTGTTCTCTTTTCCTAACTACTTATATGTTCTTAGGTATTAACAGCTTATGAAGATACTTTGACCACAGTAATAATGTCCAAAAAATATATCCTTTATTGGCAATAACAGGAAGCACACCAAGATAATCTGTTTAAAGCATCTGCATGAATGAAAGGAGAAGCGTGACATGTTTGAAAAGAAAACTGGATTTTTTAGCAACATTCCCTCAATAAAGTGATATATATCACAATAAAATTGCACATTGCCTGCTTTCAGAAATGCCATTTTATACCCATTTCATTGAGCTAATTGTCAACAAAGCTCCATTAATGTACACCTGCCCATCAGACTTATCAACCCCTACATTAATTACATTCTTGGATTGAATACATTCAACCACTTGGAAGATACCCATTGAAATCATTGAAATACTTCCCCATGTATAGGGTAGAAGTGGACGCTGGACGGGCAGACACTTTTTGGTCATCCCCTAGAGGGCAATACCTATATCGTATTGGGCACTTCACAAGTTTGAAGCATTTTTCTTTTTCCTGCAGCCTGCCAGGATATTCCTTTATTTAAAAAGAAAAAGAAAAGAAAAGAAAAGAAAAGAAGCTGTTTTCGTTTGTCACGGTTCAATCAGAAAATACAATTTGCATGACAAACAAAAACAAGGTAAAACCTCAATCCAACAGAGACAATAAAAAAATCTACTTTATGCGGCATAAACTCGACGGACCAACGAAGCTTAGCTAACTTCTAAAAACCTAGATTCGCATATTCTTTATATCCCCAACTCTCTCTCTCTCTCTCTCTCTCTCTCTCTCTCTGTGCTACCCCCTCTCAAACATAATCAGATTATCCATCATCATAAACCACCAATTAAAGCCGCATTAACGTCAAATCACACTTTAATCCAAATAAAAAGACACTCAATAATCCAAAATGCAAACTAACAATTCAAAATCGCATCAAACACCCAAATTAAGGGAAACAATACCTAATATTCGCTAAGTAATGCAGAGAATATATGAATTTTTATCAGCAAATAATAAAAATATTCAATTAAAACGTCTCGAATTTAACAAATTAAACGTAAAAGCTACCGGAACACAAGACTCGACGGAGACGCCGTCTCTCTCTCCTATTCAAACGAAAGTTTCGCGATCCGAAGATCGAGGTAAGTCCAGAATCACCGAAGAATCCGATCGAAGAGAGTCCTTTGGAGTTATAATACTCGTCGCAAGGCGCGAAGGCTAGACAAGACGGCACGAGACCTTGCATGCTGGATCCACAGAAGGAAGAGGACAAGCCTGTAGTAGTAGCAGTAGTGATGGACGAGGAGCTCTTGTTGCTGCTTAAATTGCATCTAGATAGGAGCTTTCTTCTCCAGCGCTTCGAAGACCTAAATGGAGTATTGATTGAAGGATCTTTCTCGGTTGTAACGGACATGCAAGTCGCCGCCGCAAAGAGCCACGTACAGAACGGAGTTGCTACCATACTCGCCGCCATATTGCGATTCCGAAGAATAACCCAAAAACGGAGAGAGAGAGAGAGAGACGGAGAGATATTATTTTCTTGATTCGAATCTATTATTGCGAATATGGAGTCTTACAGCGAAATGCGTACTTGCTTTTTCTCTCTTAAGTGTTTAGTTTCTCTCTCTTTGCTCGCTCTCTCTCTCGGTTCAGTATGGCTTGGTGGCGAGGGAAGAGAGAGAGAGAGAGCGTGCGTGTGTGTATCGTGTTGCCCTGTGCTGTGAGTTGAAACGGTTAGAGAAGGAAGAGAGACGCCAAGTTTTGGGCAATCTGGGAAGGGTAAAAAGTAGAGAATGCCAACCAAGTACTGTGGGTGGTTGGTTTTCTCTTTCTTAAATTCTCTCTCCCAATGTTATTGGGAAGAGCATTGTAGTTGCAGTAAACTTGTATATGTTCGAACGAACCAGTTATGCCTGTACCCGACTGATGTCCGGTATAGTATTTATATCACCATCGCAAGAACATTACATGTGGAAACTATGCTCTCGATTTACATTTCCTCTTTCCCACCCTTTGTCCTCTTATAACTCTTCCTCATGCAATTAAAAATTCACAATTCAGATTAAAAAAAAAAATTCATTGAGTATTAAAAAAACTAGATAGTTTGAACCATTAATTTGTAAATTAAAAAACAATTTAGAAACCTTTTGCATTTTATTCATATATTTCTTAGAAAATTATACAAGAAGGATTTGAAGATGAATTTAAATAGAGAATTAAACTTTTAAATAGTACAAATAAGTTTTGATTAATCGATTCAAATAAGAGATCCATTAAAGTAATGTCATAACATTGTTAATGGTACATTATCTACGATGCATCAACTATAAAACAAAAAAAAAAAAACTTAAAAAATGCTAAAGTGTAAAAATTAAAAGTCTAAAACATTTAATAAAAAAATTTAAATTTAAAAAAAAATCAAAAAATAAAATTCATACAAAAACAAAAAAAGTTTGAAAATTAAAATAATTTTTTGCTACCTATTGCATTAGGGCAGCTAAAGCAACTACCAAAATAAAAGGTGGGTTACAACCAATAGGTGTAATTCAGTTTATTACGATTCATCCTTTTAAATCGAACTAAACCTACTATTATGGTTCAATCCTCTTTATTCAATGTTGGAATCAATCCTACTATTCTAGAGTAAGATTAGCTTCTCGAATTAAAGACTATGAAAGAAGATGCATTCTAATTTCCAATTACTTTACTTTCATATCTAATTTTACAGTTTGATTTATAATTTTTTTTAAATATAAAAAAACAGTTAGGTATATACATGGAGCTAAAATCTCAAGATGTTTTAGAGAAATGAAAGGAGATAAATGAAAAACGAAAATTGAAAGTCTATGTTTGTATTTATAACGCTTCAAGCTAAAAGTAGAAAATAAGCCAACAAACATTAATTGACCCATTTCAACCATTTAATAGCATAACTTCTCATAATCCATGTAAAATATTTAATCTTAGAGTCTTACAATATTCTAGATTGAAAATTTAAACATAAGTATGAAATTGGGAGTTTAGAAAATTATGAATTAAGGTGATGACATTTAACATAAGGGTTTTAAATGGAGCAAATGTATATAAAGTGACTTAACTAAGAGAGACTTCGATATTGTCAAGTTGGTGAAAATATAGGTAGCATAATTCATGCAAAAACATAATTTTTGTTCTCTTTTCTCTTTTATGGTTCTATTTAGTTTGTAACTTTTTGAACCTTTAAAAAACAATCCGGTTTAGTTTTGAATTTTTTGAACCTAATTTATAGTTTGATATGGTTCGATCAGGTTTAGTTCATGGTTCAATTAATTATTTTGCTTAGTCGTAAGTCTACATTAAAAAAATGGATTGTTCAACTCAAATAGGGAATCATTAAACTACCATCATAATACCATTAATCCCAACATGACGTGACATGTTATTTACTTATTTGCTACCCTAAGGCATAAAAGATTTAAAAAAAGAAAAGAAAATAGCATAAAAAATGTTAAAGTGTAAAAGATAAAGAATCTAAACATTAGAAAAAAACAAAAATAAATAAATTTAAAAATTAAAA
Source organism: Lumnitzera littorea (assembly GCA_024138015.1). Taxonomy (NCBI): domain Eukaryota; kingdom Viridiplantae; phylum Streptophyta; class Magnoliopsida; order Myrtales; family Combretaceae; genus Lumnitzera; species Lumnitzera littorea. The sequence goes on along the minus strand of JAMXBB010000007.1, from coordinate 109,521,160 downwards.
TAAAATATTTAAAGGAAAAATAAAAAGAAAAAAGTTTGAAAATTAAAATAATTTTTTACCACCCTTAGCCTAAGGTAGTTGAAGTAGCCACCAAAATAGAAGATAGGTCGGACGCATTTAAAAAAGTGTGTCATTTAATCCACCAATGATCATACTTGGTCGCTAACAGTCAAGGGAGGGTTACGTAACTCTCCTTGCCCATGGATGACCAACTGCAACTCTTCTTATTTTCTATGAAAAAGAAAAAAGCTAAGGAAATCCAATTAAATCACGTTTAAATTATGTGACTTAATCGAGTTTCCATGTACCATTAATTTTTTTTTTTTAAATAACCACCCTCAGCAATGGGTAGCCACCCACAGCTGCTTAATAAGTCAAATGACCTACCTTTTCAAGAAGGTTGTAATCCAAACTTTTATTTTGGTGGTTACTCCTTTCTAAGTAGTCATCAGTCACCCCTTAGCCTTGAATGGCTTATTTTATTTCTTATCAATTTTTATTTTTCCTTATTTTTTACTTTTAAATTAATTAAATCAATATATATATATGCAACTATATAATTTGATTTTTTTTCTACATCTTTTCTTTTTTCCAATTTCTTTTTATTATTTTTTACTTTTTTTTAACAATAAAATGGCTCATTGGCACTACATAGCATACAACAACCACATCACTATGTGGCAAATCAAAACTACGTTAGGTCGAATTAACGATGTGATGGAGATGGTTTAATGGATTACTTATTTGAATCATTTAGCTAAACGTTAATTTTTTATTTAAATTTCTTAAAGGTTAAATCCCCTATCTATATTTACCCTCTAATATAATTTTTCCTATGTTTCTTAGACAAATTCTTTAAAATTGATTTACTTATATTATTTGCTGGACCACAACGTATAAATTTATACATACAAGACTAAAAACCATAAAAAAGGATAACTTTTGGTCCTTGACCGAGGACTAAAAAAATAACGCCTTAGTTAGAGACCCCTTCCCATCTCTTAAGATTTTCATAAAATAAGTTCTTATCCATAAAGTTGGAGCTAAACCATGGGATGATAAATACTAGTAAGCATTAGTATCTTTCTTTCTTTATAGACTTGAAGCTAAGGATCATGGTTCAATACTAGTAAACATTAGCATCTTTCTTTTTTTTTTTTTTTTCTCCCTCCAAAGGTAAACCATATAATCTTTTACATTTGTCTTGAATGATTGTGTTTTAGAGTAAATGGTAGGATACCAAACATTATTTTCTCATATATGTATTTAATATCTTTATTGTTTTTAAGGTTAAATATTGCTAAGACCTTTGTCCAGTGACATGAATACTAAACTTTTAATCAAATGAATCAGATTGGGTTAGCTTGTTAATAGTCTAGCTATAACTTGACTCATGTTAAACCTAGTTGTGTTCGAGCTTTTTTCATAAATAAAATAAGCTTAAGCTTAAAGTGAAGTCCGTTTATTTAAACTAGTCAAACTCAAGTTTTATTTAACCTTGTGAGTCAATTCGCAAACAAGCTCCTTAGTAGACTTGTAAGTCACTATATTAGATTGAAACCATATTATGTTAAAGGACATAACATAAGAATATAAGATTAAGACTAACATAATTAAAAATTATTAAAAATATAAGAAAGAGTATAAGAATGTGATGAAGAACACCATGGACTACAATGAAATCATTTATATAATAAAAAATATGAAATTACGAATTAATTTCATTTAAAAAAGGATTAAAAAGGTAGATTTTAAAAATTGTTAATCAATTTTGAGCTCAACTTCAAGTTCATTTAGACTCGTTTCAACATATAAACTCAGGCTCGTTTATTTAAATGAACTGAGTTCGAGCTTTAGATTTCTTAATGAACTTGAAATCAAGTCTATAATTTTTACACTCAATAAAAACTAAGTTCGGCTTGAACTCGATATTCTAAAATAAGATGAGCCTAAACCTTTAAAACCTAAACTTAGTTCATTTGCAACCCTAAGATTGAATTCTCCCTCCATTTATAATTATATTGGTAGTTAGAAAAAAAAATCCTCAAATATTCAAACAAAAATATTTTTAGACTGCAATGCTTTGTTTGGCATTACATTAGAAATAGTAAGAAAATAATTATGAAGATATTTAATTTATTTCTATATATTTACATAATAAAAAAAATTCAGTCATTATTAAAAGCAATATGAGATATGGAAACATTTTACCAAAGAAAAAAAAAAAAAACAGAGGTAGGGAAACGCTTGACGGACTAAATAAAGGCCCGAAATGGAGATGCAAGTTACACGGGGCCTATAGATGAATTGCAAACGGAATAGTGACAAGCAAATGCAAGAAGTTGAAAAGGAAAACAAAAATCAAATAATACCGTCGCCCTCGTTTTGACTTTAATTTCCGACATAAGTGCATGGTCCATCGATCCGTATTCAATGAAGGATAATTAAAGCCCACAACTATCAAAATTTGATATCTTATAAACCTAATACATTTAATATGTTCCACATATAGGTATATGGTAGTTAGTAATTAAATTAATATCTCAATAATTAATTTCCATTACTACTTAAACTGATTTCCTTGCAGTCAATTATAGCTACCACTTAAACCATCTTTTCCACAAACAAATTTATTTTATTATAAGGGTAATATTATGATTTATATCTCCATTTTATTACTTTTTATAATTATATTTAAATTTTCAGGTTATTTAATGGACGTGTAATGGTATACCATACTCTAGAGGTACATCTTCCCAAACTTTTAGAATCAAAACATATCTAAAAACCACTCTACAACTTGAACCCTATAAAACTTACATGATATAAGGTATGCTATGGAACGTACTTATTTATTATAGCAAATTTTGGTTATACTTTTTATTTTTCAAACTAAAAATTTGCTTTTCAAATATCACTGAATATTAAATAGCATTTTCTATTAGCAAAATAATTAAATAGTAAATTTCCAAGGATATATGCACAAAAAAAAAAAAAAAGAAGACACAAGTTCTTTAGAATTAACAATAAATATCGCTTCTTAAAGTTTAAAGCTACTATTTCAAGGTTTTGATTATTAACTTTAGATTTAGGGTCTATTTTAGGTTTGAGCCAACTTTTTCATTAATATCAATATAATATTGTTTTTATTTTTCTAGTTTTCTTGATAAAAAAATATATACGAGATTCTTTTTCATTAATATAAATGGTGGGCATAGAGTGCTCTTACTTGTACTCTAAGATGTAAGGTATAAAGATGTTGTATCTAGATCGTATCCCATAAAAGTAAGTTATGAAAAATTGATATTTAAAACTTATTTTATGACTCTTAATACCTACTTAAGACTTACTTCATCGAGTAAAATAAAAATAGATATCTTATATAACGGAATTAGCTATTCGCCCTTAGTTTTGGGACACTTATTTTAAAGAATTGGAGTTTTACATGCTCAATTTTAAAGATAAGAGTTAAGTGCACATGAAATAAATATTACATATATTTGCAATTTATGCTTTCTTTTATTTACATATACTCGTGACACTTATAAAGAAGCTATAAGAAAACCTTTTATACTTGAACATATATATAGAAAGATGAAAACTTTTTCTGTGTAACATGATAATAAGTAGTACGAGATATTCATCAATATTTTGCCATGTAAAATCATTGAAAAGATTTTGTTGAGGAATGCATATATATTTAGTAAAAGAATTTAGTAGTTTTAATGAACTTGTCCATATTGTAAAATCTGCCAATGTTATATTGAAAAATTACAAACTTATTTATTTGACCTGTTAACTATATATCTCTAACCACCTGTTTACAAATGTTATTAATATATAAATTGATGGTACCGGTGACTTAAAATCATGATTTATCGAAAAGTGAATCTATGTTTTTGCTTCTTTTTTTTTTAACATCGTGTATTTTATAGTGATACCTAAGTGCCACCTACCAACTTTTTGCTACCTACAAATTTTTTGCAATTTGTGGTACAGTGTAGTTACCAAAAAAATACGTCTATTTTTAAGTCGCCCTAGATGACCCACGTGTAGTAGCTCCATATATATATATATATTAAATAAAAGATAGTATGTACGATCATAGGTAAATAAAAAATATATATATATATGATTAAGCACAACAAATAACTTTTATGGATTGCCATGCCAATTATGATCAAACTTTAAAAGCATTAATTAATGGTAAATAAAAAAAAATATATATATATGTTAGAAATGAGATTTCTATGCATTAGAAAATGGAAATCAACCTCCTTTTTTTTTTTCTTCTATTCATATAATGTATGATTGATCGACCTTTGAAGACTATTAAATCAACCTCTTCTTTCTACTCATATAATCATGAATATTAAATAGTAAATAAAAGCAACTAAATTTGACTGAAAAGAAAGAGAAAATTCATAAAATAAAGTATAAGTGCTGATAGAAGCTCACATTTCATAAATAGTTTGAATGTTGATGCACGAAATAAGCCAACGACAAAGAAAGACAATAAACAAAATTTTATGTAGTAGTGAGTAATTTTCTTAAAAGAAACAACCATTTTGTTTCCTACTTCATCTTAAATAATTAAACCAATCAACACTCTGCATCTGGCACCAATGCCTACTGTCTTACCTTCAAGGGCCTTATCGATCTCCATTCAATGAGGATCCTAACATTTCTCCAGTATTAATGCATTACACATCAGAACAACCAAAAACTAATTCTTCATTAGAAGTTCTAAAGAAAAACGATAATATTTTAAGTTAATTTATCTATTTTTTAAATTTATACTTACATGGTGTAATATATATTCATCACTTCACTTTAAACCTATATGTAAATTTCACAATCAGGTAGTCAACTTCATATCTAATATTATTATTTGAATTTCATAAAAAATCGAATGACTTCTTTCTAATAAGGTCTTAATGGAACTTATTTGCAATGCAACAACACATATTCAAAATATTAGAACAGTGAATATGTTTTAGAATACTAAACAAAAATCTAGAATGGTGAATTTTCCTACGGTTCAATAGATTGTTGATTAGAAACCGAAACCCTATTAGTGCAAAATAACAAAGCAGAAGAAATGTACTAATGGATGGAGAACAAAACCAAGAAAAAAAATAAAGATTTCTTTAAAAAGCAAATATTTAATTTACATAACGATCATTTAAAAGCCTGAATATTTGATCTGCATAAAACAATTTTTTAAAAAAACCCAAAATTTGCGTTGAACCAAGAATGGAAAGACGGAGAGGGACAGGGACAAAGAATATAAAAAAAATATATGTTTTCAAAGAATGAAACTTCAATCAAGATAAAGGCAAAAAAAATAAAAGTGTATGTAGTTTTAGCTTTTGTCAATTTAGTATGTAAACTTTTATTTTTTGCAATTTGGTGGTTCTTTCTTCAATTTGGTTTCAATTTAGTATCTCTACTAGCGGTAAAGTTTACTACTGTTACAATTTTTTGCATTTTAGTGTGTGTACTTTTGTTTTAATGCATTTTTGTGTCCGTATACTTGTTAATTTATTCAAAATTAATTTCTGATTTTTATCAGTCAATTATTTTTTAAATTAAAAAAAATTGTTCATATCCAATAATTTCAACCATACATAACTTTTATATACATTCTAGTGTCTGTCCTTTTGTTTTAATGCATTTTTGTGTCCGTATACTTGTTAATTTATTCAAAACTAATTTTTAACTTTTATCAATCAATTATTTTTTAAATTAAAAGAATTTGTTCATATCCAATAATTTCAACCATGCATAACTTTTATATATGACGTTAAATTTTAGCAGATCTTATATTGTTAAAGCTTTATAACTACTATTATTTGAAAATAAGATTTGATATGTGTTCCAAATATATGAATCAAGTAAAATTTCAAAAGGATTGTAACTTGTAAACCAAGTGGCCAAAAACATTAATATTAAGACTTAACAAACAATATACCTTTATATTGTAATATTTTGTTATATATTTGGTAGTATCCTTATATTGATTTTTATAATTTTGTAAACATGTAACTTACAACTCAAATATTGTATGACTATAACTATATGATCATTGGAAAACTCATGTTATAAGCTACCTATAACTAAGAGCAAAAAAAAAAAAAAAAAAAAAAAATACTTATAACTATTTTGATCCAAAGCCACATAGATAAAAATCATTCATTTTTTAGATATACCTATCTAAATCTTTATATTTTTATATTTTAGAAATAATGAATTATTACAAGGAGAAAAGAAAATGACTAAAGGAAATTTTCATAATTCCTTCAAACTTTTCTTTTATAATCTTTTATTTTCATAGTTCTTTATTTTTATATTTCTCTTTTATTTTTTGTAATAGTCCACATAGGTCATAGATGTATTCTAAATTTTATAATTTTCAATGCATTACAGTTGACATTACTTTTATGAATTTATTTATTTTTATTTTAAATAACTTTTATATGTTGTAGGCATGTTTATTTAAATTTTGTAATAATTATAATCTTAAAAATCAGATTAATTTTCAAGAAATGCAAAAAAATAAAAGACACTAACATGTTTGTTTAAGAAAAAGGAAAATTTGTAAATGTACGATTTTAAGTGAAGTTAACTACTCTTAAATAGCTTGTAATACAAACTTTCCAATAGTTATAAAATTATAGTAATACAATGAATGCTTACAAGTTATGGAATAAAAAATTTAAATAATTAGTATCAAAATAGTGTAGGAGATATGATAAAATGTTATACTTTATGGACGTATATTGTTTAACGAGTCAAAAAAATTATGTTTCGAGGTCAAATGATAAGTGGTTTGCATATGATTATTTTAAATCTTGTCTGGTTCATCCAATTTTAGAAGACATGTATTTAATCTGATTTATAAATAAAAGTACGTCTTATTAATTTCCGAATAATACAAAGTTTGCTAAAACAAAATGTTCCAAGCAAAAGTTATATATAGTTGAAATTATTGATACAAAAGTAATTATTTTTAGATTCCAAAATAATTTATTAATTATAAAATATTAAAAAATATTTTTTTTTACAAATTAATATATGATCAAATACTAAAATGCATCAAAATCAAAGTATATACACTGTATCAAAACTAAAGTATAAACATTAAAATGTAAAAAAAGTGTAATGATGTCAATTTTCTATCAATGGAGACACTAAATTGAAACTAAATTTAAGAAGTACTAAATCGTAAAAAATAAAAGTTCAAACACTAAATTGCCAAAATTCGAAGGTACAGGCATATCTTATGTCTTTGTTCTAACTTTAATCTTTGTGTTCTAGGTTAATAATAATGATGGTACAAAGAAAAAAAAAAGAAAGAAAAGAAAAGAAGGAGAAAAAGAAAAGGAGAGACATGGTTTTATGTGTGTACTTTGCAGAGACACATTTTTATGTGTGTCCATTGCAAGTGGCATTTGGGTATATGCCATTAATAAATAAAATTGAATAACAAATGATACAAATGAGAGATAAATATTTGAATCAATATATAAAAAGATTTACCTATGAAATTGTTCTTACATAGTCATATTCTAAATTACATCATAGAGGTGGGTTCATAGTTCCTTTATTGTGAAATATTGAAGATATGATTAATTTCAAAATTTATGGATAGGTAGAAAGTTGGAAACTTGAATAAGGGAAGAAAATATAGGAGAGAGACAAGAATTTAAGGAGAGAAAGAGAGAAAGTTTACTATTAAGTTGACTTACTTTCCCTCAAGTGTTATAGTTTTTTATTTTTATTTGGTGGTAAACCTCGGACATAGGGATTTACGGGGAGAAGGAGTGCTAACCCTAAATTTTATTAATTAAAATCATAAGAAGTATAAAAAGGAGATGGGGCATTGACTTGACCTCTCTTACAACACCTATAAAACCACTAAACACAAAAAGGAAGTCTTAAGGGATAGTAAATCCCAATACAACATCTAATTCAAATAAGAGATCTTAAAACAATAGCAATAGGAAAACTCAATATAAATTAACAATTAATAATTCTAAAGTTTCCTGTGCCAATTTGGTCCTGTATAAGAATTCTCTTCAAATGAGCATCTACTTAGCTTATGTTCAACAAAAGGAACTCATTTCGATTATCTCTAGCTTTCTTTACGAGCTAGGAAGTTGTTTGTTTCTCTCTCTTCAAAGGTGATTGACCTGACCTTAGATTTTTTCAAGTAATGTCTTTACTAATGAGATGTCATTCCATATGTCCCACTTGGTTACATTTGTCATAAGTCACTTGCTCTTGACCTTGGAGTTTGTTTCTACAAGAACTTTGTTGATATTAAAGTGCCAACAATGCTTAAGATCTTTTCTCAAAGCCATCAATTCAATAGAGTTAATAGAATTTTTAGTTGAGGGAAAATCAAAACACCAAATTATATTGTCATTACTATCCCTAAGAATACCACCTCCACCACCCTTTTCTTGGTTAAGCCTACCATCCACATTTAATATGGCGTGTTTTTCTTTCAAATACTTTCAAGAAAGAGAGTAAATTTTTTTTCTCCTCGAGGGCTTAATGATAGGAGCAAACAAATCCTCATCATGCTTAACTTGGTGACCTTTAAGAGAATTGGCCCTCTCCAAATTAACAAGGTCTTCAATAATAGGTTAACAAGAATATTTGTCAGCCTAGTTGTGTTTTTATGTATTCTGTTATTTCTTGCTCCCCGTAAGTGCCAAATGGTAACAATAGGTACAAAAATTCCAATATGATTATTAAGGTTCCTTACTTTGTTTCTCTAAAACTTAATCAAGACATCTATAAAAGATATGTTTAGATGATTAATAATACCAAAGTATGATGTAAGACATTTCCAAACATCTACAGGTAGAAACGAAGGAACATTAACTAACCATCACTATGTAAGAAACTACTACAAATAGAAGTGGTACATGTGGTGAAATATAAGACTATACAATTATATAGTTGAAGTAGAATAAAAGCCTATTGCTTAATAATAATAGATAAGTTATATTGGTCTAATTTATTAAGTTTTCTAGATATATTCATTCCATCTAATAATTACTGATATGCTTCCAAAAGAGAAAAGCAATTAATGGGTCTTATTTATTTTGTAATGAATATGCTAGATTTCACTCTTAACAATAAAATACAGTGCTAAATTAATTTAATATGATCATAGAATAGTTCAACTTATATGAGGAAGAAAACAAAAAAGGTCATTATAACTAATGTTGTAAAATGAGTTGGGTTAAAATGATATAGAATATGTTAGATTTTACTTTTATTGATAACATACAATATTAATTTAAGTTAAAACAATCATAGAACTTATACAAGGAAAAAATGTCATTATAACTAGTGTTATAAACAAGTTGAATCAATATGATATAGTGCTACAGTTGAGCTCACATTTTATCAACTTTAGAATTTTAAACTTAAACTCAACTCGAAGTAATATTTAAAAAATTTGAAATCAGCTTGATTAAATTCATTTGGACCTGAATTAATTAAAAAAAGCACTTTTCTTCTAATTAAAATAATTCAAACTTGACTCGTACCTCATATTTATATAAGCTTAATTAGAGTTTTGGTTCGGTTTACAATTTAATTGAGTCATATGTCATGAAATTCAAGTTAAACTTGATAAATCGGTTGAGTAGCTCGATCTCAATTTCAATATTATTGAGTTTAGCTTGAATAAATATCAAGTAAGTATAAATAGCTCATGAATAAAATTGATCCGTTTAAACCATATATATATTTTATGATGAACGAGATGCACGTGAGGTAGAGAATGAGAGAGAGAGAGAGTAGAGTGGAGTAGATAGACTTCAATTAAGGGAAGGAGGCAAACTTCGTCTTAACGAGGGTGGGACAAAAATTCAAAGATGAAGCTCCAATAAATTGAATGTGTACCAGGAGAGTCGAGTCAAGTGCCATAAATGCAAATACTAAATAGGTGAATAGATTAGATGGACGCGGGGATGCGGGTTGCTGTGATCCGGCGTTGGGTCATCCTTGTCAAACACTATGGAGTGAGTAATTATCAATAAAATTTTTATATACATAATAGTAAAATAAATAATTTTTAAAATAATTATTATCCATATTTTACATATATATTATATATATATATAAATTTTATCAATTTTATACACGATCTCTATACAATATGTAGCATCTAATACTCAGCAATTTTTTTCTTGTGGGATGAGTTACTTGGCTTTTGATACATTGGTTTTTCTAATATCATGTTTGATTAACTTTGTAATAAGGGTGTAATAAAATGCTTATTTCTCTCATGCAGATCTATTCATGCATTAAATAATTATTCCATAAAATTGTTATTACTATAAAATAAAGAATTGCATTGCAATAAAGGAATGGTTTTTTTTTTTTATCTTTTTTAACACATTTCCATATTTATGTACCAGACTTTAAAAACACTATAAGAAATAGTTATTATTTCTCTACTATCATTTAAAAATTACAATTTTATTCCTATGTAATTGTATTCCACACAACACGTGTAAGAGTTACCAGGAGTGAAAATAATAACTTAATGAGCAAATACTTTTTCAATTTTAAACCTAAAAGTTGAAATTGATAAATATTAGTATATTTAAACTTCCACTTGCATGAGCGGACCTTGAACACCACAACTTCAAAAAAAAAAAAAAAAAAAAGAGAGAGAGAGAGAGAAAGAGGAGTAAACGTACAATATGGTCCGTGGCTACAATTAGCAGTACTTATATGACCTTCATTAAACATTGGGTGGTCACTAACCTCCACGACGCATAGGGCAATTAGGTTTACTACTCTTATGAAAAGGAAAGACAGGATTTATTACACGGATCAGACCATTATGCGTCCATCGTGCCAATTTTTCTTTTCTTGATTTTTTCGTTAGATTCACTGCCTACTATCAATGGCCCATTTGGTTCATCTTTTTCCAATATTATCGTTATTTTTTCTTGCTAAAATTATCGGTATCTTTTTTGTTTTTATTTGAATCTTTTATTTAACAAGAATAAAGTACAAAAAATAATGAAATATATTTTTCTTACATAGACTCCTCTTTTTAAATTAAATATCCAATAAATCTCTATAAAGTTGAATTTATATAAAAAGATAGAAACATATTATTTGATTATTTGTTTTAATTCATATTTATAAAAAAAACAATTAAAATAATCATTTTTAATATATAAAATATATTTTTTCAAATTTTTTTTCTTAAAAGCATGTAAACTTTCATTTTCCAATTCTGACATTATAATCACTACCTTCATTATAATTATGAAACCAAAATAGATAAGATAATTTTTCAAACATTACTGCCTCGTTCACTTGAGAGGAATTGGAATTCAATTCCCCTCTTATTCCTTATTATAATATTCACTTGATTTTTTGTTTTCGAATCACGATTTTTTGTTCTTGAATCACAATTTCTTAAGAATCTTTATTACGTAAAATCAAATAATAGGGATTTCTTAATTCAAATAAAAAATCGTGAGTCCTTACAAAATTTCACATTTTTTCTAAAAATAACCTTATAGCAATTTAACGATAACCATCGCCACCATCTATTACTACCACCACTACTATTACCACCACCACCACTACCAATTATCATTATCATTATCGCTATCGCTACTATTACTGCCATCGCCATCGCCATCGCCATCGCCATCGCCATCGCCACTATTACTGATCACCACTGACCGTCATTACTTACAATCATCGCTACTGTTACCACCACTATCACCATCGTTACCACCAACACTATTACAATCATATTGTTGTCACCACCATCACCTATCATTACTACCGCTACCATCATCACTATTACTATTATCATCACCATTGCCATAACTATACCCCTACCCCTTTCTCCTCTCAAAGTCGCTACTCTAGCCGCCGCTACCATAATCATCACCACTGCTATCGACCATTACCACCATTGTTACGCCCTGAAGTCGCAGAGTCGCAACAGTCCTACCGTACAAACCATTCTATAATAGTAACCGGCCTCACAATACCTACCATAAACATGATCTACATAAGCCGTTGACGACTCCTTACTTTGAAATAAACAGTCCAATTACATGTTTAGCTAAAGCTAAAGTAATTATTACAAATTTTAGATCAACATACATAATTATATGTAAATTCCACAGAACTTTTTAGGAAACTCTACATAAACATAACGCTTCACTAATTTACACAACGGGTATCAGTCTTTCATTCTTAAACTATAAATGACACTTTAACTATACATCCACTACTAAGCAAATTGATCCTCACACCCCAAGCTTCAAAAGAACTAACCTCTGGATAATTGTAAAGCGGCATAACACTCGAAGTATTCAGAAATCAGGATTTGCAAAATGATCTATACGGGTATGAGCAACGACAACTCAGTAAGTTGAATTGGAGACTCATGAATGTATACAAATACAAACAAGATTATCAAGCAATTATTTTCATGCAATGCAATAAGCAAGTGTCGTCACACAACGTAGTCCGGTCCGTTGCGAAATCAGAGAAATTCCACTCGCTCTAATCTGGGTTGAGGAGTTTTCATGTTATGCAACGACTCACAACCAAACCCAGGTTTATGCAATGGAGACACTACTCCTCCTAAGACTATCCTTCGAACCAATGCCTTCATCCTTACCGCGACCTTCTCTCCTATCACTTAGTTTGGTTAAGGATGAGAAAAAGACTAATCGCTATCCAGCGCTATCTTTATCAAAGGTATCGGTGTTTAGTTGGAGAATCTTAATGATTCCCTGAAGGGTTGCAATGCATGACAATTTAGGTTATTAGGGTTATAACATTAAATTCCATTTAGGGTGTTTAAACAATTTCACACCAATCTAGTTATAACACAAAATTAATCACATTATAAATTTCAGCACGAATTCAAATACTCAAACATATGCATAAACTACTTACAATCACAATCATACACAATCTTAAATCTTCGAGTACCATAAAATAGTACTCTAATACAATAAGTAATAACCTAACTTACTTGAAATTCTCAGTCGCTCGATCACTTAATTGCAAAACAATTCGTCTCTGGGTATCCTATAATACAAATAGGTCTTTTTAGTACTTATATTTTAATGATTCATATTCTAAGTTATAATTTAACTCATTTCTTCATATATACCTATTATTTACTAATGATTCATTTTACCTTATTTCGAGGTTCGATTTCTAAATTAGATTCTAGTTTTGATTCTGGAATCTTAAATATACTCAAATCCTAATGTAACCTTAATCACATTAAGGTAGAGTACTTTAATTTAATGTTCTAAACTATTTGGTACATACTAATCCTAATTGGGGTATCGGATTTATTCTCATTGTGAGAAAATCTTACTTCTTTTTATATAATCACCTAAAATTAAATTTTTTTTTTCAGATTTATTATAAATTGATTTTTGTTATTATATTATCTAAATAAACCTAATTTTTCATATTTATTAAATTTTTAATTCTACATATTCCTAATTTCCTACAATTACCACATAATTGCTTCATTATTTTATGGGAAAAATAAATAATTCCTACATATAATAAAACCTCAGAATAATAAATTTCATAATTTTCTAGGCAAAATAAATAATTTTAATAAATTATACAAAATCGGAGCAAATGAGAAACTTACCCGATCCAATGACTTTTGGGCTTCTAATACCGGTCCAGGTGTATCGGCTGATCTAGATGGTAGGTCTAGAGTAGGATGATGGTGGTGGCAGTGGCGGTGGCAGCGGCGATGGCGATGGCTCAGTCTCAAGTGATGGTGGTGTGTAGGTTTAATTCATTAATCCCTATTGCACAGTTTTCTTATTTTTTTTCCTAACCTTAATTTTTCTCTTCCAATTTCGATGCTTTCAATTTTTTCTAACTTCTAACTATCCAAATGACCTCTGTAATTTTTTTTCCTATTTATAGAGCTTCGTAGTAATTATTATACATTTAATTAAACAAGACATTGCCTAAATCTCTTAATTTTTACCTTTTGTATTCCTTGATTTTGATTGGTTAATGTTTCTTCTTCAATTCCTGACTTGCCACGACCAATCCACATCATTCCCTATTCCTCTGATTTTTTCTTAATTAATTAATAATTTTCTTTAATTTTTTAATAAGTTTTTAGTCAATTTAAGTAATTTCATGTATTTTTATCTATACGTAAATACATATGTGATACATATGAACATTCATAATTATTATTTAGGTCATTCTATAATTTTTAGTATACATATAATTTATCTCTAATAATTTATTAGTTATTAGATTACACTTTTCGCTTTTTTGATAGTTAACAATTATTATACTTAAAATTTAAAAATTTTATAGTCTCTTATATTATTACTTATTTTCTTAAATTCAAGTTTATAGGGTCATTTTTACTAATATTTCTATTTATAGTTTATAATTCAAATTTGATCAGATCTTTTAATCGATCGTCCTAAACTTTATATACTAAGTTCATCTTACACTTATTTGGCTTAACTTTAGGGCTTATAACCATTTTCACCCCTGTAATTGATTTCCACCACCACCTATTACTTTAGAATTACTTGAAAAATAAAATAAATAAAGAGTAATTTAGTAATTAAAATTTTATTACGTGTATACCGTTAAGTTATTTATTAATCAAACTAAATAAAGTAATATGTATTACATCCTTGTTACATTCTTCTACCATTCCATTCAGTGAAGTAAAAGAATTGTACATTTCAAATAGATACAAAACAAATATAGATAAGATACAAAAAAAAAAAAAAAAGCAATTCAAACAAAACCTATTAGTGGTGGATCTTAACTTGGAATCGTTTTTAGGTCCTATTTAGATTGTCTTTTTTTTTTTTTTTGTATCTAGTTTATATTAGTTTTGTGTCTAATCTATATCTAAATGTGTACAAATAGGTTTAGCTTACGATTGGCTCGTTTAATCCCCTTTTTAAATTGGTTTAAGCTAAGATTTTTTTAATTTGTTTAAAAAGCGTATCAAATAAACCCGGCCCATTCAACTTACAGGCCAAAGCGAGGCAAGTTGAGTTGTATCATTTAACTTACTTGTACACCTCTATTTGTATCTGTATCTATTTGAAATTTGGTATTTAAAAAACTATTTTATTTGTATCTTATTGATTTTTGTTTCATAATTATGATGAAGGTAATGGTTGGAGTGTTAGAATTGGAAAATAAAATTTTATGTAATTTTAAGAAAAAAATAGATATATTTTTTACATCGGAGACAATTGTTTTAATTAGTATTTTTGCAAATATGAATAAAGTAAATGATAAATAAATTTAACTTTAGTGGAATTTATTGGGTAATTAATTTTAGAATAGTGATATATATAGAATTATATTTCCATCATTTTAGTATATTATTCTTATTAAACGTAAAATTCAAGTAGATATTATAGAGATACCAACAAGATGGGAAAAAGATCAACCATACAAAGTCGTAGTGACTTTGGTTGTTTCGTTAATAGGAGCCTTTCAAAATAATCCCACATTGTCATTTTACTTTTTATAATAAACGTCCTTTCTTTACAAAAAGTCAATATGTAGGCTTTCTTTTGTTCCTAGAACTTTTTGAAAGCAGTGTTATTTTTTTATATTGTTGTATTTTCTAATTGTATTAGCAAGAATTAAACGTATGTTTAGACTAAGGTTCGATTCCGAACAGACTTGAAACCAAACCTAAACCCGTTGTTCTCGATTCTCGAAATAGGGCACTAAACCTTGACTCATGGGACCAGTTCGTGAGTCCATTACTTGGACTTACTAGTTTAACTGGTGATTAAAGGAGCCATAAATTGGCACTTTTTAAAAAAAAATAATTAAAAAAATAAAAAACTATATTTTAGACTTTAAATTAAAATTATTTGAGCTCAAGACAAATGGTATTTTTAGCTAATTTTATGAAATAGTTATTTTGAGATATGCACTTATTTATATAAAAGTTATAAACAAGTTTCAAAAATAAAAGTTAGTTCCACGTTACTAAGAATGAAATTAGTCTTTTAATAAAAGACTATATATATAAAATCACATAAGTTTTTCAAATTATGTTTATTATTTTGTTGTGAATAATAACACATTAAATGTTATTAATTAAAAATAATTTTTTTCCTATTTACATAGAATTAGTTAAAATTTTTAGTTTTCATTATTATTTATTATTTATTTTAAATTTATTTTATTTTACTATTTTTTCATTCTTTTTTTTTTTAAGTCGACGGTTATTGAACCACTAGGTCTATGGGTCTTGGAGGTTGACTCAACTTGAACCCATCAACTCAGTAGTTTGGCCCAATGGATCTTATATATACAATCGAGTCTGGTCTAAGTCTTAGACTTAATAGAGAGGTTTCGAGCTGGATCACTATTTGGACTCGACCTATGCCTACGTCTAAATGTGCTACTAATAAGTGAGTTATTAAGTACTACAAGATTTTATTGTACTAGTTTTTGCTACACACCTTGACCCAATATATTTTAAATACGATCTTACTTATAAAATGACTACTTGTAAAACAAAAATGAGAAAAGGTCATGAACAACTTAAAAAAGGTACGATATAGTTCTAAACGTCTTAAAGATGTTCATTAATATGTCTTAGAAATAATTTTTAAAAATTATTAAAGAATTAACTATTTTATTCATTTGCCAATTCTAAAAAAGTGTAAGACTCAGGTATACCTTTGAACATATTTACAACTCAATTGACAAAAACAAAAAAAAATAAAATAAAAAAACCTAGAAACGATTAAGACGTAAATGTAACTTTAGAAAGGCATTGACAAAATCTAAAAAGTTTTAGGACTTTTTGTGATACCTTTTCCGGTAGGAATGCAAATTGCTATCTCTAATGTAGACCAAATTTGCTCCCATTTAGTCAAAAATTAAATTATTTTAATTATTAAAGGATGAACTATCAAATTTATTTAAAAATGTTTAGTATTATAAAATTTGGATTGACTCCTATAGTTCAATTCAATTCAACATGATCAAATCATAGAACTGGTCTGATCCATCCTTATTCCAATCTCAATTGAATCACGATCGAATTTAGTTCTACCCTTTTAATCTTTAATATTTTTATATGTTTGGATCCACCACTCAAATCAAGTTTGACAATTAGTATCCAAACGAATAAAATCGAAAGAGGTTTAGGATTTAAATGTTAATTTTAAGCAGGTTTTCATTTCAAATAATAAAATCCAAAAAAATCTTAGATTCAAATAATATTTTTTTTCCCAACAAATTGCAAATTGCTACCTCTAATGTATCGAGGATTTGCTCTAGTTTCTCATAATTTTATTCATCTTATCCCTACCAGAATATTAGAAATCTAAGAAATTGAAGCCATATCACCAGATTTGCTTCTTCTTATATTCGATGCCTAAGAGGTTAGCTCTAAATAGCCCCAACATTAAGCTGGTGATAACTTGAACTGAAAATAAATTGGGGGTTCACCGAATTTTATGTTTTACTTTTTTTTTCCCATTCATTTCATCCTCAAGAATTAAAATTATTAAACATCACATTTGAATTTTATATTTAAATTTTGATATTGTTGTTAAGCATCTTATGTCTAATTAAATTTTTATTTACTAAATTTACTACTTCATCTTACTTAAAAGATGGTATACAAAATATCATTTATCTAAAAGTGTTTATCGGTGGTTGATTTACTTGGTCTAGTCAAGTTTAACATAATCCATCTATAAAATCAGTCTAAGTTACCTCTTTAATCATTATTGATAATGACCTTGATTTCACTTGGTTGAATTGGCCACTCCAATTGTGTTCTTAGGTGATCCCTAATGCTTAGGTACTTGTTTAAAAGTCTTTAGGTGACACATCAAAATTTTAAGAAATTCTCATTATTAAGAAACTAGTTATGTTATTCCCAAGTTCTTTCATCAAATTCTTTTAACATTTTCCTAAATCTTTTAAGGGTCCCATACTATATTTTTAAACTTTTTTTCCTTCAAAAAACACTTGCTGGTTATATTTTTCTTTAACAAATGTCAGAATTAAAAAATAAATAAATAAATAAATTACAAGGTCCTTCATAGAGGACCTCATATACCCGAAGGAACTTTGGTCAATGGTGAAGGAACTTGGTTGAAGTCCTTTGTGTCTAAAAATGTATGCTAAGGAACTAGAGATGATGATGTTTTTATAGGACCCAATTGAGTTTTTTGGATTAAAATATACTTTTTTATTCAAAAAATATACCAATTTATTGAAATGCAAATGTAGATCTGATGAAAAAAAAAAGTAAATTATAAAGGATTGTCAACTTTCAAATTTAAAAAATATAGATAATTTTTATAATAAATATGAGTTACATTTAATTATATTTACTTTCATTTGATTTTGATTTAACTCTTTTGATCCTTAATCTCATTTTATTTTTAAGCTAGCGTCTCCATTTGGGATCTAAAGAGATTATTAACCTATGTTTAGTTTGAAGGAAGGAATTGAAAGGGTATGGAATTCATTCTTTGATAACGGAAATTAAACAGTAATTTTAATGAGCGAAATTTAGATCCAATATGATGTGTTTAATAATTTCAGGTCTGAAATCGGATTAAGGTGGACAGTGGACCCATGAGCAGACCATGAAGGCAACAAAAGCATATTACAGGAGGACAGAACGGTAAAATCATAGAAAAACAAAATATCGTAATACTTTCGTATTGCGGGCACGTGCCGCCTGAATCATCAAATCGCAAAAGGAGATCACCTTGTGGTTTCGGTCAGATTTTTTCCCGACCGTGTTTGGATGATACCTCAGCAAACGCAAAGTTTTCAATTAAGATACATAATAAAAGCCAATTAAAAATGAAATATATAAACATTCGTGACTGACACCGTGTTAAAATTTCATGACGAGTATCACTGCTCAACAAGGGAAATGTTTTCTATTACAAAACTTTACACGAAACTGAGTACGAAAGTTAACTTAGAATTACCATATTCACTCGTGTGTCTATCAGATCCACCATATGCATATTTTCAATGTTATTTTATTATTTTTCTAGACATTCTTGATTAATTTCATGTTAAAATTTCATAGCGAGTATCAGTGCTGTACAAGGGAAAAAGTAAACTAAGAGCTACCTTATCCACTCGTGTCTATCACATGCATGTTTTTAGTGTTAATTTATTATTTTTTCAAACATTCGTGACTGACTTTACGGTAAAATTTCAAGACGGGCATAACTGTTCATAAAATAATCTAACCTTGGCTATAATGATTAATAACAAAGTACGTGGATCTGATTTTGGGACAAGGAAGTGAAACGGAATCCAAGAAATTTTGTTTCATTACATTACATGTCTCCATACGCAAATATTACTTAAAAACATAATTAATAAATAAATACACACGGTACAACGGAATATGCATACACTCAGATAAACATTTATGTTATGTAGAAAATTAACCAAAATAGAATCACCATTTTGGGTTTAATTTTCTTTTATATATTTGGAAGTTTTTTTAAAAAATCTAATTACAATTACTTAAATCAGCGATTTTGGCTTCAATTTTGCACATTTATTAACATTGATTAAAATTCATTAACTTCAATCTAATTATAATATCTAATGATTATGAGCATTTTTAACAAATATTACTAAATATATATTTCATTTAATTCTATTCCATAGATATTTTCAAACACTAAAAGATATATATTATTCTAATTTTAATTTCATTCTAATTCAAATAATTCTTACGTACTAAATATACAGTCTCAAATTTCCTATCTTAAGAATGTTCTCACCGGTTATATGCATAAATTTAGATAAAAAATTAATATTACACTAAATTAAGTGTGCGAATATAATTAGTAAGAACATACTCAATATAAGAAAGTTTAAGATACAAAATATTTATCTAATAATCCCAACATATAGCCTCAATCAATTAAACTTCATCATTTGAGAGGAAGTGGGATGTGACTTCACTATTTATCATAGTATGATTTTCTTTTTTGTCTGTTTGTTTTCGCATCAAACCACAACAAAAATCTAAGAATTGTTGCGATAAATACTCTTCATCTTGCCCCGTTAATTCAAACTGTACTGAAAAATTAGAAGTTTGCCGACACTCCCACCCGAACCTGCAAAAAAAAAAAAAAAAAAATCAACCCTTGCAGGCAATCGCATAGCAGGAAATCAACTGATTTTTCAGCTCTTTTGTCTTTTTGTGCACTTTTCCATAAAGTTTTTTTTTTTTTTAATAACCGCGCTGTTTTATAGAAATTCTAATAAAAATTATTATTTACCAACTTTTTATAACTTTTTAGTAATAAAAAATATTTCAGTACTAATTATACGTTATACGAATCGATAAATAATATGTAAATATTAATAAAATTTTAATATATAAAACTATAATTGGTATTTTTTTTAAAAAAGAATATTTCTTTATTATTACGTGTTTAAATTTTATTAATATTTATATATTACTTATCGATTCATATGATATATTAGTATAGTTAAATTTCTCTTTTTTATTAATAGTGTATTTATTGTATTTTCTGGTATAAGAAAATCAATATATATATATATTTTACTGAAAAATCAGTTGCCTGTTGGCGATTTACAGCAAGTATCACCCGAAAATCAGAGAATGACAAAGAAGTAGAACCTCAATCTAAAAACAAGGACTTTTCTTATAAAAAGAAAATACAGACGATAAGATTGATGACTCAGCTCTTAAAACTGTATAAACTAAAATAAATCTTGTAAGATTTTTTTTTTTTTTGAAAAAAAAGTAACTAAGTGATTACAAACAAAAATACGGATCCCCTTTCTTCCATAGTTAAAAAAATATATATAATAATAATAATAATAAAGCAAGGTTAGACCCCATGAGCCATGACCATCTCGCAATGGGGTATTCTATATGGGGGTGTAAGCTCCTAAGCTCATGTGCGCGCAAACCCACGCCTCCTTCCATTTATTCACTAGGTAAACAAAAGAAGTACGAGCCCACTTCTAAGCAACACAGGACTTTTTGAAACGTATTTTGTGGATAAAAAAAAAAAAAAAAATCTCTCCACGACTTAGAAGAGTTTGAAAGAAATTGAAATAGTTAACGGATTCAAGCGCAAAGTATCTGGTTGATCTGAAACTAAAATTAACGCAATACAACTTACAAAGAGTTGGTCAAGTATTTAACCTTTAAGAATCAAAACCTCTTTTAATAAGTTATAGTTTTTATTAATCACTTTACACTTTCTCTATTTTCATATTCTATGCATTTGCACCTAAATATGCCATGCCCTTTCGTTTATTATTTCATGAATATTTTAGTATTTTGCCACTAATACTATGTACATCCTTAAAAAAACCCATTTCTGATCTTGAAATACTACATTAATATTTTAAAAAATTCTTTTTTTTTTTCCAAAAAAGAAATCCAATGCTTTATCTTTGAGTTATTGTCCTTCACAAAGTTTCTCAACATTTTTATAGATCCTAGTATCATGCTCCGACTAATTAAAACTTAAAAAAAGAAAAAAAAAATGTAAACGAGCGTGCAGGCAACAACTCCACATCATCTGCTTTCATCAGTCAACAAACTCCATTTTAGTTCCTTCACATGGAGAAAAAAGCCAAGCAACATATGCTGCATATGCTATAAGAGCATCCCTATTTGTAAGAATTCCATTTAAAATTCTTAAATACCACATTAATAATTTAAATGTCTCTTTTTCTAAGGACCATTCTA
The DNA here is from genome assembly GCA_024138015.1 of Lumnitzera littorea. Taxonomy (NCBI): domain Eukaryota; kingdom Viridiplantae; phylum Streptophyta; class Magnoliopsida; order Myrtales; family Combretaceae; genus Lumnitzera; species Lumnitzera littorea. The sequence goes on along the minus strand of JAMXBB010000007.1, from coordinate 109,499,355 downwards.
CTTTATATGTGAGATTCTTAAATAGAGGTTCTCAATATTTATTTATATTATTTACGGAGTCGATAATATAGACTTTTAATAAAAACAACACTAAAAAACAAGGAAAAAAAAAGAAAAAAATAGCATCTTTCCCAAAATATTTAAAGACTTGGCTCCAATACATGAAGTCCTCCACCTCTTGGAACTCATATTAAGGAGCATCAATGGGCTTACTCTAAGGAGCGGCCCTGATCTATATTTACATAGGTAATTTATCATACATACTATAATTAGTAAATAAATATAATACAATTCACGTTATATTACAAGATATAACTTAATATATGATATAGAGTTGTATTATACAATATATTTCATTTTAATTATTACAGATACATGCCTTATGTACATAATGTAATTATGTTTTATTTATACTAGTACACACATATTTATATATTGAATTGTACATAGTATGTAATAGACAAAGAGTTGTGAAACTGGCGGAACATACCCACATTATTCAAATTAATATTACAATTTTAGCTTAAAAAAATATACTTATTATTATAATTTTAAGGCATCTTATGAACACAAAGGAATTTTATTGAAAAAATCTGCCTCACAATATAAAGAATCTAAATCTTTTTACGAATTGATTATCCCTATTGTGCTTTCTTAGTAAAAGATTAGAAGAACAAGCTTTTATTTTTTTCTTTACGATATATATATATATCTATATCAATTAAAATAAAATTTTCAATTAATAAACAAATAAAATCAACACACAAAACTAATGTAAATTTTGTTGTTAAGAAAAGTAAATTGCAAGAAGCATTTATACAAAAAATTACAAGTATAATGAAAGGGATAACATAATATAACATATAGTATTCAATAATTTCTTTATAACGACTTTATCGAAAGACTTCTAAAATTAACATTGTAATTATTATTTATGGTGGACTTGTGAATAAATGGTGTTTAATGAGAATTTATTTAATTAATTATAATTTTTATTAGTGGAATTTAATTTTATTAGTTAATGTAAAAAAATAAAAAAATTGAAAAGGTAACGAAAGCTATTTATTATAAACAATAAATGTAACTTCAAAAAGTAAAAAACTACTTTAATGAGACTTGAACCTATGAGCATATGAATGTAAAAGTAAAAACCTAACCATTCAACCATCTTTAATCATAAAATAATGTTTGCACTTCAAAATATTAATATAGTACACATTTTTTATTGTTAAAATAATTTTGGATAATTAATTTTTTCTCGAACTTAAGGGGTTTAAGCCCCTTTAGTCCCCCCATCAGATCCTTCCATGGTATGTAATATATTATAAGGATTAATCATCAAAATTTGTCACTTTTCTAATTGAGTTCTTAAACTTTTATTTTATTTTTTTATTTTAATCCTCAAACTTTTCATAAGTTTGCAAAAAAATATTTCATTAGTGAATCGCTTGTTTTTCTATTAACAAATTACTCTTTTGCAATATGTTGAAAAGTTTGAGAATTGAAATAGAGAAAATAAAATTTTGAGAACTTAATTAGAAAAAGTAATAAAAAGTGTAATTCCTACCCCCCCCCCCCCTTTTTTACCTTTTAGGATCTATATTTTTATTTACTTTTCATCTATAATCTATTTATATATACATGTATATATATTTGTTCTTTCACAATATGGTTATGCTGAAAAATAAAGATCTTAGTTTTGCTCATTTTTTAGACCTTAGGTTTAGAAATGAAGGGAAAAATGAAAACATAAAATCACAAAACGAGAAGGTAGGAAAAAAAATTTTGGTACTTTTAAGGTACTTCTTCCATTTTGGTTGAAAATTACTTCAAATAATCAATGATTCGATTTGGTATTTCTTAAAGGAATCAAATTGCATTCAATTTTATAATTTTTCATATTATATATAATGATAGTTTTTTTCTTTTTTTTTTTCACCAATTACATTACGTATTACAACAATTTAGGAGAGAAATGATTCTAGCTTAATCCATCCATTTAGGAGATTAGTATTAATTAAGTAATTGTACAAGTTATTTGATATTAATTCTAGTTATTAAATTAAATAAATAATAGTAAACACAATTAATTATTATATATATTTTAATGACATTATGTAAAATTAGTTGGTATATTATTATACATTTGTAAATTTAAAAATATAAATAATGCTTATATTTATAATAAGATAAATAATTTTTTACTAATATTTTATCTAATTATACAGTTAATCATTTTAATTCAATAAGTTCTAACTATGGTGAGTAGAGTATTAGGCAAGTAGAGTATTAGGCCTATCCATACCCTACCCTATAGGTACACGTTTACAAGTCTTTTTACTCGGAACCTATCCAAAACACTTTAGAACTACCATGTATTTTGTACCTTGTAGATTTTATAGGGTATAGGATATTTTGTGGAACTTGTAATTTTTTTCTTTATCTTCTTTCAAAACTTTATATTGAATGCATAGCTAATATCAAAATTATAAATATACTATTAGTAGATCCATCAGTAATAATCTATATAAATTGTAACGCATCTTAAATTGAGATAATATAAAATTTTGGTAGGCAAAATGGAAAATATTTCTATAGTTAAAAATGTTGAAACCTTTAGTTGAGTCATGTTTAAATTTCTTTTGTCATTTTTTTTTAAATCATCAAAACAATTTTTTTATCACACCATAAGATTGTTTTATACATAATATAAAAACCATATATAAGTAACTCTAATATAATATATTGAATATTAAGTTAAAAAATTAAGATATTTTTAAGACCTTGCTAGTTTAGAGTTAGCAAAAAAGGAATGGGGATGCAAAAAAAAAAAAAAAAAGATAGTAAAAGAAGAGAGTTTTTTAACCAAAGAAGAAGAAAAAGAAGAAGAAGAGAACGAGAAAGGAACTGGATAGTAGACATAAGCTGTGTATAGTCTTAGAGTATTATTATGGGTTGGTTTTTATTATTATTTTCTTTAAGATTGAAATAGAAAAAGTAATAATATTATTTTTTATTTATATTATTTAATTATTGTTATAAAGTAGGTATAAGATAACATAAAACTTGAATCCTGTATACATTAAAGTATAGGTTCTAAGGTGGAATGGGGTACATGACTTTATACCCGTACCTTACCTTGTTGAAGTAGGTTTAGAGAACTACTTGGAATCTATCTAGTAACCCTCATTACCCAATCAGAATCTACCCGGTGAAGTAGGGTCAGGATGGGTACCATATATGATAGCATTACATATTCACTCCTAGTTCTAATTCATGTTTTTTTGCTAGAAAAATTAACAAAGGATTAAAAGGTAAAGATAGAAAATTATACTTTTAGTCCTCTATCTTTGCCACTTTTTCTAATTCAGTCCTTAAACTTTTATTTTTTGTATTTTATTTCTTAAACTTTTCAAAAATTTGTAAAAGAGTTCTTCATTAATAGAAAAACTAATGGTTCACTAATGGGGGGCTCTTTTGCAAATTTTTAGAAAGTTGGATTTAAATTAAAAAAATTAGAAGTTCAATGACTCAATTTAAAAAAGTAGTAAAGTTGGAGGACTTAAGTGTAATTTTTCTTATATTATAAATATTAATATAGACATACTATATGTAGTATAGCGACATGCATCTATAATATATACATGTAATATATTATTGTATGATATATAACATAAATAAAATATATTTGTAACATATTTTAATTATGCAATAGTATTTAATATGTAAGTATATATATCACTACCTACAAGGTGACCTAGTTGTGATAAGTCGCTATATACTATATAAAGACCATAGATTAACTTTTTTGCCATTCAATAACCTTTTATACAATACATAAAACTTATACACTAATTGGTTACTAATAAGTTATACAGATCAAGATAATATCATAGCTAAATTTAATAATATAAAATTTCATGCAATAACAATAATTCTAGGAGTTATGGGACTCCAATCTCCAAAATAACCATAGTATAGCTAGAACAATCAAGTAGTAGTCCTACATGACTACAAAATATTGAATACAAATATAGCAAATACTAAGTATAAACATTGAGAGCCTAACTAGTATAACATTGTTCTCTCTGGCTCTCAACTTCTCACAGACATTTCCAAAAAAGTCTAGCAATAAGCTTAGGCATGCCTCGACTTGAGACAACGAATAGGTTCTACTATAATAAAAGAAATCTAGAGAGATATAAGCTATAAAGCTTAGTGAAATATCTTTCAACCATACTGTTAAGCAGGTTATCGAATAATTAATTACAAATATATGAATGCATGATCAAATAGAATATCACACAAATATATACAGTTGATTAGGTGCTATATGTAACTTAAATTTATCACCCTCTGACATCAAAGTTAGAGATTTATCTACACCAATTAGATTCAAGTATTACATATATACTTATATTCCTAATATGAAACTCTATACTTCTTTGCCAAAAATTATTTTAATTTTCCATATTTCAAAACCAAGTCCTAGGCGTAGTCATAGTTGTGAGTGCGCCCCCATAATCCACATTCAACCCTAAATAAAGGCCTTAAGATACAATCCTTAATTGGCGGTTGGTGTCTCTAAGTGCCTAATAAGGTCGCAAGCCAAGGTAAGACTATATTGTACGAGTACTCCATAATAAAACACTATATTTCCAATTGATATAAACAACTCCCATAATCCTATAGTCATAATCATACAGCAAAGTAATTAGTTATAATAATTTAAGATGTTTTGCACAACAGAGAACGATAACAACTACATACATAACCTTAATCCCCAAGCATCAACCAATTTGACAATATAATTTAAGTGAAACTAGCTATAAATATGAATAAGTATAGAATCATCAAGAGTATTTATTTAGCCATCTCCATAGTGAAGGGTCGTAATAGTCAATTAGGAGATTGGTGTCTTGATCATGATCACTTGACAAATAAAGGAAACATTAAAGTAAGATAAGTACCTAATTATGAAATCAAACTATATAAGCAACTGCCTAATTAACTATTCAATTATCTATCTAATTTATTCAAAATTCCTAGTTTTGAGTATTTTTTTTAATCGCATATACCTTTTTCATTTTAAATCCAATTTTTATAATCTTATAGTCAGTCTTTACTACTTTCGGATATACTTTCATACAAGAAGGTCCATTTTGAAAGTTATGACCCAAATTTTCTATTATAAGGCCTAATCAGTTTCAAATTTCATTTGTTTAGGCCCATTTACTTTATATTTATCAATTATGGACTTTTCTTGAAAATTTTCATACTCAAGCTTTATCTAAATGTATATTTAGGCTTAAAATTTTTATGGGCTAGTATTTTATTGATTTTATTCCTATTAGACCTAACTTCTTATTTAAGATTTTCTAATGGGCGCTTTTATGATCATTTTGTATTTGAACCTAAATCAAGTTTTTATTAATGGCTAATGTGCCTTCTTAATTCGACCTAAAATAATTTATCAAATTTTTATAATTTGCTAGTCTTTCTCCCTTTTTTTTAAACCTAAACTCTATGTTTTAGCCAAATTTGGGCTTTTAAGCCCATTTTCTCATTTCCACTATTAATGGGCCTATCTAATTTGTACATTTTAACTCAATATAATTAAATCAAATTTTTATATTCATTTTCCTTTTAGCCTAGATCTAACTATGGGCCTTTAAGGGCTTCTTGGTCCATTTTCTAACATGTTTTTACAAATTGATAAGTTTAAGTCCTAAATTGCTAATAAATTTAATTAACCCTAATGTAATAAACCTAAATTCGACCTCAATATTAATTTCACATGAAAAATAAAATGATAACCATTTTCTAGGCTTGACATGAGATACATATAAGGGCCTTTTAGGTGATTTTTCCAAATTTTACTAAATAACTCACATTTTCATAAATTTAATGTGATGATAATACAATATATGTTAATACTACTAGGTGAAAATTAATCTAACCCTAAGATCTCTATTTGTTGGGCGTGGCATGTATATGTATATAAATATATATATGTTTCATTTCTTATTAAAATCTTTTAAAGAAATGCACACATACTACAATTTCAAAATTTTTAGTGTCATATTTCTTCATTATTTTTTAATATTTTAGATGGAAGAATAAAAAATAATCTTAGGGTACTACTACATGCTTTTCGTTCCACTTATATATATAGGTATATTATGCATTTTCTTGTTAAATCTCTAAGGAAAAACAAAATACATTAGTCATAAAGTTGATATATTACATTTGTAATCATGTGCATAATATTACATATATATAAACTTCTAATATACATAAACTCTACATTATAATCGTCATGTTGTAGACGTTTACTATCTTTAATATACTAAGAAATGAAGGGAAATACATATATATAGGTGAGATACAAAGGAATCAAGAGGGAATACATAGAAGAAATATAATAAAGAGGAATGAGGACTAAGATTACTTCTTGGTGGGGCTTTGTTGGTGGCAAGTAAGAGAGCTTGGTGATGATTCGCAACTCCTTTGAGATCTTCCTTAGCTTGCTTGACTTGTATGGAAAATGGGAGTTAAAGTGGAGCAAGATGCCATGGCGAAGAGTGGATCAAAAGTGGAAGAAAACAAGAAAATGAGGAGATGGAGAAAGGGGATGGAGGAGGGGTAGACATAAGGTGAAATGGGAGGGAGAGAGAAAGCATGATAATTTCTTGAAATAAAATTTGAAAGAAAATAAGTGTATGTATGTTTGCTTCAAGGTTGATGATCGAGTGTAAGAAGGGTATGGTGATTTTTCATTTGATTTTTACACTAAGTCAACAAGTCAAAGCTTGGTCAAGTACATTAGAAGTATTGCCTTCTTTGTTTTAGGGAGAAAATAAGTAGATTTGCCTTTCTTTAGTCAAATCATATAAGATTATATAGATCTATTGGAGGATGATGATTGGGAAAAATATTTAGTATAAATATACATGTAGAACACCTAGCACAAGGTATAAGTTAAGTACATGAAATCCAATTAATCCTAGGGAATCGATTAGATATATATGCTACATATATATGGTGCTACATACAAGTATTTAGGGATAAAGTTGTGATTTTATTAATTTATTATTTTAAATGGCTTTATTTAATCAATTATTATTATTTAGAATTATCTCTAATTGTTTGTTAGCGATTTGACATGATTTTTGTGTATTTCGTAATAATTTTATTGATTAGGGCTTTTATTAGCATTTAGGTTTAATTTTAAGATTTTATGACTTTAGGGTTTAGGGTTTAAGATACTTATTAAGTTCGAGGTTTAAATTTGTCATGCTTATTTAAGGTTTAGGGTTTCTCATATGTGATTAGGGTTTGTGAATCTTATATATGGTTTTTATATTAGTTTTAAGGTCTTAAATTAAAAAGTGATCTATTTTAAATTTATTCGATTTTGTTGATTCTAGAAAATATTCATGGGTATTTGGGCTTAGTTTTAGACCTTAGCTGCAAAAGTTACAAGGTTTATAATATACCTATTATATAAAATAGGTATAGTAATAGGAGCGAATGAGTACAAGGAAAGTAGGGCTTTACTTGTACCCTATCCTATAAGGTACATTTCCTAAATCTTAAAACTAGAATTTATCTTGCAGCATCGTAAAACTCGTATTGAATAAAACTTATGAGATACAATTTACTCTGTAAAACTTGTAAATTTTTCCTTCTTAAAAATTTTAAATCTACATGATTTAAAAAAGTAATACATATGTGATTTTATAAGTTTTTTACAAGAAAAAACTATGGAATTTATAGCAAAATATGTGGAATTAATAAAAGAAATATTTTTACCTTCATTATTTTAAGTTTATGTAATGCTATTGCTTAACAAATGGAAAAGAATAAGGGAAAATGATAGAATATGTAACATAAGGGAAGAAAACAAGGAAAGAATAAGAGAAAGATGAAGAAAGGCAACATTAGATTTAGCTATTTAAAGTTATTAACTTATGTGTCTGAGCTTTTTTTTTTTTTTTCTTTTTACTAAAACATCTAGAAGTTAAAAAGCATGATATTGTCAGTTATTAATATTATTTAATAATTTTTATACGATAGATATGGAGTACCCTTAAACTTATATGTTTTATATCTTAGAGTACAGGTTATAGGGTGGGTATAAGGTAGGAAGATCTCATACCTATATCATAACTTGTAGGAATAGGTTTTGTATAATCTGAATCTGAAACTTACTCTATAGCTCTTAATATCTATTTAAAACTTACTTGATTGAGTAGTGTAAGGATGAGTACATATGAATGTGGTAAAGCCACTTTTGTGGCTTGAAAATGTCAAAGTAAGCATGAAATTGGTTCCTAGAAAATAGAAGAACACACTAGTTTTAAGGTATAATATATTTACCATACAAATTGTATGGAATGGGGAAACTCTCTCCTAATCCATTCAAAATAGAATTTAGCATAAATACGTGATTTTTCAATGAGTTTTACAATCTCATTTTCAAAGAGAAATTTGTATTTTGTTTATGATAGTATCTCTTATCTTGTATAATTAGAGATGTATTCCACTATCTCAAGGGAGAGGGTAAATATTCTTTCTTTGTGTTTAGAAAGAAGTTGTAAAACTCTTCCACTAAATGAAAATTTCTCATCTCTATTTTGGTCTCTTGATTTTATTGATAACTCTAGTACCTAATAGTGGTATCAGAGCTATAGGTTGTTGGCCATTATTCACACTGCAAATATTATTTACGGTGAGGTAAAAAGAAAAGATGTTAAAATCATGTCAACAACATTTGAGATTAAGAAGTTTAGTGGGAATAATTTCTCATTATCGAAATTAAAGATAAAAGCAATTTTGAGGAATGACAATTACTTAGAATTAATTGAAAGAAGACTTGCAAATACGATTGATAATAAGTGGAAGGAGATAGATGACAATGCTATTGCCAATTTGCATCTAGCAATGGCAGATTCAATCTTGTCAAGTATTACAGAGAAAAAGACTACAAAGGAGAATTAGAATGCACTCATTAAATTATATGAGGTCAAATCTCTTTACAATAGAACATTTTTAAAGAGGAAACTTTATACTCTTCGAATGAGTGAAGCGACATCAGTGACAAATCACATCAATAATCTAAATATGCTATTTACTCAACTTACAACATCAAATTTCAAAATAGTAGAAAAAGAACATGCGGAGCTTTTACCTCAAAGTTTAGCAGATTCGTATGATCAACTCATCATTAATATAACAAATAATAATATTGCTAACTCTCTTTCTTTTGATGATGTTATTGGAGTAATTCTTGGAGAAGAATCTAAGTGTAAAAACAAAGAAGATAGGTTATAAAGTTCAAAGTAAGCATAGACTTTAATGATGATAAGAAGTAGATCAACGAAACATAAGTCCAGTAGGAGTCAAAATTTTGGTATATTAAAATCTCGTAGTAGAAAAAACTTTGGGAGAATTATAACGGAGGGGATCAAAGTTTAGGAATAAGTTTAAATAGGGGGATCAACATTTTGAAAAGTTCAAATAAGAGAATTAACATTTTACAAAGTGGTTCAAACAATGGATTAACGTTTTGTAAAGTTCAAATAAGAAATCAATACAATAAATTGGTTTAACATAATTTTGTAGACTAACTATTATGAATCCTTTATTTTAATTGTTTTGTAAAATATTGATTTTTTATTTGAACTTTTTGAACGTTGATCTCATATTGAATTTATTCCCAGATATTAGTCTCTTCTATTGTAACTCTCTTGAAAAACTTCAAATGTCACTATTGTGGTAAGAAAGGGCATTTAAAGAAAGATTGTTGACACAATAAGAAAAATATAGAAAAAACTCTTTAAGCATCATCCTTATTGCAAGGATGTATTGCAAGTGCCTCAAATGATGGAAAAATCTTATATAATGAAGCCACAATTGTTTCTAAAGGTAGAAAACAACTTGCTAATATTTGGATAATGGATTCAAGTGTAACTTAGCGCATGACTCCATGCCCAAATTGGTTTTGCACTTATAAACCTATCTTAGAAGGATCTTTGTTCATGGGAAATAATCATGCCTTAGAGATTATTAGAGTTAGTACTATCAAAATAAAAATACATAATGGTACTATTCGTACAATATAATGGGTATGACATGTGAAGGGCTTAAACAAGAACTTATTGACTATTAGACAATTAAACGACCTTGGATGCAAGACATTTATTGAAGGTGGGATCTTAAAAGTTGTTAAAGGTACTCTTGTAGTGATGAAAGGAAAAAAGTTCATAGCTAATCCATACATACTTTTTGGAGGTACGTCACAATAGGTAGATGCATCAGTTGCAACAACTAGTTAAGAAGAGACATCAATGATGTAACATTGCAAACTAGGTGATATGGCGAAAAAAGGCTTGAAAGTCTTTGGAGAATGCAGTCTCTTACCCAAGCTCAAATCGGTAAACTTACCACTCTTTGAGCATCGTGTGATAAGCAAGCATCATAAATTGAAGTTTGATAGATTAATTGCTAGAAACAAAAACATATTGGATTTGATTCATTCTGATGTGTAGGAATCACTAGAAAAGTCCCTAGGAGGAGCAAAATATTTTGTATTATTTATTGATGATTACTTTAAGAGATTATGAGTGTACCTAATTAAAAAGAAATCCAATGTGTTTCTAGTGTTCAAGGAGTTTAAAGCACAAGTGGAGCCTTAAAACTAGTAAAAGAATTAAGTGCTTGAGGATAGATATAAGAGAATATATGGACAAAAATTTTCTAGTATTTTGCAAGCAATAAGGAATTAAGAAGCAATCTACAATTGCACATACATCTTAGCAAAATAGTTTAGTAGAGTAAATGAATAAAACTCTCCTTGAAAGAACAAAAGCTATGTTGGGAACGACAAGTTTAGCAAAATCTTTATAGGTAGTAGCAATCAAAATAGCCTATTATTATGTAATAATCGATTGGTTTCAATACGCCAATAAAAATATGGAAAGGAAAACTTCCAAATTATTCTTATCTACATGTGTTTGGATGTCTTATGTATATGATGTACAACTCCTAAGAAGGAACAAAGTTAGATCCAAAATCTAGGAAATGCACATTTTTAGGTTATGTTGACAGTGTTAAGGGGTATTGCTTGTGGGATCCCATTACCTATAAGGTTGTTGTCAATAGAGATGCGATATTTGTAAAAAAAAAAAAAAAAAAGAACTGTAAAGTGAATAAAGAAATGAAAACACTATTAAAGAGATTACAATAATTTAGATAGGTAGAAAATTTGGAGAAGATAATTTTTTTTATAGCAGAGCAATAGCATAATGAACAAGAACCAAATGAGGTTAATGATATAAAAGTCTGCCAAACAACACATCAGATAAGGAAATTGATAAGTTCCTAATTGTATATATTTTATAAAGTAATTTTTAATGATTTTCCTTGAATTTTGAATTTATTTTAAGAAAATAATACTTAATTGAGTAAAATCTTGTTTTTTACATCTTGGAATAATCTATGGAAGAAAACAACAAAATAGAAATAAGTTTCACTCAATTTGGAGCTAAAATGAGGGAGTTATGAAGTTTTGAAGATTGATATGACCAAACAACACAATTGTATCATTTCCAGGGGAAGTTTAAGCAATTTTAGAGATGGTTAGAAAGTGATAGTAACATTCAACATTACCTTAATTTTGCACCGCCTATTTAAGACTTCTTTGAGGACTTTTCGTTAGATTATGAGAGACAACTTTTGAGAGACATCTAGGGGTAAACACTCAAGAGAGCAAGGAGCTTCAACAAATCAAGATTCAAGATTTTACATTGATTCATGATCTATTCTTCTACTTTTCTTTTAGTTTTCATTAAAAATTATTCTTTTATCACGAGTAGAGAGTAGATCTTTTGTGTTTAGGTTTTGTGGAACCTAAGTCTAGCATGTGACAATTATTTTTATTAGATTTAATGAAATTCTTTAATTTTTCTTGATTTAATTATGTATGCTTAATCTTTTAGATTAGTATTTCCGCAAGTATTAATCCAAAATCTAATATTGTACAAGAGAATCAAGAGATTTATTGTATGATGAATATTTTTACAAAATTAGAGATAATTTACAAAGTCTTTTCCGAAATCTTGATTAATATTGTTAGAGAATTCATTATGTTTTAATGCGATTAAAAAGAAATTATAATAGATGATTTTAAGATTAAGGTTAATATTAAGAAAGTTATTAGCTATAATAGAGAATTCTTCTAGTCAAGAAAAAAATAAAGATTAGATCAAATTATCTTTCATGAAAGTCGCATGTGTAAGTTTAGAGTAAACGAAGATCTAGGTACGATGTCAAATCTTGAGTTAATTTATAATTTGATTGCTATCTTGTTTAATTTCTTTGATTGAATCTTAATTGTTAGATTTATTAATTTCTACAATCTTAGTTAAATTCTTTAGTTTCTTAAATTCAATTTTACTGATTAGATAATAGAGAACTAACTAGTATTAGTAGTTATAGTCTCAATGGGATAACATCCAGTCTTTGAACTATATTACTAAATGATAGGTGTACTTGCCTAGTTTCCACACATCAAAAACCATCTGAGCTCTCAAACTATGTTATGGCAGGCCATTATGCATATTGTCTTCTAACAGAAGGGAGAGAATCACCAACCTTTTAAGAGGCTTTAAGTAGTTTAGAAGCTTTTATGTGGATGACAGTAGTACAAGAAGAAATAGAAGCCTTATGTAGAAACAAGACATAGGAGCTTGTTGCACTTCTTCAAAGTTGGAAAGGCATCAATAATAAATAGGTCTATAAGATCAAATGAGATGGCAATGGCAAAGTAGAATGATATCATACAAAATTGGTGGTCATAGGGTATGTTCAGAAAAAAGGCATTGATTTTAATGAAATATTTTCTCTAGTTGTTAGACTTACAATTATCATAATAGTTCTAGCTATGTATGCTATATTAGATTTACATCCTAAATAGTTAGATTTACAGACTACTTTTCTTTATGGAGAACTTCAAGAGGAGATATATATGCTCTAACCAAAACGCTTTAAAGAACAGGGAAAAGAAAACTTGGTTTGCAGATTAACCAAATCCTTATATAGTCTAAAGCAAGCACCAATACATTGATACAAGAGATTTGATTCCTTTATTATTAACCTAAAATATAACAAACTAAGTTCAAACCATTGTACATACTACAAAAGGTTTGGTGATAATGATTTCATCATTTTACTATTGTATGTAGATGACATGTTGGTGGTAGGTCCCAACAAAGATCAAGTTCAGGAATTAAAGGGACAATTGGCTGAGGAGTTTGATATGAAGGACTTAAGACCAACAAACAAGATTTTAGGAATACAAATTCACCAAGATAGAAAAGATAAGAAGATTTGGCTTTCTCAAAAGAATTATCTACAAAAAGTCATGCGACACTTCAACATGCAAGATTGTAAGCCAATCTCTACCCCCACTTCCTATCAATTATAAATTATCCTCATGTATGTGTCATAGCAATGAAGTGAAAAGGATAGAAATGTCTTAAGTACCATATGCATTAGTAGTGGGAAGCTTAATGTACACAATGATGTATATGAAACCAGATATTGCTCAAGCAGTTGGAATAGTTAGTCATTTTATGGCAAATCTTAGTAGAGAACATTAGAATGTTGTTAAGAGGATCTTAAGATACATTAAAGGAACCTTAGAAGTTATACTATGTTATGAATAATCAAAATTAATTATTAAGGGATTTGTTGATTTTGATTTTGTAGATGATCTTGATAAAAGAAAGTTTACAACAAGCGATGTGTTTATACTTGTTGGAGGAGTTGTAGATGGTTATCCAAATTACATATTATTGTAGCTTTATCTACTATAGCTGAATATATGGCAACTACGCAAGCATGTATAGAAGCAATTTAGATTCAAAGGTTAATGAAAGAACTTGGACTTAGATGGTAGAAGATTTCTATGTATTGTGATAGTTAAAGTGCTTTGTACATTACAAGGAATCCAGCCTTTTATTCAAGGATGAAGTACATAGGAGTTCAATACCACTTTGTTAGAGGAAGGAAGTATAGATATGTAGAAAATTCATACTGAAGAGAACCTAACAGATGCCATGATAAAACCAATCAATACTAACAAGTTTATATGGTGTTGATCCTCTTATGGCGTATTAGAAATGTAATCAGCATGAAATTGGCAAGGTAAGAAAGGTTTTGAAAGCTTGCTAAAAGTGAATTTAAGTAAGAGATTGTGAATGTGGTAAATTCACTTTTGTGGCTTGAAAAGGTCAAAGCAAGTATGAAATTGGTTCTTAGAAAATAGAAGAAGACATTAGTTTTAAGGTATAATATATTTACCGTATAAGTTTTATGGAACAAAGAAACTTTCTCCTAATCCATTTGATAAAATATTATACAATTTAGTATAAATACATGATTTTACAATGAGTTTTACAATCTCATTTTCAAAGAGAAATTAGTATTTTGTTTACGAAAGTATCTCTTTTCTTATATAAACAGAGATGTATTCTCCTATATTAAGAGAGAGTGTAAATTATTTCCTTGTGTTTAGAGAGAAGTTGTAATACTCTTCCATTAAATGAAAATTTCTTATCTCTATTTTAGTTTTTTTTTTTTTTTTTTATTTCATAAATTTGATACCTAATAATACTATGTACAACAAGGTTACATACTCACCCTTAAGCAGTAATGTGATAATCAAATTGGATATAAAAAAGAATATGATAAACTAGAGTATTTTTTTTTCTTTTTTTTTCTTTTTTTTTATGATTATGCTACAATCAGAAGTTTTTGTTCTTATTGTCAAGACTATTTCTTAATTGTCGATTTCCTTTACATATGAGTGGAATAATATTTGGGTTTTTCAAATCTTATAGGAGCCTATGGTAAGGAGATCCATCACCTCCATTAATATTCATTCTCTACTGTGGATGTTTTTTAGAAGGTTTGAATCGCATCATGGACATGCAAGTGTTTATATAGTTTAGATAAGGGAGCTCTTTACTAACACCTCATTTAACCTTACGGATGATTCGAATTGTATCTTATAATGGGAGTGTTCATTCTCTTGGAAAATTCAAGCGTTCTCTCTATCTTTATACAAGTGATTGTTGGGTCAGGGAGTCATATAGTTAAAAAGCTCTTTCTATGAACCTAGGTTTAATTCCAAACTGGTGATTCATTGACTTACTAGGGTTTTGAATTTCATTTTAGAATGTTCTTATCCATGAAGATCCTATTTGAAATCCCAAAATATCACATTAATAATTTAAAACTTTTTTTTCTTAAGAATTTCTCCATTTTATTTGTAACATTCTTAAATAGAGGTTCTCGATATTTATTTATATTATTCATGCTATTTGCAAACCACAAATTTAAACTAACATACACTAAAAATAATATAAAAATAAATAAGACATTATCTTTTAAGATCCTCAGCCAATGATCCCAAAAAGGGTAAAGACGTCTCAATATCGGTTAAAAACCTCATAAATAAAGGATATTGATCTAGCCATCTAGGGTCTCAATTCAGAGATCTCGGATGGGAATGCTCCTGAAAGAGATGATAGCATCGTTTATCTTGGATGCTCGAGAAGGAGAAGCAAAAGAGATTTTTAATGAATGTATTACAGAAAGTAAAATCCAGGCTCAACTATTAGGCAAAGAGATTGCTTCTAGAAGGTGGCAAGCTAGCTTTGATAGGGAATGTTCTCTATTGGATTCCTTCGTATGTTTTTCAACTGCAGAATCCACCAAAAAGTGTAATTAAAGACCTTAGAAGCAAGTTTTGCAAAATTCTTTTGGGGTTATCATGAATAGTTCATTCATTAATAGTAATGAAGTGGGTAACAGATAAGGTTCCTTAAAGATGGGATATCAAAATTTAAAAATAATGTATAACATATAATGTATTGTATCTAATTTTGGTATAGGTATGCAATATGTAGTATTACGGCGTGCATATGTATTATATATATATATGTATGGTATTATATACTACATAAAAAATACTACACAATATAATATAATCCTAACGTAGCATTTAATATGTGCATTTACAAGTATACATACACACACACACACACAATATATTATATTTAATGGTAATGCATGTATACTATTTATGTATAGATATATAATCTAGTTTTTTTTTTTTGTATAAATACTCTAAAAATAAATGTACAATATAGTTCAACATATGCTATAATATGTATATATAAGCAATCTATATGATTACAATGTAAATATATATATCATATACAGTAGATTATATGAAATTTGTGTAATGTACAACATGTAACATATTTGATAGTATATCGTGTAAAATATGTAATACATTATATATACAATATGCTATGATGATGAATAGCATATATTTGTTGATGAGACGTGTGTATCAATATATATATGTGTATATATATATATATATATATATTTTTTTTTTTTTCTTTTTAACCTAAATATATATGGTTAAAAATATCATTCATTTTTCGAAAACTTAACTGAAATTTTAATCGTCCTTCTCAAGTTTAGGATTGAAATCTTATTCCAAAGTAGAATCTTCGATTCCCAACCTTTCAAAGTCACATCTGGATGTAGGAGTGACCGTTAAATCTAGAGTCGCAACTCTAATTCAGATCCATTTATACGTACTAAACATACTGAATATTTAGACTAAAAATTTTTAAACTTAATGATAAAATTATGAAGGTTTTAGCATGTGGCATGAAATTTTGTCCTATGATCTACTCCAACTCTCCTATGATGACTACTCACATCACAAGCAAACTCATGTTTTCAAGTAATTTAAAAGAACTAACTGCAACTAGGGAAATGATAATCATGTAACCTGCTTACGTTTGAAACTGGACGACGTAAGATGAGTATATGTCGTTGAGGCAACAATAAAACGATGAATTATTAGCAAGTCATAACTCGTGCACAAAGACATAAAAAGAGAGAGAGAGTACATTTTTTGAGTGAGAAATGTCAAAAAGATTGGTAAGCCTAACACCACTTTATCTCAACCGAATTCCTAATCTCACTCCTCACATAATTGATACCAAGCTATGCGTGTCTCAGTAAGCACTCTCCATCCAACCAACATTCCTAATTTTCATAACCCCATCTCAACTGTCTTCCCAGCTTTTGCCAAGAAAAAAAAAAAATTAACGAAATCAAAATAGCAAAGCAGTTGAGGCAACGCCCTTGTACCCTATGTATTATCATGCTTCAAACATAGAGTTAGCCGATGCTTATTCTGGAATGGAAAATCGTCCAATTTTCCATTCTCACATGAGGCTGGCCTAACGGCACGGGTAAAAAGCTTGCTTATTGGCCCTTTTTCGATCTTATCATTGTGGTATGGATACCACTCTTCCAATATGATGAACCTATTTTATATCTATTATCTTGTCATAACAACTCTCAAAAAAAAAAAAAAAAAATAGTTAAAACAATTCATATTAGGCCCATGCATGGAGGACCTATGGTCATGTCCAAATATAAGTAATAATTTTGTTCCAAGTGCTTACCACACTTCTACTCTTTTAGTTTCTATGAGATATAGGTCTCATTCAATTTAACCTTTATAGGCTTTAAAATGGTTAAAATAAGCCATATCTAGATAATGTGCCTTTTGTAAAGAAGTTAGACTTCTTTAAGTTCAAGCCCAAGCTTGAACTCATTAACTCAAGTCCAAGTCCATATAAAAAAAGGAATTGATATAAGCCATTAAATCATTAAAAGCGATCCAATGAATGCCGGTAACAATAGATATTACCCATCCATCTCATATTGATCTAACAATCGAGATTAGCCTTTAAAATCTATAAATGGGAGGTTAATTCTTTCGTTTGTAACACATTCTAGACTTTGTAATATTTGATATAAAAATTCCATCGAAATCCCTTTATAGAATATCAAACAGTAAATTACTCAAGAATGGATAGATAAACTACTAAGGTTACTCTATTGCAATCCTTTGTTACATGCACATCACAAGACATCAATTTTGTTTATTTCTCCTCCTACATATCTCTCCATCATATTCATTATCAACTAATATCTAAGATCGACCTACATATGTATTCTACGTGTTTAATCATCAATAGCAACCTTACCTAAAAGTTTAATAAATAACGAATTTTTGGATGAGTCAATTAGATATATAATTGTAATCTTTTTATATAAATTTGCAATTTTCACACTCACTTAGAATTTTGCTTTAGAACTTGTTTTTCCCTCATTTTTGTATAATGAATAACTTATTTGCCCCACTTAAATAGTTCTTTTTTTCTTTTTCTGTTTTTCTTTTTTTAATCTACGCTATATCTTACATGGGGAAGGACAATCGATTTTGTTTAAAAAACAAAAAAAAAAAAAGAAAAGAAAAGAAAAGGAAATTATCATGAAATTTAAACCGTAAGGTATAACAAAATATAATGATTTAGTATAATCTAATTTCAATCGTAGATATCTCCGAGTAAGGTAATTCTGTTTAGTTTTACCAAATATTTTTATATGAAGCATTATATTTAATTTTGTTGATATGCAACTGGCTCATATACAAGAATTATTCATTTATTTATTTTTTATGTCAGATTATTATATCTATATTATATTATATTAAAGTGCTTATAATAGCTTATTTCGTATCTTTAGACACCTTGGAAGATTTTGTTTTCAAATTTACAAAATAGTCTTTTAACTAACTATCTATTTGGAAAAACAAAAAAATCCATTTGGTTGGGGTACTAATGTAAGTCCCTTCTATTACAGTCGTGCATGCCAATTGCCATCTTCTATCTTTGAATATTTTTCCTGCGATCAAGGAACGTAATTCCCCTTTGCATTTCCATCCAAATTTTCTAATTCTATCTTTAAGGGGTCAGGTCTTTGATGTGGCATATGATATGAAAAAACGTTTTATTCAAATAAATTTGAAAATAGAGTAAATAGTGTTAAAGTCGAAAACTATTATATGGTCAAAAACTATAACTTTTTTTGGACAAAATATTGTATAATTTATTTATTTAATTATTTATCAACATTACAAGATAGAAGTGGAAGCACGATCTTGGAGTAATAAAAATTGTATTCCACTTAGATGTTCGGTTGACATGTTATTGGGAAAAAAAAAAAATCAGCTCTATTATATAATAACCTCCTATTCTTTTTTTTTTTTTTTAAAAAAGGAAAATGTAATTTTACACATTCCCATAATCATAAGACTTAGAAAAGTAATCTGTGTTTATTTATTTATTTTCTTCAATCATTCGTATAATTAATAATTTTAAGATTATTTATTTTTTTGTACACTTGCATTATAGATGCATATGAATTTATTTAAAACAAGTGTTGTATTAATACGTTGAATCCTTTTTAGTTTTTAGGAGACTGAATCACTTGTTGAGGCGATCGAATCAATTTGGACGAAAGATTTGTACTTGATAATAACATAGTCTCCCAACTTTCAAGCCTCAGAAATTCAAATTAGGCCGGGCCGAATGAAACCAAACGTCCAATAGGCATTGGTGCAGCGGATAGGCCGGCCGTCGTAATGGAGTAACCGTGGCTAAAATGGGATGTTGGAGAATAGATGAGGTTACTGATGGCTGATACAGAAAGTGTGGAATGATATCTCTTATGTCAACTTGAGATTTGAATATTGGAATCAAAGGATTCAATCAATGCCTTGTGCTTAGGATGCTGTGTTATTTGAGCTTCCTACTGTCCACCTAAATAATGAATATTGCTTGAAATTCTTTGTGCACGGTATAACTCTTTAAGCATGCATATGCATGCTGTTTGATGATTTACATAGTCTTGCATTATTGGGCATTACGCTCATCCATTTTTTTGGACTTCCTATTTCACATGTGGATAGCTTTTCATGAAAGGGACACGAATGGCAACCTCGAGTTATGACTTTGTGGTTTAGAGGCCGGGATTATGGTAATGGTCCTACTTGTGGTTTTGGTTTCCCTCATAAACTGATGTTTGATTTTCAAAGATTTGTCTAAATTTAAACTTGCATACAAAATGCAACTGATTTAACACAAATTGTCGACCCTAATTATGAGTTTCCTCTACGAATTCTCGACCAACTTAACAATCCCACATGAGCAACTTCTAATTTACCTAAGGCCCCATCTCATGACACCTTCAATCTACATGGAAATGGAAAATTTCCTGCCTACACTCACCTTTATGCAAGTTCTGATGATATGAAGTGGGAGTCTACAGCGTGTTTGTTCTTGGGGGAGAACATTTTCCTAGCATTCGTTATGATATCAACTTCGCAATCGGTTAAGTATCATTCCATTTATTTCAAGAGGTTCCAGATACTAACGATTTTTAAAGATGAATAGCAGTTTGAAGAGAAGGTGGTAGCCAGCAACTAGTGGTGGTGGTTAACAACCACAGAAAATATTAATGGAACATCAACAAAATAATATCTTCTTTTCAAAAGTGAAAATCACTCTCCATTTTCAGTAAATATTTTCCATGATAGATAGCTGCTGCCTCAACCAGTTACCACTCTGTATCCTGCTACCACTTACAGCTAAAAGTAAACAAAACCTCTCAGTTGCTACGACAAGAAGTAACAATCCTTAAGTCTCAATTGTAATAAATGCTGGGAAAAAAAGAAAAAAAAAGTCAAGAAGTTTTTCGCAAAATAAACACTCCTTAATCGCATTTGCTTGATGAGCAGTATAACAGAACATTAAAAGGAAAACACAAAAATTTCTACAAATACAAGGAAATAGAAAGTGAACAGGAGAAAAAATTTTCAGAAAAATTAATTACTTACAGAATAGCACCACTAATTGTCGCTCAATAAGCTAGAAAGGGATTTAATCGAATGAAATAAAGTAAAGATGACACTAAGAACCATCTCCCTAAGGCGCTTCAGCAGAATGGTACAATTTAATCGTTTGATCAAAACATAAGATACCAGTTTGTGTCTTTGCTGGAAGTGAGAAGCAGGATGAATCTCTATACAGCCGCACACAGATAAAGTAGTATGTCCTCATTGAAATGTTCACAGAATGTGACGACGACCAACCATAATAATATGCACAAAGAAATGACAAAGCTCCAGGAATCCTGCATCATATATAAACATCAACAATAAATAAAAAGACTGGGGCTACTTACAAACATCCTTCGTTTGACAAGCCTGCATAAATTCCAGGGTTTTCTAGAAAGATAGTCCAGCAAAAATAAAGTATTACATGAGGAGGGAGAACCAACCAAAAAAGAACAGACCATAAATCCAGATATCTGCCTTGAATTTGGTACCAATCACCTGCGATATTCATGTGTTCCTATCATGCAATTCCACACAAACAAACAGGAACAGCTTCTAATAAGCTTAAACATCAAACAATTCACAATGTCTGCCTGCATTATGGAACCGGTTATCTACTAAAAGGAAAATGCTTCGATAAGGCTGTATGCAAACTTGAAATTCCAGTTGCTCATATTTTGTGGACATAGGTTCATACCAAACAAAACAAGGTAACCAGTGCAATGGAAGACAATCATACTTTGGCAAGAGATAATGGCCATAGGGCCATATAAAAAATGTTGAGGTCTATTTCATTGAAACAATGATCTCTGCTGGCTGCTTTGGTGTGAGAATATGATGAAACAACAAACTCAGCAACCGCAAGATTTAGAATAGATTTTATATACTGTTGAGAAAATTTCTCTTATATTGCAACAGAGGGAAACTATTGGAAGGCGTTAGAGAAAAAGACACTTGATACATCTGGCTTTTATTCAGGGAGAAAAAGAAAAGGTTCACAATATTGATATCAGTAATAAATGTGACTTGTATGTCAAATGTAAATCACAACTCCAAACCAGAAGCATTGTAAGGAGATATACAGAAGATAAGGCTGCAGAGATTAGGATGAGACAACCTACCTCATTCTAAACATTCTGATGCTTGAGATTGTTTCCCTTCAATCAAAGCTTGAACTCTCTGTAAAAAGACATAGGGTTAAGCACAAGCCCATTGATAAAATATACAAACATTAACCTGCAGCAGATATATATTACCTTTAAAGAACTCCCAACCTCGTCAAGCTTATGCAGTAATAATTGGTCCCCATATTGGGGATAAGAATCATACCGAAGGGACTTGGAAGGAGACATCTGAAATTAATTAGTAGCATAAAAAAGTCTATTTGACATGGAGAAATGGATCAAGAAAAACAAACGTTCCTTGTTGAAAAGCATAATAAAGAGTACCCCATTGTTGTTTCAGCAACTTTTTTTAACTGCTTTTGTTAAAGAAAAACATCAACTCCACATTCTAACCTAAAAATTAGTACTGATTCCAAGCAATTGAAAGGGGTGGTAATAATATGAATTAGACGGATGCAAGGCATGCTGGTCATAACAAATTAAATTGCAGAATTGTTCTTAAGATTAAAACATACCCAAGATGCAGATGAAGGGCCAAGTCTTAAATTTGGAACGTCATCAATAGCTGAAATCTGTCTAGAGAAAGCCTCATTTCTCATACTCGAAAGACGTGTCAGAACAGCCTGGATGACAAGGAATTTAGATCACCACCACTCAACTAATAAGGATTTTCCGGGACACAATATAGTTTCATGACAAACTATTGTATACCTTTCGGAAAGCAAGAGGATTTCCAATGCCTTGTATTTGGACATCATCACTCGGCGGCCTTCTCACACCAACATTCTCGATTCTCAGAGAGAATACACCAAAAAAGGACTGCAAGTAGCCTGATACAGTTTATCCAAAGTTAATCAGTGTGGGTATTAAAGCAGGGAAAGCTAGCAACAGACGTGACCTTACAATGCTAGTGTAATTTAAAATCAGTTGCGAGGTTGAATTTGAATTTTACAGATAGTGGTATAAATGAAACTGACCCTCACTTGGAGAATGGCGATAAGATGAACACATATCTAGCAAAGGTGTCAACACACAAAATGTCAACTATACAGAGTACATATTATGAAGCCATATCCTCCTAAATTAGTTCATTAATAGTGAAAAGCAAGTCAGCCTCTGTAACATTATATATCCGTATTACTACATAGACCAGAATATTTCCAATTTAAGTTGTCTCTGCTTAGATTTTAGCCAAGGCCCTTTGCCAAGCAATAAAAAGTATTATTTTCAGAATCTCACTTAAATAGCAGTACCGCAGTTATCAGTGACAGCTTGCAAAAGCCACATCCTCCTATATTAGTTCGTGAAATATACCACTAGTAGTAGCTCGATTACCTTGCTCAATGACAATATCAGCAACTGAATGCAGTAAAACATGCTTCTCCTTCCTTAAAACCCCAAGGCATGGAAATGGTACGGGTTTGGTAACCTGAACTACATGAAAGTTTAATGAGCAGGAAAAATCATGACAAATGTGTACAGGCATCCAGCAAATTCAAGGAAATACACGTTTTATCAACCTAAAAGCTGCAATTTATGTCACCCTGCCCCTCTATTCCAGCAAGGGGGGGTGGGGAATCAATAAGCCATATGTTAATTAACTGGTTCATAAACAATTACACTGAACAGATTAAGCTAATAGGTCTTTATTTATTTATTTAGTTATTTTTCCAATGAGGAAGAGATAAGGATGGTTCCACGACTATCCAATTTTTAGGATGGATCTATGTGGATTAACTAATTTTCAGCTAATTATGCAATGCATGCAAACTAACAATCAATTTTATAAATAGGAAGTTAAAATAATTCTAAAGCATTTGAAATTTACTTTGTAGACAATTGCATTTGGAGTGAGATAGAGCTTCCTAGACTGGATGTCCTTCCGCAGTATATATCTCCGGATGGGCAAATAAAGTAACATGATCAATCCAATTCCCCAGGCTAAAATTAAAAGCAAGGAATAAAGCACCCATTGCGCTGTTTGATACTTAACAAACTTATCCTCCATCTCCTGAAAAGTCGCCGTATAGAGAACGGGGTCATCTCCAATATCCGTGATTTCATTGTAAGCAGAGTGTGTTAACAGACCCTTTTCAAGGCTCTCAATTTCCACTACCTCTTCCCCAGTTCCCATTTTACTTGAACACCAAAAACAACCCGTCCAGAATTGGCAGGCAGCTGTCAAATTCTCAGAAAAATTCAAGCAAAAGGAACCCCCAAAATCTTCCCTGTTTGTTATGTTTCTGGTTCACCACAGCTCCACTGATCATGAAAGAAAGAAGCCAGACCTTATCAATGCTTTCCCCTCAAGAGCTTCAAGCATTCATCAAAATCAAAGCCAATCTGCAACATTATAAACCCAAATCAATATCCAAGTGAGTTACCAACAAGCTCATTCTGATACAAAGCAAACAACCAATATTATATACCAGACTGACAGCACTAGCAAATGAAAAACTGGAACCAGTTGTTATATTGGCAGTCAAACTCAATATGCTAAGCCAAAACTTTGAGTGAGATCGAGAAACTTTCTATTAACTTGCAGAATAGGCCAACATCAGAAACAAGCAAACAATACCCTACACATTTGGAACACTCCCATTGCACACAATCCAATTTCAAGAATGGGCGTATTTGTTTTGCCTAAGATATATTTCCTTTCATTTTAATGTTTGGTGCAATATCCTATAGTATTTAACTATTTATGATTGTTTAACATCACAGTGGTTTGTGCAAGGAGGTTGTGATAGGCAGCATTCATTGGTGCCTGGTTGTGGCAGTTGATCGCTGTATAAAATATAAAAGAATGGGGAACAAGATTTTGGATTTCTTAAAAGAAAATCATCGTCCTTAATCCTGCAAAAAAACATTTTCTTCCCTTAGGATTATGTGTCCACTAAGGATAATTTTTCCCTTCTTCAATCAGTATCTTCCCCAATTTTTTACCTTCTCTTATTATTGATACATGACTAAATTGAAGGAGACACCAAGTGAAACAAGTAAGTTTTTCCTTTCATCGAGCAACATATCTTCTATTCTCGAACTCCAAAAGGGAAATGCATCCCAAGAAAGTCCTTACGACTCTTTTAAATTGAAAAGCACTATCAAGCATCAAACCCAATTTATCCTTGACCCGATTTTCCTTTCCAAACTAAGCTAGCTAGACTTACGTAGTAAACCCTAACAATCATGTACAGAGCTAAACAACTAACAGATCAAAAACCTCAATCAGGTATCAAAACCTAAGACAAAATCATGAAAAATAAATACAAATCGATCCCAATTTAGCTCAATAGTTAAGAATTGCTCAGAAAGTAATAGTTCTCAATAACTAAAATCAAATTAGGGCATCGATGGTAGTTCATTAACCATATCAACAAACATACAAAATACACTTTTTAGAGACAGAGAGAGAGAGAGTTGAGAAATGAAATGTACCTATAAGTTGAAGACAGGAGCGATGGAACTGAAATGGCGAACAGGAGAGGAAAATGACAATGGCGAAAGGTTTTTTCTTTTACTTCCACCAGTGGGTTATTGTTGTTTGAGTGAGTCAGTGGATGGAAGCTTGACGAAGCGTTGGCCAGTTGCCTCTTTAGCTTACTGATTGGAATTTAAATTATAAAAAATTACAAAAAAGGTAACTTTTACTATAAAAGTATTTTAAAGATTTTCTGAATTTTTTTTTTTTAAGTTTTTTAACGCTATCCATTTAAGATGGTGTGTAAACGAAACTACAACAAAAACAATGAAGATATTTAAAAAAAATTAGGCCAATTCTAACTATTAAATTTATAATTTTATTTAAAATACTTTAAACGATTAATTTCCAATACGGAAAGCTCAAAGCTTCATCATTCTCAACTTATGAGAAATTTAGACAACTTTTAGTTTTGCATTCTTCTTTTATTTTGTTTCTATTTTGAAAAGCCGAGATTTTGTGTTTGGTAATTAAAAAAGAGGCTAGAAATTTAAGAACGATTAAGTAGAAAATTTTTACTTTTTAGAACCATCATGTTTCTCTTTGAAATCAAAGAGAATGCAGTAGAAATAAGTAGAAAAATACTTCGAAGTTATAAAAATAAATAAAAAGAAGTGTGTCTTTTTCTTTATGCTTCCTTCATTCCATGTAAACTAAATAGTGAAAACAAAAATTTTTTTCTCATTTTTCCTTTTATTTCCTTTTTATATATCTTAACAAAAGTTGAAATAATATGGCCTTACTTTTCATTTTATTTCTATTCTTTTCCACTCATTTCTTATAAAAAAAATTACTAAACACAATGTAAGATCCAATTGTATTAATTTATCAAATTAAATCTTAGATCCTATAAAAAAATATAAAATCCAGTAGTTTTTACTAAATGCTAACTCCATTAATTATTAACTCCACTCGTTTTTAAGTTATATCAATAACTTAAAAACGATCAAGCTTATGTGTTGGGAAGATATAGCTCTTAATTTAAGGCTTGATTTCACATTTAAAAAGATTTATTTTTAAAAGAAAAAAAAGCCCCTTCAAATATATTATGAGATAGCGTTTGATTATAAAGATGACAAAGAGAATTGAATAAGAGAAGTACATGTAGAATTGAACAGTACAGTACAGGTTTATTGTAGGATGTTTGATTTGTACAGTATAACACAACATATAAAATTTATATTAAAAAATTAATTATTTACATCATAAAATAAATTTTTTTTTTTGTAATATTTAATAAAAATAATATTAATTAACTCAATTATATAACATGAAAAGATAGTTTTAAGAATGTAAAATATTTTTATTTTCTTATCTAATGAATTTTATTTTTATATCATAATATAAATAGAATAAAATTTAGGTTTTTTATCCGGTTATCCAGCAAAGTTACAAACTAAACATAAAACAAATTTTTTTATTTAATCCAATATTTTAAAAATTACACAACTAAATACTATCTAAGACTTCTAGCTAAGATTAGTTAGACTTTGAGATGAGTCATACTCTATCCAAGTCATTTCATCATTCCAACAAACTTCATTATATAATCATAATAAAACCTACCTTTCTAGATTTCAAAATTCATCATTTAGCTTTTAACATTATACAATACTACTAAAAATGGTATTTGGTTCATATAANTAATATAAATTAACTCAATTATATAACATGAAAAGATAGTTTTAAGAATGTAAAATATTTTTATTTTCTTATCTAATGAATTTTATTTTTATATCATAATATAAATAGAATAAAATTTAGGTTTTTTATCCGGTTATCCAGCAAAGTTACAAACTAAACATAAAACAAATTTTTTTATTTAATCCAATATTTTAAAAATTACACAACTAAATACTATCTAAGACTTCTAGCTAAGATTAGTTAGACTTTGAGATGAGTCATACTCTATCCAAGTCATTTCATCATTCCAACAAACTTCATTATATAATCATAATAAAACCTACCTTTCTAGATTTCAAAATTCATCATTTAGCTTTTAACATTATACAATACTACTAAAAATGGTATTTGGTTCATATAACCTTTCACTAAGCCTTTACACTACTTTGATTAGCATAGCTAATAACATAGCGTTACATCATTAAACTTTTTTCCTTTTCCACATCTATAAATAAGATCAAACAATTCATTCTACTCTTTTACACTGTATTTGAAATAGAGGAAAGAAATGGAGAAGAAAAAAAATGAAAGAAAGAATTAGAAGGGAATGAACATGAAGGAAAAACACTTATTTGGATAAGAGAGAATGATTGTAAAAGGAAAGTTAATAAAGTACTTAAACTTGCTAGAATATCAAAATGCCCTCAAAAGTTAAAAATGTGTTTTTAGTCAAAGGTTGTTTGAGTCATTTTGTATAAGTTCCTTCCAATTCCCTCCACATATAGAAGAAATGGTTTTTGTAGGAGCCAAGAAAATCTTTCCTTCCTATTTCTATACTTTTCTAAACAAGGGGAATCTTTTCCTCTCCAAGTCCTCCCTTCCCTTTTCTTTCCTTCAACCTAAACATAGTGTTAGTAGCTTTGTGCTCATAAGTTGCATTTGCATCATTCTACTGAGATTACACCAAACTAGAGGTTAGATCTTGCTTTCTTTTAGTTGTTGATGCTCTATACAAAGCTAATGAATAGTCTCCATCCAAATATCTCTAACAGGGAAAATTCTACGGTTTTGTCACTTTTTTTATGGGACTAATCCAACTCATGATCTGACCATTAATTATTTTATTATATTAATTCTCATAATCATTCAAATTATCAAATTATGGGATGGACAATTCTATTGACAAGATCTAGAAGTTCCTCTCTAGTAGTTACGACACTAAGGGGGGAACCATTGATATTCAACGGTGACCCTGGTGGAGGAAGTATATGCTCTCTCCATTTAAAAAAATTTAAGAAAGCCCAAAACTACCTTCATTTCAACCGGAGCTCGCACATAATGAAAACTATCATTTTCTTTATTGTCAGAACACCCGTTTCAGTAGGAAGGCCCAAAGATCTAGCAGCACATCCAATTCCATCTTTGTAAAGAAAATTCATTAGTCCATAACTTACCCAAGTCATATGCTTTGATTATACCTTAGGATAAGACATTATAAGCTTCTAACGTTCCAAAATAAGCAAGTGATCAGCAAAATACCGAGGTTAACATAAAACTCTAAGCAATATCGTTACATTCCCTTTCCTAGATTTCCAAAGCTTTGGTGTTGTGTATCGTATTGGATTTCTCAATGATATAAATTAATGAAAGATGGACGAAAAATATAGAAAAGATGGAAGCTTGAGTTTAACGCTATTAAGGGTGTCAATTGCCTGCACTTACTATTTTGAAAAATGAATCAATAAGTGTACTGGTCGTAAGCATAGTATAGTGATAGAGATAAGGTCATTCTCAAGAGAGCTGATGTTCTAAGTACTAGATTTAATTGAGTTTTTCCCTAAGTTAAGTGATCGAGATTAAATGTAAAAGAAAGTGAAAATTAATAAACTAATTAAATACAAAACCAAATGTCCTAATTATATGTTGAGGGTCCCGAGGTAGGTGTAAAAATCAATCTGGGTCTGTAAATCTGTTTTCATTTAAATTAAAGACATATCTCAAATCGATATTTGTAATTGATTAAATGAGATTTAATAAAGAACACAAGAACCCGCCTACCTTCTAGAGTAGTGAAATTCTAATTATAGCATAAATCATCCCGAAATTGTTACTCTAATTGGAATTATGGATTGAGCATCTTTCCATGATCCAAACCATAATTCAAATCACATTGAGTATGTAAGTTCATGAATTTTCTCAAAACCCGCATATCCCTATGATACACTTTTTCAAAAACTCGAGATATATTCGTTCAAGTTATCAATCTTTCACAAGTATCTCTAACTCAATCTAAACAACAAGCATTAGCCAAGCACTAATTATCTAGATAATAAATATAATAATTAAATCATCGAGCACTTCATAATCCACATTAAATCAAGCCAATCAAGTAATAATTCATTGAATCCAACGTTACCAAATCCAAAACATATTAAGCACAATCTTGATACAATACCCAAATTAATCAAAGATATAATACAATATAAATAACAAGGAGATAAAAAACACTTTGAATTAACTCCATAAATATCTTCACATCTACCTTTTGAGATTTAATCGACATAACTCAATTAATTTAAAACTCATGATAACCTCTAGTATGCTAGAACATTAGGGTTTTAGTGCCCTTAAGCTAAAGAAAACACAATGAGGTTATAAAAGATAAGATTTTGTTCGCTCACCATCGTTCTCTAAAACTAAGCTACTACTAAAGCAATTAAGTTAAGCTATTGTTCTCTCACACCACCACTAGCCACTTACCCCACCATACCTCTTACCTCCCAACCTAACCCCCACCACCACCAAACACCAAGTCGACTATCGATGTATTCTCCTTAAATAAACCAAATGAGTGACATATTTAATTAATAAATGTGCCTCTCTCTAAATGGAAATTCCGTTTTATTGCGGGAGGAATGTACAAGAGCTTTTTCCTTTTATGTGCCAAAATTAGAAAGATTAGGCCCCTTTTTACATCTTTCTACCTGTAGCATCTCACATGTCAACTTCCATTTAGCTAATGCAACCCTCGTGTAAATGCATTGCCTTTCCAATTTCATTGCTCCTACAATTATGTTTTAGCCCTCTAAGATTTGGAATGAACATGGGTTGTCATTTTCACTGGTTTAATTCTCCTTCTACACTAATGAATTCTTCAAGGCCTCATAGTAATTGCAAATCCCTATATGCTAATTCAAATTGAATGGACAAGCACCAAAAATATATTTCTGCTTGGCTCTCAATTTGCTTTTGTAACGCTTTGGAATCTAGGACATCACATTACTACTATGTGTCCCTAACTTCTACTGACACATCAAGCATCTAGAAACCTGTAACTTGCCTAAGATCTACAAGATAATAACATAAAATTTGCCAATTCACCATTTAACAACCATCAAAATTAAATAAGAATGTAATGTCGTCTACTCAACTCCATAAAATACGAAAGGACTTTAAATCAATAACTGGAATTATGTAACTCTAACAACAATTAAACTACTAAATCTAGCAACAAGAGTTACAAGCAACTCCATAACTACATAAGTCCCACCATAAACCATTACAATGAAAATAAACACAACTCAAGTCCACCCCTACAATTAAACTACGATGCCCCATCTCCATCATCAAAATAATACTAGTCTCTTTGCTCGTCATGGTATAGATAATCAAATCCGTAATCCTCAGCATATACCTCATCATCTATTTCATAACATATCCCTGCAACTGAAAAATAAGAAATCCTGTAAGGTAAGCCAATGCCTAATACAAAATACCATACACATGTAGATGAACACAAGTATCGATTAAACACACACACATATACCTCTATTAAAATGGAACAAGCAATAGTTTTAAATGTTTCATCTAGGTCCACAACCATCATAGTCTTAGCATCCTAAGACTTGGGGTTACTCACAGCTCCTAACATATAATATATATAGATACAATATAAGTATTGGTATTAGGTACTCCTCAACACCTGAGTGCCATAAACTAACCTAGATCTACCTGACTCTTTTCAATGCAGGACTCCACCAAGGATAGTGTTGCGCAAAAATCACTAGACGCCTCACTAATACTACTAGACCTGACCAGTGGATAGCCGAAGCCAAGTACAACCAACAAAATAATTAAGTTCAAGTTTCAATGAATATAGTTTATGTTTGCTAACCT
The DNA here is from genome assembly GCA_024138015.1 of Lumnitzera littorea. Lineage (NCBI taxonomy): Eukaryota > Viridiplantae > Streptophyta > Magnoliopsida > Myrtales > Combretaceae > Lumnitzera > Lumnitzera littorea. Next base: position 109,468,106 of record JAMXBB010000007.1, on the reverse strand, counting down.
AACACAAATATTCAACAAACACATATCCCATACCTGGAGTTCCTATTCCAAGATGATCTAACACTACACGTTCTCTAATACCTATCCAAGATATAAAAGTTAGCTTAGAATTTAATAGTTTCATGACTTGATACTTCTTCCTCCTTAACTTTACCCTCAACTCCATACTTTAAGCTTCCAAACTATATTTCCTATATCTTCCCAACATCTTCCTAACATAAACATACACAATACCGACATTCACACAAGTCTCAGCATGTTGTCCCACACGTATACCCACTGTACACATCGCTACTCCAATCCATATGTATATACACATACTACTCGAAATCCCAACTTTCACACATTTACACACATAGAAATTCCATAACATGCACACACCCATACAAGACACAATACATGTACACTACACATCCCAACACTACTTTGCAACACCATAAAGATATAATCACATCATAACTAAATCATCACTACACTAACAATATCAATATCTCCATTCTCAAAACTTAAAAGAACCCTAAAAGCATAAATTGAAAAAGGTAGAATGAGAATAGAAAGATAACTTACTTGATTAAAGAGGAAAGACCGATTCTTGTTGAATTCCTCTTTCAAGAACACGAATCTTGATTTGACAATTAGGGTTGAGATGAGTTCTACAAATTCTCTGGAAAGTATTGTAAGTTTCTATAAGAAAGAGTTATAGTAACTGTAATATATATTTAGATGATTTAGTAGGGAGTAAACTTTTTCTCAGACCAAAATGTTACTGGCATTAATGTATAATCATAAGCTATACTAATGTTTAAAACTTTTCCTATGATCGTTTTGCCCTCGATACTTAATTCTTAATTACATGCCATACCAAAAGTTAGATATAAAAAACTTACTTATTTCCTTTAATTTGCTCAAATTAATTTATTTATTACTTTTAACTTAAGTTTTACAGCTTTGTTGCTCTAATCAAGGTTGCACTTCTACATCCATAAGGAGCTACTCTTTAGGTGTTTCTTCACGTGTGTGTGTATCTTTTTTGAATGCATGTGGGCTACTTTATATCATCAGGGAAAGCTCAAGATTGCTGAATTTAGCAGCAAATGGCTGCTTTGTCTCGGTCTTGTCACTGGAATCGAGTTCGCAGTCATGTGGATCAACTAAGGTGTTGGTCTACCAACTGCTGAGCTCAGAAATGTGTACTCGACATCTCAGTTTGTTCATGTGGAGTTTTGGTTAGCTCGGGTGGAGTTGCTAGGCACACGTTGGAGAATTCACGGCTTAGAGGTCTGCTGTTGTGGCTAATCTCTTTGGCCATATAGAGCTTGAATTGTGTCATCCAAGTCAGTTAGTGTTACGCTCAGGACAAGTTGGAGGAGGAGCAGCTGTTGTGTTGTGCGCTAGGATATGCTCAGTTAGGCGCCATTGTTGCTGTCACTGTGGATGCTCTGCTGCACGGGCTACTGCTGTTCTCGGCTAGGTGATGGTTGCTGCCACGTGGTGCTATGATCAGATGCTGCTATTCAATGGCTGTGTGTGTAGGTGCTATTTGCTTCTGCTACATGGGGTGCTTGGTTCAATTGTTTGGAGCTCGGATAGCTGCTGTTTTGCTTGTTCTGTTTCGGACTTCGCACTTGAGTTACTCGACTTGTGGTCTGCTAGGAGCGTGAAAGAATTCTGCTGAACAGAAGTTCATTTTGCTGATTTCATTTAGAACTTGTAGAGCGCCATGTAGGCGCTCAATCCTGCTTGGTACACCTACACGTGCTGCCTTCCAAGTTGCTTTTGGTCAACCAAAGCCTCCAAGAAGCTACAGTTAGATTGAACTCGTGACTGCTCTTGTTTGTGCTTTGTGGATGAGCGTGAATCATGAGGTGGAGCTCTCGGCAGCTGTTGAAGCTTCTGTTGGGGCTCTGAATCTGTCATGTGTTTGGATTTGCTCAAGTTTCCTCAACACACAAAAGTTGCTTCTTGGTCCTTAAGAATCAATAGTCGCCTTGATTTGTTGAAGTCGAACGAACTTGGGCTTGTTCTGTCCCCCTTGAATTAAAATAAGCTAAAGTCCAAACGAGGAGCTGCTTGGATTGAACTCAACGTGCTGCTGCTAAATCACCAAGAGAAGCTCACATATGGTCGCGTGAGTCATGATCGGGTTATCTGCTGTTTTGCTCGCAGCTGCTGCTCGTAGAAGCTCCGTTTGATGGCTGTTAGCCCCTTTAACCACTAAACAAGGACCAACTGCTGCATCAAGAGGCTACTCAATAGCTAAATTTAGCAGCAAATCGCATGGTTGTGTGCAGAGTGAGACTAAGCTTGGTTGGTTCTACCTTGTGAAGTTATTGTTTGCTTTGTTGGGGTGCTCCATTTGCCAATCTGCTCGGTTTGACACTTTCTACTGCCAGTTACAACTCTCAAGTGGCTCCCCTTGTTCCTGCTCTTGGCTAATTGCTTGTTCACAAATAAATGAATTTCATAGCTTCATTGGTTTCAGCTCTATCTCTCCGTTCATGTCGAGAAATGAAGTTAGCTCCAGCTACCATAATGCTTAAAGTCTGAAGCCTACTATCCCAAATTACAATGGAATTCAACTATTGGCATAATGGCTCCTATTCATGATGCTTTAAAAACATAGTGAACTTGAAAATGGTTGGCAACATAGCAACCTAAAAGAGATGAGTATTCTGATCAATAAATCAACCACAAATATGTAGATAAGACACTAGCCAATTAAAGCTCAATTGTTGATCATTTTTCTTTGTCTTTACACAATTGATCCAAAGGCATGTATTTTATCAATTCTTAAGCAAGATTCCCCATATAAGTGCTAAAACATGCATAAATGTGTGATGTAAGTGGGGATAAATTTTGCACATTTATTAGATACCTCCAACTTAGAAGTTTTTCTTGCCCTCGAGCAACTACATATCTTAAAATAAAGCATTCATGAGGAAAGCAGGCACATTCATGTCCATAATCAACATCTACTTTACAATGGTACTAAATCCTTAAAGCTCAATGAACTAGTTGCATTCTCCCTAGTACAAATTAAGGTCTAGCAACTTTTTCTTGCCCCTTTACTACTCAGTCGATCAACATGTACATAAGTCACCAATGTTAGACTTAAACCATTAATCAATTGCTTAATAAAGTTGGATTACCATATTTAAATCAAGATTCTCAAACTAAGGATCCATCAACTAAAGAAGAGATTCATAAACATGCATGTATGTACTTTTAATCCATATCATAAGCATGATATTACCAAGTAAATGATACAAAACTATATACTCTTCCTTTAGTTTGCTTTTCCCAACTTTTCCATTTTTCATTTTTTTGTTTTCTTTTTAGCTTTAAGTAAATATGCATCCCCTATTTGATTAATTTACATTGGGGAATTCTATATTCCTTACCTTTTTCATATGTTGGACATTAAGGCCCAATAATCCGTTCCAAGAACTATTGATTCAAGGAGATGCACCTTTTGCTTATTAGATGTTCCATATGTCCACTTGTACACTCTATTTGCTTTACTTTTATTTTATATATATATATTTGATTAATTATTTTAGTTGAGGTTCGTTTTACCCTCAATTGTAGTTCCTTTTGTATTCGAGAAGAGACATTCAAGGCAAGCTCAAATTTTGCATAATTTGCATAATTATATCAGGCTATTAGAACTTCAAAGAGTATGCATACATACTACTCAACTTAAAAATATAAAGACCCAATCCCTAATCAATGACATTGCCTTAATCCTAAGTTGTAAATCTTCATCAAAACAAAGTAACAATTTCATAACTTAACTCTAAAGAAGTGAAGAGTGTCTAACTCATGATCAAGTTGAAAAAGGCACTAAAAGTGAAAATTTTGGATAAAAAATTACTCTTTTTTTGTAAGAAATGCAACTAAAGTTCAAAATTTTGAAAAATTTCGATGCTTATAAAGCTAATGTTAACAATAGCATGGATCAATTGTCATTTTCACATAATATACACAAGGATTAAGATGCAATCCTATCATATGTAGCCAACACAAGCATTAAGTGTAACTAGCATACAGAAACAGGTAGATAACCAACACCACATAATACAAATCAACACAAAATCCACCAACTACTCCATTCTACATCAGTCAACACAACCCCCAACTATAGCTCAGCACAAAATCTACCCCCAACTTTTAGGACAAATAATGTCCTCATTGTTTAACACAAAGGATATGAATAAAAGAAGAGGAAGCAAAAGAATGGGACTCCCTTAAGGTTTAGGTTGATAAGCTAGCCACATCCATGCAAGTCTACCTCCACTCCATGCTCTCAAGCTCTAAGCTATCACCATGAATGCTCTAAAGCTCCAATCCCATAGCATAACTATCACATCTATGCTCTAAAGCTCCAATAAAGCAACCATGAACCACAAGAAACAAAGGAAATCAGAATAGGTGTTTCAAGAAAAGAAAATGGATTAAATTATTAAAGGAATTTGGACATAGAAGAAAACCAAATAAGAACTTGCATTATCAATAAGCATCCCATAGACAAGATATTCTAAGCCATACAATTTAAACATTACCGTATTTCCATAGAATTGTAAAATTACGAATCTTTTGTACAAGAGGGTAAAAGAAAAGAACAAAAAAAACAAAAACCCTCATCTTTCTTTTTGGTAATGATAAATTTCATCTCAATCCAAGGAAGATGTCAAACACTTTAAAGCAGAAAAGGGGTATAATCAAAAGAACCTTATATAAGTGCTAAAGACTTTATGTTGGACTAAGAGTACAAAATGAGAAGCTTGAGTTGATCACTCTTAAGATAGATGTTGTAATACATAGATTTAGTAAGTATATTGACTTTCTAACTCAATCTTTGAGTCAAAATTATTTCAAGCTATGGGTCTCATAATCTACTTTGAGGTTATAACGTATTACTATATAAATACGATGCATGTCCTATTGTGAGGTCACATGGTTAAATATTTCACATGGATTACGGGAGGTTATAGTATTAGTTTATAAAGCTATGATTGTGAACATCTCGCAACAAAAGCTTAAATTTTTTTTGACTAAATAGTTGAAATAAACCCATTAGTATTTGTTAGCTTAGCTATTCATTACCTTTGGCTTGAAGCGTTACAAATGATATCAAAGTAAACCTTCTACTAGTAGATGAATGATTCGAATCTAGCTCTAGTTTAGAGAAAAGGTCTGAGGAAGGTTGGAAGTGTTACCGGGGTATGACTTCTTATATACTTCCAAGATAACCTATAAATAGTAGGTAACCTGAATCGTACACTCAAAAAAGGGGAAGATCTGGGTCCAATTGTACAGTCTCACACCAAGAACATTGCATATTTAAGGGGGAGAGATTGTGAAATCCTATAATTAAGTGTTCCATATGAATTATTAGAATACTAGTTTAAAAAGCTATAACTGTGAATACTTTGTCAATAAAAACTTGAAATTTTTTTATCAAATAGTTAAAATAAACCCATTAATGTTTGTCAACTTAGTTATTTATTACTTTTGGCTTAGGATGTTACACTTATGCAACTCATTAACTTGTAATAGGAACCTTAATGATCTTCAAAGAGATAAGCATGAACCCTCCACAATGCCAAATAACTCCTATTTTAAAAAATTCCAAAACAAGGATATAATCCTTTGCATGTCAATCCTAAAAAGGAAAAGCAAACAAAAAGCAATGATCTACCAATAGGAATCACTAGAATAATAGGTTCATGCTTATCAAAGCATTAAGATTGATTCTCTTCTTGATCAAGTTCGATCCACTTCTTCATTTGTCCAACACCCACAGGATACCAACATCCAGACACAGATGAACTAAGGGGTGACTTGAAACTTAAGGCTGAAAGATTGAAAAACACAACTCGGTGCCGCAGCCCCCAAAGACGTGAGAAATTTGTAGCTAAAATAGAGTCTCTTAAAGGGGATTTCATCCACTAAAATAATAGCAATTTTAGCATTTTATTATCCTTTCTCTCCTCAAAATTTAAAAAAAAAAAAAGGTAGAAGAAAAAGAAGTCCTCTATATTGTTTTATTAATTGTATTCAAATTTCAAGAACTCTTTATGGTACTTTGTTCCATGTACATTTAAGCTCCAAAATTCTTTAACTCAAGTAGTTTATAATAATTGCATACTATATCTTCGCATGCTTACAAATACTACATAGATTATGAGCAAGAAGAATTTGATAGTCGAGAAAAGCGATAACCAAATTGATAGTTTAAGGCAAAAAGCTAATGGAATAGCTGAAGGATAAAGCGCACTTCTTAACAAACTATCGACATTTTGAATACAATTTGTAGAATGGATAAGATAGTGTCAAATAACCTTACTTGGTATATTGGATTAAGTAGTTTCGCATCAAAGCTTCTAACCTGCAACATTCATGAATTAATTATTGGGGCTCCTAAATGAAAATATCAACTCAGCTTATGCCACAATATTGTCTCTAGAGAAATAGGCTAATCTAAATAATGGCCATAATTAAAAATTATAACAAAGTAATATATTAATTGCTTGATTCTTCAAAGTTAGCATTGGAAATGCATATGTTTCTATAACACCGACAAAGTTAGAGAACTGCCTAAGACCAAAAGACTTCAGATGCAAACTCGAAAGAAAAATTGTTCTATCAAAGGCCATATAGCTCCCTTCCAAGCAAAGAAATTGTGCAACCATTACCACTTCATTTTTCAACTTGTAAAATTTAAAATAGGTAGCTAAATAAAAATGAGCAGTTTAGTTTTTTTATCGCCATCCATCATAATCAGGAAAAACAAAGCTGATGTTTATTTCATTTCAATGAAGCATAATAGAGAATCAATGAGGATTGTTTCTCATTTGATTGAAAACAAATTTCACCTTAGAAAAACAAGTAGCAGGTTTCATCTACAATAGTACACATCAAAACCATCAGATGAAGCGTGTATCTAAGAAACTATTACAATAATCCCTAGAAAAATGACAATATATACTGGGCCATAAAGTATTGGAAATACTTTGAATCTGGGCTTCTTCTTGACGAATAAATTTAGGTGGATGAAATTGGTTTCCATCATATGAGGATACCCATTCAGATGAAAGAACTTAGTGAAAATTGCTTTATTCTTGTCTATCAACCAATAATGGCTCCAAGAAACAGTCACCCGAAAAGTTGGGGGCATAAATAAAGCTCACACAAATGCAAAAGTTGCTTCTAAGTTACTTCAGGGATAAGGGAAGGAAGGACACAAATATTTGAAAAATAATGCATTCAATAATAACTGATATTATAGTAGTAAAGATACGGACAGGCTGTAGCAATCGCCATGTTTCCAGGTGACAGTGCTAGCCCAAAGCATGAGAAAATGCATTAGGAAGCTGAAAAGCAACAACGCGCAATTAGATTTCGAGAATATAATATAAATTCGAATTAGCCTAAAAAAGTGGTAACAGCATATATCACCGTTACTTCTCTGGCCAAGCGTCCTCGAGGGAATGGAACTTTAGAGATAGCATTTCCCTGTATCTTCTAGCAACGCATATCATTGTCCTATCAAATATAAACAAAGAGATTTCAATCAAATTTCAAAGTTTGCCACATTGATCCTCCAACATAAATGGACTCATGTTGAAATGGAAGTGTGCATGAGCAACAAAAGTATCATGATAGAGCATTATAAATTTTTAATTTCTTCTGTAACATCTCAAATGCATTAAAACTGAACTTAATTACAATTAGCATAAGTCTGAAAACAACCTTGTTTCAAACTAAGGAATATAATCAAGAGTCTCAACAATAAATATTGGAGTCACGTAGGAATTAGGATTCCTTAAAGCTTATATGTAAGGTTGAAGGGAAGTTTCCAGACTGACTGAAATGGAATCACAAGAGGCAATGAAAAGAGATTCATTGGGGTGGTAAAGATGCACGAAGATAGTAATCTTCTACAGAAGTCTCATGAAGTATCAAAGAAAGTACTTTATCTCTCTCTCTTACGAGGTAGTTGAGTATGTACATCAAAGGATAATGCCAAATTAAGTCGCAACTCAGGAAATGGAAAGAACAATTGGGGACTGCATTTAAGCGAATAAAACTTCAAAACTCAATACGGTGGCTGCATAGTAAAGAATAAGCATTTGATGAAGGATCAACTTGACCATATATATGATTATCAACAGATATAGTCAATGAAAAAAAATTTATCATACAAGGTAATAAACGAGTTTTTGTCGGTCAAAAAAGTAAAGGATGAAATCATGTAAGTATTTCACATAACAAAATGATGCCTTAACGTTTCACAGGCTTGCAAGTGTTTTTTTTTTTTTTTTTTTTTTTTTTTATAGAAATGATAGCCAGAAAGAACACTAAAATCAAAGACAACATCCAAGAAGTAAAGCATAATTTTTTTCATGTTTAGACAGTAGACAACCTATTATAATGTTGGTAAGTTAAACTATGACAACACTTAGCACATAATTTTAAATTTATAGAACAATGAAATTGAAATTTTACGAAAGCTCATAATGATGCATACAGAGGGCAAGACACCAAAAGACAATAAGTTGAACTGAAATTAGTAAGATACCTGACTGCAGGTGTATAAACAACACGCTTCAAAGGCCTAAGACAAGCCCGTCACCTAAGAAGGTAAGTTTTGTACGTAGATGGAGAAGACATGGAAAATAAAGCATAAAAAACAAAAGACAATCGGTAGAGACACAGGTAATCTCCTTATAGATAAGATAACCTTATAATATGATCATGGCCAGTGTCCGAGCCAAATGTTTCATATTTGTTGTGCAATCTATCACATAACCCCACACGTCAAAAAGATCTTGATCCTCTACCAATAGCTAAGAGCAGTTCATCAGGACATTGAATGGGCACATTAATTGTAATAACCAGAAATTTTAATAAAAATCGATTGTTAGATAAAGGATTAATTAATAATAAAAGATGATGGTAAAATAGGGATTTTATAGGAAGAATAAGGGCAAATATGCTATGCAAAAGTTAGAAGATACAGCAGTTGGGAGAAGGGGTATAAATATGAAATAAAACTTGTATTTTTCTCTCTCCTTCCTAACGTTATTTTCTTGGAACCAAACAATTCTAACCCTTCAACTATGGGAAGAATTAGAGAAGGAAGGTGAGTGTAGCGTTTTTCTTAGTTTGCTGTTGTATATTTCATGTTGATAAATGTTTAATAGAAATCTCTAGCCAAAAACAGAAGAACTCAACAGTTTGATAGGTTTTTTGATAAAGAAACTTCAAGCGTAAACTTGAATATTTTGGAGTGGAAAAGAGTAGAGTAATATGATTAAATGTAACTAAATAGAAAATTGTTGATGTTACAGAATTATCTTGTGTGGATTCTTTGAAAAAAATAAGAAAAAAGACGATTCTTGAAGAGATTCTTTATCACGAATAAGTTTCATTAATGATTTGGTTTTATGTAATAAGTGATAGCTTGTGAAAAATAAAAGTTTAGAAAGGATTTTATTGGTGTTATGGAAGAATTAAGAAAGTGAAAAATGAGTTTTGAAGTCGGTTTCTACAACTAGGTTAGACATTCATCGAAGAAGGCAAACATCAACATGTTACTGCCTTAGAACAAGCCTGAGGTTCTTAGGCTAGGAATCGTCCTAACAGCTCTGAGGAGGGCCGTCTTGATGGTTCTATGCATCGTAGTTAGGCATTCGAGAGTTGATATGTGAAATTTAAGGTGATTAGATAAGTTATCCGATTGAGCCCAAAGTTTACGATAAAATAAAGAATATTAATAAAAGTAATCCAATGAGTTTAGATTGAGGAAAAAAATAATTAAATGTTATAATATTAAATCATAAACATATTACCTATTATTTATCGGAAACATATAAAACGAGTTCTAATAACTAAATAATTAATAGAGAAAAATTATATGTACACTAAAAATCATAAAATAACATAAATAATATTTAAAAATATTTATTTGTGCTATATATGTATTTAAGTGTAGTAAAAATACTTAAAATACCTTAAATACATCAAAATAATGTTAATTAATTAAAGAAAATTCATAAAAAATTAAATAAAAATCAAGAAAAAATTTTGAAAAATGTAGATGGGTCTAGAAATTGCCATGGCAAGCTGAGAATGGGAGTTGAAAAATCAGCAAATAAAATTTAGCCAACTAAAAAATGAAAAAGTGAAAAGAAAAGAGACACATAACAATCCAAAAATTCAAGAACAACCTTAAATCACTTTATAAATTTAGAAAACACTCATCAAAATTCATTTTGGTCAATTAGAGGTCGAAAAAAAAAAAGGGAGTGGAGAGAAGAGGAGAAATAGTATTTTTAGAAAAATTAACAAAAATAATATGTATTTAGGGTATTATAAGAGAACCTATACCCGACCAGCACCTTAAGCGAAAACAAACCGACCACTACATAATGGACCCAATGCCTAGTGGTTCCAATAAGGTCATGGTGGCCGGTAATGGCCAGAGTTAGCAATGCTGGTGAGGTTGAATTTCCTTTCAATTTTTATTTAATTTATTAAAAATTCAAATAATTATAGAAAATTATGAAATTTGGTATTCTGAGATATTTTAATATGTTGATTTAGGGGAAAAATGTAAATTTGATAAATTTAAGTCTCAGAATATGCTGTTCTTAAGAAATTATTAAATCCGTACTAGTTTTCAATTTCGATTTAAATAACCTTAATAATGTAGTTTTGATCTCGAAATTTTTGTGTAGACTATTTAGGGTATATAGTGTTATGAAGAGTTTTTCTAAAAATTTATTTTCTAAATTTTTACTTAGTTTTTAGGCCCTAAAATCATGTATAAAAGGCAATTTATGAGCTTAATCGGGTGATTTAATGTTAATTTGTTGGAAATCCTAATTTGGTATGTAATTAGATATCCTTATGTGTTGATTTTTTATGTAGGATGGCATTTATGGAGGTTTGAGGTGTTAGTTGTATGTACTATGCATAATATGTAATAAATATATATAAATGAATAATAGGTAAAAGAGTATATTTAAGTTAATTTGGTGATTTAGGATAATTGGGTATAAATTCTGATTTAGGATATTTGTTTGATGATAAAAGATGATAGATGTAGTATTAGAGATGTTAGATAAGTATTTTAAATGTAGATTATATAATAATATATAATATGTGTATATAGAAATCAAATGGATAGAAAATATTATATCAAAATTAATAATATTATAATAATAATATAAAATAAATCTAATACGGAATATATATTTAGGTAATTATGTGAAGAATGTTGATTATTTTCATATTAAGAGCTAATTCGGTAGTTAAATTAGAAATATACCATACCTTATCAAACAAATTATTGGTTATGTTCAAATAGGAGATTTAGGATACCCAAATAAAATTAGATGGATTTCACATATTAGTTTGAAAAGAATTTCTAGTGTTTACATATAAAACCGATAATCAAAAACTGAATCAGAAGCTAATTCAAAAACTAAATCAGGAACTAGTTTAAAACTAGCTTGGTTATATGTAATATATAACCTAAACAATTGAGTAGAATTATAATTTAAAACTAAACCTAATGATGTAAAGCTTATACACACACACATTTACATATGTATAAGTGGTTATGTTAAAATGTGAGCGATTCTCATATCATAATCTGATTTGAAAGTAGAAATCAAAACTAGGACCAACAAAAGTATATTAAAGAGTCAACTAAAATCCGAATCAAAAGTTATATTTACTCGAATAAATTGTGAGAAAAAAGGTTAAAAAACATTTATAAGAATTATAAATTAGGGGTAACCGAAAGATAAACTAGACCCTAATTTAGAAACTGAATTAGAATCTAGCGCAAAACAGAAATGATTGTAAGAGACTTAAAACTTGAATAATTAGATATAATAACATCCTAAACTAAAGATAACAATAAGAGTTATAGAATAAAACTTATATAAAGTAGTTATATGAATACTAAAACGACCTTTGCATATAGGGATTATTAGTAACTACTTGTTGCAAGTTACACCTTATGTAAGCAAGTGGAAAGTTCAAGTAAGTTGAGATTAATACGTTATTGTATTACGGAATACTGTTTTATAGTATTTGGAGGCTTAAAATTAGACTTAGTTGTGTTTGCTAGATAGTTAACTGTACACATGTCTGTCTATATGTGTTTTTAGGTTTGATTGTATGATTTTAGTTTAATGTTCTAGATTATAATTGTTTGATTTATGTGAAATGATTAAATATCTTAAGCCAAACCTAACAAAATATATGACTTATAAGTCTAAAATGGACCTACACAACTACCCATTAAGGGAAACGTTTAAGGTTCTTTAGTCAAATACCAACCCCTTCAAAAAGGATAGTACTAGATAATATAATAAATCCCTTCTTCATTCTTAGTCGAACTAAGTAAAAGAAAAGAAGATCACAGTAAGAGTGAAGTTAATAATTCGAACGTAGTCGTAGGAGAAGTAATGTCTCCATATCATAAGTTTAGGTTTGATTGTGAGTTGTTGAAATGTACATTAAACTCCTTAACTCAGAATAGAGCGGGTGTAGTTTCTTTAATCTCACGATAGACCAAATAACATTGTATGATAGCATTTACTTATACATATAGGGCATCTAACTAATTTGGTTAATAACCCTGTTTATGCTTGATGTATAGTTCTAAGTTTTCGCCCAACTTACTGAGCGGTTGATTGGTTACATCCCCATAGATATTATTGCAGGTGCTAGCTTGAAAGCAACATCATAACTACCCTAAAGTTAGCCATTGTTGGATCCTAGAGAGTAAGGATATTAAACTGAAGAATAATTATATCTCTGTGGTTTTAGATCTTAATTTAAAATCTTTTATTATTAAGTAAAGTATTACTTAAGTAAGATTATGATAAGTAACCATGTAACATTAGTTGTAATATTAGAATTTTAGTATAATCTTTATACTTCTATAGCTAACTAACATTTTAGATGTGTAACTATTTATTTCAAAATCGGTTAGTCGTAAACGCCTTGTGTAAATTAACTCTAAGATAGCAGTTAATAAGATAGCAACTAAAGGGTTAACTACTATCTTAAAATGGTTTACACAATGGGATTGTTGCTACTTTTTTACTTCAGAGCATAGCAATGGTAAGGGCTACTCCTGCGCAACTTTGTTTTGATTCTATTCGTAGAACCGTCCTAATTGTGATTCTTAACATAGGTTTGATGGTTGATGATTAGAAATGCCTAAACTTTGTATTTTTCAACCCAAAACTTAGTCTTATCAAACTAAATCATGATTAAACACAAATCAAACATAGAATTAAACTCGAAACACTAGATTTAACACCCATAGAGTTCCAATAACTGAAGTTACTTTCAGAGGGATTTGAACAATAGTAACTCTAAGATGACTTCAACATGGGAATAAAGTCCTTTTATTTAGTAAAACAAAATCTTATCCCGGGCTCTAGAATTAAGACACATTGTTTAAAGACCTAAGTATTATACAAGCCTATTGGTTCAGATATGAGCTTATATGTTTGTTGTTTTGTGCTTATTAGTTATAAGGTGAAATTGAACTTAACTATACCTTACATTAACGGTGATTATATTGAGTATGTTTGGATGGATCTAAGGGACTAGAAGTACCAATAATCTTAAGGTGACATTTGAGCATAGGTAAGCGGCAGTATCTGAGCGGAGTTGCTTATTAAGTCGATCTAGTTAGAATTAGGTTGTTTAATGACTCAAGGGTGTTGGAGAGTATCCAACATTAAATACTTATATTATATGTACATTATTTAGGTGACTTAAGGTCATGAGTTATCTAAAAGCTATAATGTTTGTTGGACTTAAAATTAAGATAATTATCGGTTATATGATATATGATTGCATTCATATGTAAAACATGTAATGCATGTTCATGCATGTGTGATTGCATAACCTTCATTCTAGACACGTTTGCTTACCCTTTGGGGACTTCTGTTTTTAGATGTAGGTAATGTAAGAGATCAGGATCTCTATGACAACTTAGGGTGCGACTATGTGTACAACATGGACAATGATGACTATACCTACTACGAAGAGTAGTAGGAGGGTTCCATTAATGGTATGTTGTGTAATTGTGAATAAACAGGAGATATGGACTCCTAGGGTGATGTTAACTCAGGTTATGTGTTAGATTGCTATGTTTGTATTAAGAGCATGCAAGACTCCATTATTGGCTTACTTCTTTTATTTAAATTGTTGGAGCATGATATACTCCTTAGTTATCATTGTGGTTTGATGTTGTTCTAATAGAACAGTCATAAATGTAAGCCCTAAATATAAGTTAAGTAACTGTATAATCAAACTTAGTATACAAAGTTTAGGGCGATTTGTTAAAAGATTCGATCAAATCTAAATTATAAACTAAAGTTAGCAATATTAGTAAAAATAACCTTGTAAGTTTGAATTTAAAAAAATAAGTAATAAAATAAAAAAATATAAAATTTTCAAATTCTAAGTATATTACTTGTTATTTATTGAAAATACGTAAAATGCATTTCGATAACTAATAAATCGCTAAAAATAATTATATGTATACTAAAAATTATAGAATGACCTAAATAATATTTAGAAATATTTACTTGTACGCCATATGTATTTATGTATAGCTAGAAATATACGAAATTACCTAAATTGCTTGAAATTAACTAAAAATTTGCTAAATAATGAAAGAAAATTATAAAAAATTAAAGAAAAATCAGAAAAAAAAAATCAAGGAAATGGGGAATGCTCTAGATCAAGTCGTGGCAGCTGAGGAAGGTAAGAAAAAAATTGGACCAATCAAAATTAAGCACGTAAAAAGCAAAAAAAGAAAGAATATGGACCTTGTCTTATCCTAATTAATACACAATAATTCCTTTATGGACCTATAAATAGCAAGAAAATTTTTAGAGCTCATTTAATCAGTTGGGAGCTAAAAAAATTGAGAGAACCGAAACCACCACCACCCCACTCCACACTAACCGCCTGGACCAGCCGACACACTTAAACTGGTGTCAGAGATCAAAAAGCTCTCGAACTAGGTGAGTTTCAAGTCTCTTTCAATTTTGCAAAATTCCTTAAAATTATTAATTATGCCTAGAAAATTATAAAATTTATTATTTTGATATTTTATTATATTTAGATTTAGGAAAAAATAGTGATGTAGAATAATGCTATAAAGCATGTTTAGAATTATGTCTGTAAATATAATGTTTTTAAGAAATTGGACAAAATCGAGTATATTTAGAATTAGAAATAAATAGACTTAAAAGTGTAGTTTGGAGATCAATTTTTTTCCGTAGAATACTTAAGTGATGTA
Organism: Lumnitzera littorea; assembly: GCA_024138015.1. NCBI lineage: Eukaryota > Viridiplantae > Streptophyta > Magnoliopsida > Myrtales > Combretaceae > Lumnitzera > Lumnitzera littorea. The sequence continues at coordinate 109,452,754 of JAMXBB010000007.1, read as the reverse complement.
GAATAATGCTATGAAGCCATTTTTTTAAAATTAATTTTTGAAATTTTTAATTAATTTTTTTAGCCCTAAAATGATGAAAAAAATGGATAATTTCGGATTAATTACTAGCTTAGAGGGTAATTAGATATTTAAGAATGTTAATTTCTAATATGGAAACATAATACTAACATTTGGAGTGTTAATTGTAATTAATATAGGAATTATGTGGTAATTGTAAAAAATTTAGTAATATGTGAAGTTAGGATTTTAATAAATATGAAATAATAGGTTGAATTGAATAATATAATAATAACATCGATACAAAAATTAATTTTAGGTAATTAAATAAAAAATATAAGATTTTCTCACATTGGGAGTAAAATTCTGTACCCTAATTAAAATTAGAGTGTACCAAATAGGTTAGAATACTAAATTAAAAACTAGTATGATATTAGAATACTTAAGCTTAATGTGATTAATTTCACATTAGGATTCGAGCTTATTTAGGATTCCTCGTAGTTGAAAACAATTTAGAACCAAAACTGGAATCTAATTTAGAAACCAAACCCCGAACTAATGTAGAATGAATTATTAGTAAATAATAAGTATATATAGAGAAATGAGTTAAATCATAACTTAAAATATATATCATCAAAGTATAAGAACTAAAAAAAACGTATTTGTATTATAGGATACACGAAGGCAAACCAACCTGTAATTGAGTGTTAAGTGACCGAGAATTTCAAGTAAGTTAGGTTTATTATTTCACTGTATTTGAAGTACCATTCTAGGGTACTCGGAGATTTAGGATTGTGTACGATTGTGATTGTAAGTAGTTTTGTGCATGTGCTTGAGTATCTGATTTCGTATTGGAATTTGTGTTGTAATCGATGACTATTATAATTGGATTGGTGTGAAATTATCTAAACACCTTAAATTGAACCTAATCCTAATCGACCCTAATACCCTAAATTGTCATACATTACAACCCTTTAGAGGATCATTAGGATTCTCCAATCAAACACTGACACCTTCGAAAACGATAACGCTAAATAGTAATTTGGTCTTTTCCTTATCCTTAGCTAAACTAAGTGACAAGAAAGGAAGTCGCGATGAGGATAAAGGCATTGGTTCGAAGGATAGTTTTAGGAAGAGTAGTGTCTCCATTACACAAACCTAAGTTTGATTGTGAGGTGTTACATAACATGAAAACTCCTCAACTCGGATCAGAACGAGTGAAATTACTCTGATTTCGCAATGAACCGGACTACGTTGTGTGGTGACACTTGCTTGTTGTATTGCTTGATAATCTTGTTTGTATTTATATACATTCATGAGTCTTCAGTTCAACTTACAAGCTATAATTGCTCATACCCGTATAGATCCTTTTGCAAGTCCTGACTTCTGATTACTCTGACTAATATGCCACCCTATACCTATCTAGAGGTTAGTTCTCTTTTGAAACTTAAGGGTGTAATAATCAATTTGCCTAATAGTTAATTTATATCTAAAGTCTCATTAGTATCTTTAAGATTGAAAGACTGATATTTGATATACAAACCAGCTGACTGTTATGTTATGATGTAGAATCACCTGAGAATTCTACAGTAATGCATATGTAATTATATATATTGACTTAAAGTTTTAATACTTACTATAACTCTAACTAAATTCTTAATTGAACTGTTTACTTTTTAAGTAAGGAGTCACTAACGCCTTATATAAATTATATCTATGATAGATACTGTGAGGTTAATTACTATCATAGAATGGTTTACAGAGCAGGATTATTGTGACTATGTAACTTCGGGGCGTAGCAATAAAGCTACCTATATTGTGAGTTGGAAATTATCTTAATATTAGTGTGATTTGTGGTTTGCATATTGTCACGCCCCGAAGTGACAGAGTCATAACAGCCCCGCCGTGTAAACCATCCTAAGACAGAAGTTGGCCTTACAACCGCTATCTTAGACCTAATCCACACAAGGCGTCCATGACTAACCCGCTTTGAAGTAAACAGTTTGTAATTTAAATAAATTATTTACCTAAGAAAGTGAGAAAATACATATATACACTGTAATTCAATTATTGCAATTAAAGTTTACAATAATTCTCCATAATATATTTCCTAGCTATTACGTTATTCAGAAATGAAAAATAATTCTAAAATAAAAACTTAGACCTTAAAAATATGTGTTTATTCTTCAATGTTTTTTCTCACTCCCCAGGATCTAGCAGTTGCTAGTTTCAGAGTAGTTGTTTATCGCTTTTTAGCTAACACCTGCACGACATCTATAGAGATGTGAGCAACCACAGCTCAGTAAGTTAGGATGAAAGACTTAAAACTATACCATAAACTCAACAAAGTTATTAATCAACTTATTAGGTGCAATGCATGTTCAAGCAAATGCCATCGCACGACGTTGTCCGGCCCATCGTGAGATTAGAGAAATTTCGTCCGCTCTAATCCGGGTTGAGGAGTTACCATTAATGCAACAGCTCACAACCAAACTCAGGCTTATGCAATGGAGACCTCGCTCCTGCCACGACTACCTTAGAACCATTGACTTCACCCTCGCCGCGACCTCCTCTCCTATCACTTAGTTCGACTAAGGATGAAGAAGGGACCATTATGCAATCCTACGTTATCCCTTTCAAAGGGGTTGGTATTTGGCCGGAGAGTCCTAAGTTCCCTTAATGGGTTGCCATGTAGGTCCGTTTATGATTATAGGTCGTATATTTGATTAGGCCCAGTTTAGGGTAGTCAAACATTTCATACAAATCATACAATACAAGTCAGAACAACAAACAGAATCATAGCATCACTCGTAATCAAGCACATGCACACCACGGACTATCTAATAAGCACAACCAAGCATAATTTCAAGCCTCCAAAATACATCATCGTATTAATCCCAATTTACCTCGACTCCTCGCTCACTCACTCGAGGTTCGACTTACTCAGGCCATCGCCGATCATCCTTATAACACAAACGTGATTTCAGTTTTTCATATAACTATTATAGGTTCATTTTATCCTATAACACTTATTGTTATGTTTTGTTTAGGGTTTAATATGCCTAATTATCTGGGTCTTAAGTCTTTTACAATTATTCTAGGTTTGGGGTTAGGTTCGGTTCGATTTCCGGATCAATTTCTAAATTAGGTTTTAGTTTAATTTCTATGTATTATTTTCTACTCGAACCCTAGAAATTCGTTTCAACTCATAATGTGAAATTAATCACATTACTTCTCGATCTCCTAAATATTATCATTACCCCTAGTCAGTATTTTATTTCACCCAGTACACTTAAATCCGTATTAGTATACCGAATTCACTCCTGATGTGAGAAATTTTTACATTTTTCATATAATTACATAAATTCAAGTCTTTCATCGGTTTTATTACATATCCCTATTATTTATATAATATCAATTTTTATCCTAATATTTTCTATTTATTATATTTCCAATAATTACTTATTATATTTCCAATAATTATGCATTATCACCTATTATGTATATAATACACTTCTAATATTTCTATCACTCTAATTATCATTTCAAAATATCTAAATTCATCCCAAATCAGGTTTTACATCTAATTATCTTAATTTACAAAATTAACTTACAATTTACTATTTTTCCCTATTACTCATTTACTACATAATTAACCTAATAATTACATCTAACACCCTAAATTCTACAAGTATCATACTCCATCAGATTTCAACATCCTAAAATATATACTTTTTCACTAAATCAGTAATTAACCATTTAATTACTTTATTAACCCTAAATTACCCATTTTATGCCTCATTTTAAGACCTAAAAATTATCTAAAAATTTTAAAAATTAATTTTTGAAAACGACCTTCATAGCATTGTTCTATATCATTTAAGTAGTCTGCACAAAAATTTTGGGTTCAAAACTACACTCCTAAGGTTATTTATTTCTAAACCGAAACATGCTCGGTTTTGTACAATTTCTTAAGAACCATATATTACGGGATATATTTTCATCAAAATAATATTTTTCCTAAAAACTACATACAAAAATATTTCAGAATAACAAAATTCATAATTTTCTAATAATATTTACTATTTTTTACAAAATTACATAAAATCAGGCTGGAAATCGGACTCACCGTTCTGGGTGGCTTTGGCCACCGTGGCCTTGTCGGCCGGTCTGGGCACTGCCACCATCGTGTGGTGGTGGTGGCCGTCCACTCTCAGGTGCTTGTCTGGTGTGGATTCCCTTTTAAGGCCCTAATTGCACAATTTTTCCTATTTTTTTATAATCCTAATTTTTCTCTCAATTTTCGCCTCTCCCTAATTTTCTCTGATTTCTAACTATCTAAATGAGCTTCTGAATTTTTCTTGCTATTTATAGGTCTTTGTGGTAATTAATGTGCATTAAATTAGACAAGACATTATCCAAATCCCTTAATTTTTTACTTTTGTGTTGCTCTAATTTAATTGGCTAATTTTTTTCTTATTTTTCCCAGCTGCCATGACCCAATTTTGGATCATTCCTTATTTTTCCTGATTTTTCTTGATTTTTTTCTTAATTAATTATGAATTTTCTTTAAGTATTTAGTATTATTTTAGCACATTTCGCGTATTTTAAGTAATTACGCGTATTTATACCTACATGTAAATTCATATATAGTACAAATAAATATTTATAAATATTATTTAGGTTATTTTATAATTTTTAGAATACATATAATTTATCTCTAACGATTCGTTAATTATCGGAATGTATTTTACGTATTTTCGATAAATAATGAGTTATATATTTAAATTTTGAAATTTTTGTAGCCTTTTATTTTATTACTTATTTTCTTAAATTCAAACTTACGGGATCATTTTTACTAATATTTCTAGTTTTACTTTATAATTTAGGTTCGATCGAGTCTTTCAATCGATCGAAACCTCAAATGACTAATTGTGGGGCTTACACATATTAAATGCAGTTGAGGTTTTTAATAAGTTCAAAGCTTATGCGTGTTAGTACTCTAGTATTGATACATAGTGAGTTGTAGCAAACCTAGTTCCCAGGCATTACATTAATTGAAAAAACTGAAACTAGGATGGAATCAGTTGATATAATCTATCCTAAGAATGCTTAGGTAAGTAATAAATTACTCTTTTCTAAAAGGTAGTTTAAACAAGATAAGAAGTACCTCCTTCAATAAAACAAAGTGATGGTGATTAACTATAGAAGATCTCATAAATTCTTAAGAAGACCCTGCCCAGATTTTTACATTGAAAAGGAAAGTGAACCACAAGAAAAGTTAGCACAAAGAGTTAGCATGTAAACATGAAGAATTCCTAGAAGAACTAATTAAACCCCATGCCTAGGCATAATGCATTTTGTGGATTAGTTTTTTTTTTTTTTTAACTTTTTGGGTAAGTTCATAGATATAAAACACAACAAATATCTAATTGATCCATTTAGTTTAATTATCAACTCAATGTTATTAGATAAAGGAAATATATGCCATGCCATCCATAGCAATAGTTTCCTTTTTGAATATAAGTACTACTTATGCATGATATAATGGAATAAAAAAGTCACCTACCATTAAAAGCTCTAAAAACCAGTTAAAGCTTAGCATTTAAGGAATTATGTGCAAGGTGTAGCCATTTTATTGTTGTAGCACATGCATTGTGTGCTTAAAGAAGCCTAGTAATCATGGTAGTAGGAGTTTCATGACTTCCTCGAGAGAGTAACATTGAGCAGTTGTTGCTTTAAAGAATGAAATTTCACCTGATTTCCCTATAAGTAGAGAAAAGTTGGACATACAATTTTGAGTTTCTATAAGAGTTTCTATAAAAGTTTCTAAAGGGAACTGTAGTATTGGTAACCGATCAATGACGAGTGATAATAGCATTGCACTATAAGAAGCACACTCACTTGCAATTAGCAATTAAAGAGATGGATCCTTGATTTTGTTTAAGGACAATGAGCAAAATTTCAAATGCCTCCAACATGATTCATTTTCTTTTGTATTGGCAAGTTGAATTTCAAGCAGTTGAAAAGAGATTGGTCATAAATGAAGCAAAATCTTATCAAAGAAACGCCACATAGACCACCAATATTTAGTTTATGAAATAAGACATTAACTTAGAACTTGAGAGATTAAGATAAGCAGAATCTTACATATGACAACCTGTTTCTTGCATTTCAGCATTTACGTTTAAGCCAAGATCCACATCATCAACATTTCTAAGTCTTTTGAATGACAAATGTCCTTCAAATAATGTAAAAACTCTATTATTGCAGAAAATTCACATGTAATGGGTATTCATCAAAACAAACTTTGAATTTTAGACTATTCAAGTATGTAGTCACCACTTAAACTTAAAATAAAGCTAAGAAAGCAGGGTATCGCAACTTACAATTCACTATTTGAACCTCACTTTCACTTATTTTTGTGATGAAGAGAGATTGGGAGATAATTAGCATATCCTTACTCTCTTGCCAATTGCTAGTTAGACAAAAACGTTGAAAGATTATTATGCGCTATTAGGCTAATAATTTAGATGCAATGTGCCATTTCCTATAGAGAAATGCGTAGAAAACTATTTTGAACAACCAACTTCAAAATATTTAATGAAGAGACTTTCAAATACCCGAAATCCAATGTCTACTAGACATTTGTAAACTATCTCTAATAAATTTGCAATAAACATGGAGAATAAGCAAATAAAGTTTATACATACAAATAAAAGTGGCAAATGCTCACACATATAGAAAGTTCTCCTGTTGTGCTTTAGTAATTTACTAAACAAACTTATTCCCATTTAGCTACCACCATCCATTATCAATTGAGTATAAAACCACAAGCTACAACTTTTCTCTTGATTCTTACCTCTATCCATTCAACAAAATAATCACAAAATGGAGGACAATAAATCTTAATAAGTCCTTCTGTGGTATAAACGACAAATAAGCACCTATATACCATCAAAATGGAAAAGGTCTTGTTAATTTTTTTCATTAAGAATAAGAAGACTTAGCAACGAACTTGACAACATGATAATGAGCCAAGGGGAAAGAAAGGAAAAAGAATTCCAGTAGTTAGGAGCCATTCTATGTTGTAACCATGAAACTAATCGAACATAAGGATCAAGAGACAAATAGGTAACAAAGAGCCAAATAACAACCTGACTTAAAAGGAAGAAATCACTTTAATGACATCAAGAGAAAAACCATTTATCAATTTGGATAATAATACTTGATAAAGGGTCGCATGAGCTCAAATTTTAATCTATGGAGACATCTTCATCTAGAAAGAGATCAACTAAAAACTGTTTCCATGATATCTATGTTCTCACTTCTCACATTAGGAAACATCAAAATTAAAGTGACACTATACAAAGCAAATTAAATAATAATATACAATATGCAAGATATAATAAATAAACTAGATCTTCAAAGTAGAATCGTTAGCGAGTTCACATTCTAGATACTCAAGAACACAACAATAAGATTACATTCAAGGTCAATCTTCAAGACAATACTTAGAGCTTTTAGCCATAAGTTTAAGAACATAACAATAAAATTACATTTAAGGTTGAACTTCCGGACAAAATTTAAAGCTTTTCAACCATAAGCTTGACATAATATTGATAATCATCATGGAAACAACCACATACCTTCTCTCTTTATCACCCTAATCGAGAATGGACCCTAGTAGGCACTTTGATCAAACATCGATATCCAAATGGCAAGTCTAGATTTTGACAAACAAATCTAATCAAACTAAGGGCCACAAAACCATTTCTTTAACTTGTAACAATTTTCAATATCATACTTCTGCCAATTAAGGTATGATGAGATTTAAACATCTTTTCAATAATAAAATCATAAAAAAAAAATATTATGTCAATTGATTACAGGTCAATAGATCTTCTACAAAAGTACTTACTAAAGAAAAACAAAAAGGAGAAAAAATTTAAACTAAACAGAACCTAAAAAAACAAATAAGTATTCACAAGAAAGACAAAATCTTGTTTTTTTTTTTTCAATATAAAGCCTGTTCTACAAATAGTACTAGAAAATGAAATTAACACCTAACCACTCCTTAGCAACGGTGCCAAATTACTTGGGGTTTCATAGCCTACTACCTTTGTATTGCAGCAAAATGGACAGGGACCTTTGTTTATAACTTGCCAAATATTCCAACGTTGAGAGTTATTTGTTGGAAATCAATGGAATGAGATTGTAGGTAAGTCTATATGACGTGGAACATGTGTTAGGCTCGAGTAGTACTTAAGAGGATGTTCCTATATATGCTCTAAATAAGGTTTTGGATCATGTCAAGAGTAATATAAGTTTGAGTAAAGATAACACGCTCTAGAGCATTAAGGAGAAAATCAATAACAAAGAATCGAAGTGGCGAGGGTATAAAAGGGATTGTGTTTGAAGTTTTGAACCGATGAATGGAGTTAGAATTATTAACAACCATAGCAAGGTTGTTGCACCTTCACAAGCCTCCATCTCAATCCTCTCTATTGTTCCTAACCAAAAACCATCTCTTACACTACAAGCCTTCATCCACAATTTAAACTAATCACTCCAACTACACTTTGTTGAGCAAAAATGAGTAGTATGACTAAATCTTATTCCCATAAGTAAAACAAAAGTTTGACAAGCATTCATACTATAAATGACTTTATACATCTCTCCAACATTTTTCTAACCAACAATTCCTTCTTAAGAGGCTTCTTCACATGAATCTTCACTCTCTTGCAGGCTTTTTTTTTTTTCTTAGATTATTAAAAAAATCCTAAGGCTTCATAATCTACTATTTTTCCCAAAGAAGCTACAAAAATTTTTTCATTTAACTATGTCATTGGACCTAATTTCGTTCTATGAGCTTAAAGCAAAAAAAGCTACTAAGTCCAATTGAATCTCTTTAATGTTCAAATCCGACTTTAACTCCTCTATGTGAAGACACAACCAACAATTGACATGGACTATCCTCCATAACCTTGCATAGCATATCCAAAGAGCTAAAAAACACAATAAATCTATTCAAAGTAGCATTATTAAAAATGAACCGCTCAAAATCTTCCAATGCTTTCCTTAGAATATTCATCATTGTTGGTTTTTTTATGGCCTTATCACTCCATACACCATTAGATTTCATTCTTACTAGATCCACTTGGGTCTAAGTCTAAAATAAGACAACTCTACATCACTATCTTTAGATTAAACTGTTATTAGAAGTTTGCCTTCACTTTTGCTATCCATGGTACTTGAATTGAAAATATATAAATATTTAGTAAGAACGACAAAAGGATATAGACACAACAAGGAATAGACACTAAAAAACTAAATACTATAGATAATGCAAAGAAGATAATTGAGATCAACTAATTAAATCTTAAAGATCTACATATACAAAATAATAATGTAAACACAAGGAATGCATTGTGATTGACTAATCATCTTTGATTTTTGAATTATGGCAAGGAAAAACAAAATATAAAGGATAAAGGAAGCAATAGTAAAATTATCAAGGAAGTAATATAGGAGCCAAACAATTAAATGTGTATTATGATTCGTCTATAACAATATTGAAATGGATAAATTACAATTGATGAAATTAATCTGTAATGAGCGTGGATACAAAATCTTCTTGTTCTTTTTCACTATAAAGCATAGTTTACAAACAATACAAGAAACTGAAAGTAGCGCCTAACCCCTCTTTAGCAACAGCACCATATTATTGTTTTGTTTCTCACTTTTTTAAAACAAAGCAATTAAATAAAAATCGAGTATACTAACTATCAAAATCATTACTTACCTAAACTTATACTTAATTTTTAAAATAGCTTTGAGAAACCAACTGGCAAGTGCACTAATCCTATAAGTGTAGTATAGTGGTAGATTTAAGGTTGATCCCAAGGGAATGGAGTGCTAACTCCTAGCTACACAAGTCTTATTTATATCTAGGTAATCAAAATGAAGGTGCAAGTCTTTATAACAAAACTTAATAGAAAAATAAAAATGCAATTTTTATTTAACTATACGTAAGAACTACTTCTAACCTAACTTGTATAAAAATATAGTTTAGGACGACATAACCAGCCAATAAGATAACTCTAAATCTTTTATATTATTATGTTTGGTGATGAGGCATTAAGAGCTATGGCTAGAAAAACTACAAATTATGATATGGATGATGAAGATGAGGAATGGCTTTAGAAATTCAACGAGAAGCTCTTCACTGAAAGTAAGTTGCAAGAGCATGTTTTGTTGAAAAAATTTAAGCTAACAATCGATGCATTTGATAAGGATTTCTATTGTAATCTATATGACTTATCCAATGATAAACTAGATTCAAATATATGTGTGAATGAGATGAGGAAGGATGTTGTCGAAGCTATATACAGTTATTGGATTATTAAAAAATGTAAGTAGAATCGTACTATACTTGATGACCTTCTAGGTAAATGCTTTATATTCTTGAGGTTTGGTTATCATTATGTTTTTTATAGTTGTATTGTTTTACTTATGCACATACTGTTGATATGTATCATATATAGTTTCAATCAATACAGATATGATCTAGTTTCTCTCCTTTTGGTAATTAAATGTGATGAGCCTTTATTTTTTCTATAATATAATACCAAAAACCCAATGGTTGGTTATATAAGACAATGAACTCAAGTAATAGTTTCGGTATGATCTTGGGCTTAGATCCCATTTAAGCACTTATTTAGGTTATTTACATTGCATAAACTTCTTATAGTTTGTTCATATTGCTATGGGTAGCTACTAAAATTATGGTCATGGCTCCTTTAATAACCTAAAAGTGAGGAGAAAAAAAAATTGTCAAGTGTTTATAGGTTTTTTAGGATGTAATGCCCTAACTCTATTTAATCAAATGCATAAAGTATACAGGACTTCTCATAGGATGATGGCATATTGATATATATTCATAAAAAACTAAGAGGCTTATCAATAAATGTGATAAATTGATATATTATAATTTTTTTCATCAAAATGACATCATATTATCACCACATGATTTGCTCATATATAGAAAATTGCTTATTTTCTTAAGGTGTTTATTCATTATTTCATTGCCTAAACTAGTTGTTGTATGTTCACAAGTGAAAACTAAATAACCTGCATTATAGGGTCAACAAGCAAGGAAAGCTCCATTAGTGCCAAGACTTGCCTTATGAAAGAAAAGATCATTTAAAAGGTAGCCAAGCTAGCCAAGAAGGGGTAAACAAACAAGTGTCTTGCAAGGTTGGTATGATAGTGTTACATCATTGTGCATTAGGTACACATGTAATGAAATGCTTGGCATATGAATCATGTCTTGATAAAGAATGAAATCTTGAATCATTTTTTTTTTCCCTTTACATTTGGAATTAATTGTTTTCAGGATATCCATATCATGTTACTTGGTTAACATTCTAATTTCATATAATTTTGGCAACTGCAAGAGATGCTTAAGAAGAGCAAAACACCTTATGTAATCTTGAAGAAGCTAAAGCTTCAACTAATTGATCTATAGAAGTAGCAATCAGAAAACGTTGGAGGGCTCAATTACTTATGAAAAATGTAGGTTTGGTTGCTTATAGAGCAATAATAGCATTGAGGATTGTTAAAGTAGCCTAGAATGGTGAATTGCTAGATGTGGCGTATGCTCATTTCCCATACTCACGAATTCAATTATGCTTTAACTAGTGGAACTGAGATGGCAATTAATTTTATGGAGGCTAATATTTTTTGGACTTATAGGGAGGAAGGTAATCCTAACGTTTATTGAAATGGTTGATGGATTAACCTTTTAAAGGAAACATTGTAATTTTGTATAGATTTGATTACTTATATATTTGTATTATTGAGAATTCACATGGCTCTAGATTTGGGTATCTTTCCTACAATTCCTTGAAATAGAAAGTAGAAGAAAAAAAATGGAAAACACTTATTCTTCAAGCCTTACCTTTTTAGTCCTTTTTGAGGATTTTTGCATTTATAATATGAGGAACATAAAACATGATGCCTATGTCTTTGTTGTCATTCCGTTGGAAGATTATTGTTTAAGTCCATAATCTTGACCCATTCATTGTAAAATAGAGTAATTAATTCTTCGATTCCAAGTAAGAGCAATCTTAAACAAAAAAATAAATTCTTTAGATAATAAATCATATATGAACCCAAATCTCATATTTTTTAAGCAAAAATGACTAGTATGACCAAATCTTATTCCCATAAGTAAAACAAAAGTCCAACAATCTTTCATACTTTAAATGACTTTATACATCTCCATTACATTTTTCTCACCAATGATTCCTTCTTAAGAGACTTCCTCACATCAATCTTCACTCTTTCTTGCAAGCTTCTTCTTCTTGGATTATTTAAAAACCTTAGGGCTGCACAATCTATTACTTTTCCCAAAGAAGCTCCTAAAATTTTTTCATTTAACTATATCATTAGATCTAGTTTTGTTCCATGAATTTAGAGCTAAAAAGCCACTTAGTCCAATTGAATCTCTATAATATTCAAATCTGACTTCAACTCCTCCATGTGAAGACATAGCCAAGCATTGACGTAGACTATCCTCCGTAACTTTGCATAGCATATCTAGGGAGCTAAAAGACACCTACGTTTTCCTTAGAATATTCATTGCTATTGATTTCCGATGGCTTTATCACTCCATATTTTACCCATCACCAAATCTCGTTCTTATTGAATCTACTTGAGTCCAAGTCCAAAATAAGACAACTTTATATCACAATCTTTAGATTGGACTATCATTGGAAGTTTGCCTTTACTATTGCTATCTATGGTACTTGAATTGAAAAGATATAAGTATTTAGCAAGAACAACAAAAGGATATAAACACGATAAGGAATAGATACTAAAAAACTCAATACTACAGATAATACAAATAAAAGAACTAAGATCAACTAATTAAATCCTGAAGATCAACATATATTAAATAACAATGTGAACATAAGGGAATACATTATGATTGACTAATCAACTTTGATTTTTGAATTATGGCAAAGAAAATCAAAATATAAAGGATAAAGGAAGCAACAGTAAGTGATGTAAGAACCAAACAATGAGATATATATGATGGTTCATCCATAATGGGATTGAAATGGGTAAATTACAATCCATATAATTGATATGTGATGAGTGTGGATACAAAATCTTCTTTTTTTTCTTTTCAATATAAAGCATAGTCTACAAACAATAAAAGAAACCTAAATTAACACCTAACCACTCCCTGGCAACAACGCCAAATTACTTGGTGTTTTGTTTCTCACTATTTTAAAACAAAGCAATTAAATAAAACTCAAGTCTACCGACTATCAAAGTTATCATTTACCTACATTTATACTTAATTTGTAAAATAGCTTTGAGAAACCAATTGATAAATGCACTAATCATATAAGTGTAATATAGTAGTAGATTTAAGGTTGATCCCGAGGGAATGAAGTGCTAGGTCTTAGCTACACTAGTCCTATTTATATCTAGGCAATCAAAATAAAAGTGTAAGTTTATTCAACAAAACTTAATAAAAAAAAATAAAAATGTAATCTTTATTCAACTGCACTTAAGAACTACTAATCTAACTTATGTAAAAATATAGTTTAGTACAACTCAACTAGCTAATAAGATAACTCTAAATCTTCTGATCTGACTAGGACTCATCTACAAAGATATGGATCTTAACTCTTAAACTGAAGAATTTATCCTCCCATATATGAATAAGTCTATTACATAGAAAAACAAAGAAATTAGAAGTGTTAGACAAATATATTAATAATTCATAATTCTAGACCACACTATAATGTACACCTTCCAACACCCTAGGGAATAAATATCTATCATTCCTAATTTGCACAAAAATTCATGAAACAATGGTCTTGCAAGGGATTTCTACTCTTAATTTCTGCCTTGATAGAATTTCTATCGATCCTCACATGTTTCATCCATTCATGTTGTATGGGATTTCTTGCAACACCAGTTGCAAATTTGCTATCACAATATAAAGTAGTTGCAGTCCATGTAACTCTTAAATCTATTAACAATTGTTGCAACCAAATCACTTCATAAACTCCTTAAGAAATAGCTTAAAATTCAGCCTTTAACTACTTACAACAACTAATTGCTTTTTACTTTGCCAAGTAACCAAATTACCCCAAACTTTGGTGCAAAAGCCAATAGTAAACCTTGAATCAATCCTATCTCCACCCTAATCAACATCTACAAATGCCACCATAGTATATGATGAATAGCCTCTTTATGGTGCCTTGTTGGTGAGTGCATAAATTGGCTCACCACATTAATAGTGAATGCTCGATCCAACCTTGACCAAGATAGATATATGAACCGACTTAATAGTCTTTGGCATCATTCTTTATCAATAAGAGAATGATTTGTTTGAGACCAATTCTTCTAATTAGGCAACAAGAGAGTATCTCTAAGCTTGAAACCAAGTGTCTTGTCTCTTCAAGCAAGTCAAGAAAGTACTTATGCTAACTAATAAAGATATCCTTCTTCCTTCAAGCAACTTCTGTTTCAAATTTATTATCTCGACCCCATCATCACCTATTACAGTGATATCATTAATATATACAATTAAAATGGATTTTTTACCTCCCTCTCCAAATTTAACAAAAAGAGTATATTCAACACCACCTTGATGATATCCAAACTTATTAATAATCTTACTAAACTTTTTGAATGAGTCTTTAGGTAATTGTTTCAAACCATATAACAACTTCTTCAATCTACAAACCTTTCCTTTTGTTTCCTTTATTTCAAAACCAGGTGGGATTCTCATGTATATCTCTTCTTCAAGATCTCTACTAAGGAATGTGTTTCCAACATCAAGTTGGTATAGAGGCCAGTCTAAATTAGCAGCTAGCTAGTAACAATATTATTCTAATTGAGTTCAATTTAGCCACTAGTGCAAACGTTTCCTCATAATCTAAGTCATAGGTTTGAGTACATCCTTAAGCAACAAGATAAGCTTTGTATCTCTCATACATTCGAATTAAATTTGTGCTTAATGATAAATACTCACTTACTACCAACAACTTACTTTCCACTTAGCAAATCACATACTTCTTCTGTTCCATTTTGATGTAAAGCCCTCATCTCCTCTAAAATGGCTTCCTGCCACTTCTTTTGAGATAATGCTTTACAAATTCACCTATATTCCTTGGTATCTTTGCTTCATTTAAGCATATTAAGAAAGACTTATAAGTGGGTGAAACATTTTTATATGAAACATGATTCCAAATAAGATACCTAGTACAACTTCTTTTCCCTTTTCGTAAAGCTATTGGAATATCTAGGTCTTGGTTACCTTCTATCACTTTCTGATCATATAGACTATCACCAACCTATTTTGTCATTCCTTACATCAGTATTTCATCATAAATCCAATCTATCGCTTGTTGCATCAATATTTCATTAGTCTTGAACCCATCTTCATGATGAGATGTTGGCAAATTCTAAGTGAGCTTAAGCCATCTAGACTAGACACATAAAAGTTCGAGTCTTAAACTACTATCTACACGAACACTTGCTAATGTTCAATTCATCTCTGAGGTAACTCTCCTTGGACTCAAAAGTGAGGTCACATGTTTCTAGAAAGAGTAGCAAACACATGTTTTTATCAAATTTGTCAACAATTAGTTGCTAGTTATCTATACTTTAATAAGGAATATGTTCAAAGAACATAACATCAAAGGTGACTATCACTCACTTAGAAGGTGGGCAATAACATTTATATCCTTTTTTTTTTTTTTACAGTATACCAGATAAAAATGCACTTAAGGGCTTTGCCTTTCAATTTATGTATGTTGAGTCAGTGATAAGAAGCACATACGATGCATCTAAAAATTTTTTGGGGTAAAGTGTTAAATAGGTATGCGTCTAAGAAAAAATTGAGGAACACATTGTACTTTATAATTTAGGATTTTAGATAGGAGCCGATTGATTACACAAGCTAAGGTTAATACAACTTCTTCCTAAAATTGGTGAGAGACTGAGTTTATTATCATTAGGGACCAAGCTATTTCAAGTAAGTCCCCATTCTTTCTTTCAAATAATCCATTTTGCTATAGAGTATAGACGTATGAACTTTGGTGAACAATTCCCTGTTCACTAAGGTAATTTTCAAAGTCTTTTGAGAAGTGTTCTCTCCCATTATCAATTCTTAGAATGTAAGGATAATGCACACCAAAGTGCCTGAACTTATGATTTTTGACAATTTAGTGCTCAAACATCCAAAACTTGAATTTTTATATCTAAAACTTTGAGATTTGTTCAAACAAGTACCTGAACTTTAAAAAATCTTAAAGTTCAGACACTCATTTGAATAAATTTTAAAATTTATCTTAAAGTTCAAGTATCCATTTAAACAAATCTTAAACTTTTCGACATTAAAATTCATGCTTTAAATGTTTACAACTAAACTCCCTAAAATCATAAGTTCGAGTACTTCTATATACATTATCCCCATAATGTGTATATGGTTCTAAAATATGTTTCTTAAAGTTCAGGCACTCATTTGAATAAATTTTTAAATTTATCTTAAAGTTCAAGCATCCATTTAAACAAATCTTAAACTTTTCGACGTTGAATTTATGTTTTGAATGTTTGGTACTAAACTCGCTGAAATCATAAGTTCAAGCACTTCTATATACATTATCCCTATAATGTGTATATGGTTCTAAAACATGTTTAGGACAAATTTGTGAAAATTTTTAATACGGTGTAAGCTTATGATTTCTCCTTTAATAGAAACACCCAACAAATCTTGAATAGTCATCTCTAAATGTAATAAACCACTTATATCCAAACAAAGCACTAGCCTTCAAGGTCCTCAAATATCACTATGAATTAAGTAAAATGGTTTAGTTGATTCATAAGATTGGGCAAAATAAGGCTTTTCTTGAAAATTCATCGACAATGAAAAGCTTACACTTAAGATTATTAATATCTTTATTCGAAAATAATTTTGAATACAAATGTGACATGTAATGAAAATTTGGGTGACCAAGACGTTGGTGCCATAATGAAATTCCACCTTTATTCCTAGTAGATACTTAAGACCTAAACTTAACGTGGTTATCCAAACAATAAAGACCTTATGCTTCTTCAACATTACCAATCATCTTCTCCAAAGAGTGGTCTTGAAAAATCTAAGAAGAAGAAGTGAATATCACTTTACAAGTCATGTGTCTCTCTCTCCCTCTCTCTCTCTCTCTCTCTCTCTTTTTTTTTTTAGGGCCAAAAGTCATGTCTCTTGTTAACTTACTAACAAACAACGAGGTATATTTCAATTTAGGAATAAATCAGGTATCATTTAAACATAAATCACCAATTTGGACCACTCCCTTTCCTCTTGAGGAAACACTTTGCCCATTTGCAACTTGCATTTTATGAGTACTTGAGGAAAAAGTTTTAAACAAGTGAGTTACACATATGATCTACTGCACTAGTGTCTATCACCCATTTTCTATTTGCCCCTTTCTCTAAGGTCAACAAGTAAATACCTTTTTGTGTCATTGCAACCAAAGATATTACTCCCTTAGCTCTTTCTTTTCCTTCATTCATCTCTTAGCTCCTTCTTTTCCTCTACTCATTTGAATATTCTCTAGGTGTTTTTTGAGTGTGCCCATCTGATTAAGAGTTAAACTTATTCCTATCTCCTACTCCTCTACATTGGTAGTTTCAACTACTTAAGCTACTTTTAGAGTTCCCTTCTATTTCTTTAGCTTTACTAGCTTCCCATTAAGCCTCTAACAAGTCTCCCTTATGTTATAGGGTATTTTGCAAAAGCCACAACATAGCTGGTCAGGAATGGTCTCTTTTCAAACTGTTAAGGTCGAATTTGACTTACTTTAATAAGATGAGAGGGTTGTTGTCATCACTGTTCGCCTTGTCTCCTCTCTTCTCATTTCGACAAAGGCTTCCTTCAAGTTAGGAAGTGGTTTCTATCCTAACAAATGCCCCCTTACTTCATCCAAATCTGGGTTTGGCCCTTGCAAGAAGTCAAATACTCGGTCCCTTTCTTGCAATTTTACAAATTTCGTGTTGTATTCTGTGTACGCTAGTCAAAGTGATAGAATAGATCAAGTTCATGCTACAACTCCATCAGGGTGTTGTAGTATTCCATCATAATCGAATTTCCTTGGTTATAAGCCTTAATTTTCACCTAAGTTCAAAGCGTTAGGACATGTTTTCCATATTAGAGTACATCTCCTATACAATGTCCTAGATTTCTTTTGCTGTATTGCAAAACAAATAGAGTCTCTTTGGTTCCATCGAGTTGACTAACCAAGCCATCACTATCACGTTTTTGGTTTACCACATGCTAAACTTTGGTGAGTTTCGATCGGCAGCTTAGCACTTCCTTGTCAGGTATCCTACTTTACCTCTTCAACACATAACCAACTTCACAGATTAGTATTATCGGTAGAAATTTTCACCATTCAACTTATATTAAGTGATCATAAATGACGTCTCGCCTAACGTGACAACCATCCTAGGTTGATTGGTGTCCATGCTCATTACAGTAACCTATTATCCTCCATTAAATGTGCCAAACCTAAACTTTGAATCAGGGACTTTTGTTTCCCCTAAAGTATTGTCACCCATCTCTTAGTGGAACAATTTGATTAAGCTTGAGAAAGGGTTTGATATCATGTGTAAAAATATGATTAATAAGTATTGACATTTTTTTTTTTCATATTAGAGTATACATATATAGATAATCAAGGATAATGTAGCCAACTAATAAGATAACTCTAAATCTTCTTACCTCACCGAGACTTGTCTACAAAGATATGGATCTTAACTCCTAAACTAAAAGACTTTATCCACCCATGCATGGATAAGTCTATTATATGAAAAAAAACAAAAAGACAAATACATTAAAACATTATTAATTCATAAATCTAAACTGCATTACGATGTACACTTTCCAACATAACTAATGTAGGATTCCAACTCTCCATTGATTTTGATTAAGAAGCCCTCTTAGAATTATCGAGAGGCATCCTAATTGAGCTAGTTTCATGTTCATATGAAAAGGGGTCATGAATTGATATCAAAGTCAACACCTTAATTGATTAAAGCTTTCAAACACTAATCCGATATAAACCAGATAAGAATCAATGAGAGTTTATGCATATAAACACAACTCAAATTCACATACAATCCTTGAGATAAAACACATGTTCTAATCTTAAAACCCATAAACTACACAACACTTATGAATATAAACAACACAATCACCAAATGATAATCTAATACTAACAAAAGATTCAAAATCTTCATTAATTATAACAAGAATAAATCCAAAACATAAGAAATCATGAAGAGAGAGAAACTATCTTTCAAGATGAGTTCCAATCTTCAATCCATGTGAGAATGATGAAATCCATGTATCCTTGAGTTAGAATTTGCTAATACAACTTAAATCTTAACTAATTTTAACCTAAATCTACCTGAAATAAACTAGAATGTGAAAACTATGAAACCCTAAGAGAAAAGTTTGGAAAAGGAGAAAAAATGAATGAAAAACTGCTAGGTTTTTTTACTCTTCAAATATATATAATCAAAGGCTACAAACACTATAGGTAATGACGTCATATTAAATAAGTCTTTTTAGCCACTTTCGAGGCATTGGGCATTTAGATGCTAGCTTTAGGGGTGCCTAGATGCCATGCCCTGGAGCTTGACTATCTCTCTCTTTAATTCTTCTTTAAGTATGCTTCCAAACAAGTGCAAGTTAGCATGATAATGCAAACCCTGTGGACTTGCAAGATGCACCATTTCAATGAAGTATGGCTCCAAATCATTCAAAATAAATTGAAATTGCACAAAACTTAATTGGTTACTTGTGAAAATCAATTACATCTAATTTCTTGAATAAGTAACACATTTTAACTCAAAACCCCCCTTATATCACATGCAATTATTAAAAGTACCTCCCTTAAAAAATAATCAAAACTATAGATATAAAAGATTAATGCTGTTCCATAGTCCTACGTATAAAAGAAAAACTTAGCAATTAAATTCTACAATGATAACCATTTTAAGTCTGTACTTTTCTAGTTTAATAGGAAATAAAGTAGAAGGAAAAAGCAGTCTTATCTATCAAGTTGTATTCCTTTCTAATTCGCTCTTGCTGGAAAGCACCACCAAAAGAATACGAAAAAAGAAAGGAAAAAAAAAAAAAACGAAAAAGGAAGGAAAGGGAAGAAGACGTGTCTAGAAGTTGCAGAACTGTCGACACGTGTCATCCTACTGTACTCTTAACGGTGTCTCCTGAAACACTTCGCACAAAACATACGCGATACATCGAGAACCTTCCCTCACCATTAAGCAAACTTCTTGTAACCACCCTTGCACTCATTCCCTCTCCAAACCGACAAGCCAAGCAAGCGCTTTCCATTTCACTTTTCTACTCCGTTTCTCTCTGGACAGAAAAAAAAAGAAAAAAAAAAAAGAACTCTTTTTCTTGATCATTTTGACACACACACAAACAAAAAAAGGTGTTAGAGATGTGGACTGCACAGCCCTTTAGAAAGACCGATGTGGAGGCAGGGGATAACCGTCTTTATCCGGCTATGTTAGAGAGCCCTGAACTACGCTGGTCCTTTATTCGTAAAGTCTACTCCATCATATGCTTCCAGTTGCTTGCTACCATCGCTGTGGCCGCCGCGGTCGTCTCCTACCACCCAATTGCCAATTTCTTTGTTAGCACCGGTGCCGGTTTGGCTCTGTATATTGTTCTCATTATCACGCCCTTCATTGGTAAGAAGGATTCTGTGATGTTATTTTGAACGTTTCGGGTTTCTGAATTTCTAACGTTTTTTTCTTTTTTTTTTTTCAATTGAAGTACTGTGCCCGTTGTATTTCTACCATCAGAAGCATCCCGTGAATTATTTCTTGCTTGGGATTTTCACGCTTTCTCTCGCATTTGCTGTTGGGTTGACGTGCGCTTTTACCAAGGGTAAGAAATCGCTGTCATCCCTTTCTTCTGGTCCATTTGTGAACGAGAATATGATGATATGGTATAGTGAAAATCTTGGAAATTTTCATTAGTTCTTGAACGTTTCTGTCATCCCTATGCACTGTGAGTGTCCTCCATGCTTGTTTTTGCGGATCGCTAAGGTTTAGGACGTAAGAAAAAAAATAAGAGGGAAAACAAAATTGTGAAATTGCATAGCTTGGGTATGAGAGCATCAACAACGGTCGTTACTCCGTGCACAATTCCGGGCGAAGAGGAAGAGACATGAATTCATCTTCTCCGGCGTTAAGGCGCGATGACCTGGCGTTGCTTTAGCTTGTCAGGTTGCTCTGTCAAGTGATGCATTAGAATATATATATATATATATTTCCCCTTCAGTTTTCATTGGCTTAAACTATAATAATAAGACCCACGAAAATTTAAAAAGAAAAATTGTGAAGAAAATTTATTGAAGTAACTCAAAAATAAAGTGAGTAATTACTTAAAAAAGAGAGTTTTTTAATATCTCAATAAAGTTTTTTGTCAACATGACATTTAGGAACTTGATATAAGATAGGAGTAGTTTAAGGAATAAAATTATCTAATTATAAGATAGCTATAAATTTCGAGAATGGTTTCAATTATACTAATACATTAGGTAAGAACGATTTTAATTGTATTAATATATTACATGGATTGATCGATGAAAATATTAATAAAAATTTAATATGTAAAAAAATAATTAATGTTTTTTTAGAAAAATAGGTTCCTTTCAACATTTAAGGCTCCTTAAACAATATAATATCTTACACCAAATAAATCCTTAATTGTTTCCTCTCTTATTAAGCTTAAACAATATAATATCTTACACTAAATAAATCCTTAATTGTTTCCTCTCTTATTAAGCTTATAGAGTGTTCTTATGCTTAATATCATATATATATATATATATAAAAGTAGTAATTTCAAATCTGGAGATCAATCATACGCGTTACTCTTTAACCCATTTCGTGTATTAGGACCATTATATCCTTTTCTTTTTTTTTCTTTTGTTTTCCGTAGGTTACAGCATTCCTTTGGTCCATTGACTGGTTAAGGAAATTGACTTAGACCCTCTAATTTTGGCTTTTCAAAGACAAAGGCAGTTCTGTCAATATCTAAAACTTGTTTTATGACTTGGGACTTTGATATTCAGTTTTTTATTTAAATTTCATTGACATAGACATTTCATGTTTCGTTTTTGCAATGTCATGGACCATTATCATACAACAATGGTAGACATTGTTTTTGAAGTGTGATTACCATACCAGGTCACAGAATTTGATTATGATTAGTCATTCCTGCATAGCTTCTCTTTGTCTGAAATCTTTGCTAAAGCATTTTCGCTCCCCCTACAGAAAAAGTTATACTTGAATCGGGGATCTTAACGGCTGTAGTTGTCCTAAGTCTCACTATTTACACATTCTGGGCTGCAAGAAGAGGCCATGACTTCAACTTCCTGGGGCCGTTCTTGTTCGCCGCAATCATGGTGCTCATAGTCTTCGCTTTAATCCAGGCAAAGACCAACTGGCCCCCTCGATATTATTATCTATATTCTTGTAAACGAAATTCGGTTAAATCCTTTTGTTTTGCATTGCAGATTCTTTTCCCTCTTGGTAGAATCTCCGTGATGGTATACGGGGGTCTGGCATCGCTCATTTTCTGCGGATACATCATATACGACACCGATAACTTGATCAAACGTTACTCATACGACGAGTACATTTGGGCTGCTGTAGCTTTATACTTGGACGTCATCAATCTGTTCCTATCGTTGTTAACCCTCTTGAGAGCTGCTGAGAGCTAGGGTTAGGTGGTTAAGAATTTTTTTTTTTTTTTTCCCCCCCCTTTTTTTCTAGTGCTTGATGCTACACAGGACATAATATCTTTGTTTTCATGATCTTGTACAAATTTATGCAGAATGAACAAAAAGCTTGATTTATCAATACTAAAAGTTACATAAATATATATATATGTTAATGCTTAAGATTTGGTACCAATTTGTACATTACGGGTAGATTTAGTTGCAAGTTTGTTAATCAGATATTCTTGATTATCAAAATATTGATAGGATAATTTGCACCAATCAAAATGTTTTACTTTTTACGTACACTATACAGAGATTTTACTGGGTAAATCGTTTACTGGCGAATTAAAATAAAGTTACAGTTATAATTATGGTATTAATATGCAATATTTCGATAACTTACTAGGTAATACATCGATATAGATACATACATCTAACGAAATATTTCATGTGACGATCCATCATCCATGCGTCCATTTACATCTTTTAAATGACTTTGTATAAATCGTTACGCCATTGTTTGAGTAAGGATAAGGGTAAGAAAAGTTTTAATCTAAAGTCCGATTTCACCACTGCCATTAGGTATAAGTATAACTAATATTTCATCAATCTACCAGCCTATTATAACTCGTGATTACGATTAAAGATTAAAGATGTATAAAGGAGGTAGGTTACATTGGTTGGGTTGAAATATTTTAATTCATTTAATTACGGGTTTATTTAAGTTCACCTGCTTTTAACCTTTGGATTAAAGCAGATCAATTCATTGCCGCTAAAAGACACATTCTTCGATTCTTCACGTTAATATCGTACCCCTGTTAGACATTAATAAATTGCAAAAAAGAGTATAAGATGCTGCGGTAACATCGATGTAGACGTTGCTTGTCCAGTACCATCACAAGTCAAAAAGGAAAAGAAGAATTGCGTTGATGGCAAATAAGAAATATAAATAATTGTGGCTATAAACAACAATTGTATTACTGATTTATTCAATTCTTTCGTTCCATACGAATAAAATGTTTACTTCTTTGCAGACGTCACATAAATAGTCATAGTAGCGTCAAACACTTCTTGCCTATTTATCAACGCTTTACGAACTAATTTTGAAATTATAGAAATTGCATCCTTTTTAAATATAACTCCAGCATCCATCCGTAGTGTTTTGAAAATCAAAATTAATATATTGCAAAAGAATTGGCGATAATAGTGATACTTATTGCATAATATTTACAGATTAATAAGTTAGGTCAATTAACCCATCAATCTAAAAAAATACATATTAAACCGAAAATCTTAACTTATATATTAAAGTGAGTTAATCTATTTATCCTATAGGTTAACACAAAACAAAACGAATTAACCTATTTAACTCGCTTATATAACTCCAATTACAATTTCTTACAAATGGAAAACTTTAGGTAATTTCCGCAATTCACGACCAACATTTCACTCCTCTTTGGATCGTGACAGGAGCATTAGGATTTAGTATCATAGGAATCGTGATAAGTAATATCCACAATCACTCTGTTCTAACCTGTTTCTCAACCATGGTCACATGACCTGTAATGTATATGTGAATGTGAAATTTGATTTGGACAATATGCTATCTCCAGTTTAATATATGTAAGTATTTGACCTGTTATTATATTTAAATATTTATACTTTTAACATTATCAAATATATATTTTAATTATATTTTTATATTATTTGAAATATAATTTGAACGAATTATTGAATTCATATAATTAAAAAAGATTATGTACAATATTAAATAAAAGTCGTAGATTTGTTAGTTAATAAAAATTAATTATTTATTTTATAAAATAAATATTTTTTGTAATATTTAATAAAAATAATTTTAATTAACTTAATATTATAATATAGAAAAGCATTTTTGAGAATATAAAATATTTTTATTTTTATCCAATAAATTTCATTTTTATTGCATAATGTAAATAAAATAAAATTTAAACTTTTTGTTTAATCTATCAATCTAATTTTTTATCTAATCACCAAAAAATATTACCAAGTATGGAATAAAATTCTTCATTCAGTACAATATTACAAAAATTATACAACTAAAAGCTACCATAAAATCGCGTATCAAAATTTATAATCTTATCAAAAGTTTTTATGTGAATGATTTCATATCCATTTTAATTATAAAAAATAACATTAAACCATAAACTTATAAAATTATATTATTAATTCATGATTTTAACAATTATGTATAAAAATT
Organism: Lumnitzera littorea; assembly: GCA_024138015.1. Lineage (NCBI taxonomy): Eukaryota > Viridiplantae > Streptophyta > Magnoliopsida > Myrtales > Combretaceae > Lumnitzera > Lumnitzera littorea. Next base: position 109,427,665 of record JAMXBB010000007.1, on the reverse strand, counting down.
ATTTCAATATGTAATATTATCCAAAAATCTCATTGCCAATCTAACATTTAAAGCCCTTTAGGATCAACAATACGGACTTACATATCATACGCTCAAGATTACACAACAGATCATAATACAAAACCAAAACTTTTATGCATATTGTACAACTCTTTATGTTGATCAAGTACAAACTTAAACAAAAGACTATGCTTGAAAACTCGATCCTTCGACGCTCTCTTTCCATCTCATGGTCCTAGCTTAATCTTCGAGTCTGTGCATCAGTACCTGAGATTAGAAATATAACGAATATGGGTTATAACAATATCTCAATTTAGCTCCATAGTTAAGAATTGCGCAAACAGCAATAGTTCTCGATAACTCGAATCAAATTAGGGCACCGATGGTAGTTCATTAACCATATCAACAAACATACATGATAAACCTACCTTTTAGAGAGAGAGAGAGAGAGAGAGAGTTGAGAAATGAAATGAAATGTACCTATACGTTGAAGAGGAGAGATGGAACTGAAATGGCGAATAGGAGAGGAAAATGAAAATGGCAGAAGTTTGTTCTTTTACTTCCACCGGTGGGTTATTGTCGTTTGAGTGAGTCTCAGTGGATGGAAGATTGACGAAGCGGTGGCCAGTTGTCATTGGAGTAGAGATAGAACCAGAATTTAAATTATATAAAATAATTTACAAAATTGCAAAAAATGGTAACTTCATAATGACTGAAATTATTTTTTCTAAAGTTAAAAAAAAATTGGCAAAAAAATCATAAACCACATATCAAATTATGAGTCGAACCAAATTGAAAAATTAGTTTTTTTACAAATAATTCGATTTCCAGTCTAACTCGATTCAATTATATATAAACGGTTTATAATTTGATTCAAGAAATCAAACTGAATAGAACTGTTTTAAACCGAACCAATTGATTAAATAAAAAAGTTTCACGCAATTGTTTTGTATTTTTAATTCCCTTTTAATATTCATGAATTTCATTAAATTTTTCATATCTTATTCTTTTTTTTTCTTATTTTTAGATCAATTATTGTGAAATTTATATATTTACCATTAAAATTAATAAAAATTATATAATTACAAAATATACAAAAAAATATTATCAAAATACCAATGCTAAAGTTACATATCACATCAAGTACATTTGCGCGTAAAATGCGACATTAGTGCACTTATATATATATCGCATCTTATGAAGATATGATATTACTATTAATATATTATTATTATGTCTCATCTTGAAAATATGATTATATATAAATACTAATGTCGCATTTTAAATATGCGACATAATAACGGTATTTTAGTAATTTTTTTATAGACTTTGTAACTACATAATTTTTTTTAAAGGCCATAGACATATATTGCACTCTCAATTGCTAAGATTAAGTTGAGTGAGTTTCATATGAAATTTCATATCTAAAAATATTCTTTTTTCTAAATTATCCTTTCCTTATATGTTTTTAAAAAAGATTTAACATTAGTACTCTTTACGTATTTCTTATCTCTTTTCTAATCTTTGATGTATTTCTTTTGTCTTCTCTATATCACTTTTAGATAGACAACTCTACTTTTCCCTTGTTATTATTGTTCGTTGGAATAAAATATCTTATCCTTATATAATCAAGTTCAGTTTTGTTACGATCATATAAAACTTTTTTAAAATATTGTTACATATAAGAAATATATAAGAAATTAACTAAAAACATATGAAAGTTTAATAAAAAGGAAAATATGTTATTAAAGATAAAATGTTTAGTAAAATCTAGATCTAGCTGGTTTTAATTAGGTTGAAAAAATTTATTAATTAAACCGTATAATTAGATTTTATTAAAAAAAAAATTAAACCATGCTCGATTCGATAAGTTGCCGAAGGTGGGGGCATACCGAACAAAGGCAAACCTACCCTTAAAGCTTATAAGTATGTAAGGAAGATATAGCTATTAATTTAAAGCTTGATCACACTTTTAGAAAAATTTAAAAAAAATAAATCCTCTTTCGTATATTCTAAGACTTCTACTTAAGATTTGGCTAGACTATGAAAACGAGCCATACTTTATCCAAATTATTTCATCGTTCTAACAAACTTCACTACATAATCATAACGAATCCTACCTTTCTAGATTTCTAAATTCGTCATTTAGCTTTTAACGTTACACAATACTACCAAAAATAATATTTGGTTCATGTAACCTTTCACTACATCTTTACACTACTTCAATTGACATGGCTAATAATATAGCATTACATCACCAAACTTTTCTCCTTTTCAAAACCCTTGAACATAAGATCAAACACTTCAATCTACTCTTTTACACTATATTTGGAATAGAAGAAAAAAAATGAAGAGGAAATAAAATGAGAGAAAAGAATTAGGAGGAATGAAAATGAAGAGAAAACACCTAATTTAAATAAAAAGAAAATGATTGTGAAAGGAAAGTTAATAAAGTATTTTTTTTTTAACTTGGTAAAATATCATAAAAGCCCTCAAATGTTAAAAATGTATTTTTAGCCAAAGGTTATTTGAGCCATTATGCATAAATTCCTTCTAGTTCCCTTCATATGCGAAAGGAATGGTTTTGCAGGAGCCAACAAAATCTTTTTCTCACAAATCTCTTCCCTTCTTCTTTTCATACTTTTCCAAACTAGGAGAAGAAATCTTTTAATCTCCAATCCCTCACTTCCCTTTTCTTTCCTGTAACCTCTATAACCCAAACATACTGTTAGTAGCTTTGTGTTCATCAATTACATTTATATCTACATCAATATGCTAAGATTACATCAAACTGAAGGTTGGATCTTGCTTTTATTTAGTTGTTCATGTTTCACACATAGCTAGTAAACAATCTTCATCTATCCAGACGTCTTTAGCAAGAAGAAAAATTCTACGATCTCATCCACTTTTTTTTTACTTTTTTGATAGAATTGGTTCGATCCATTATCTAACCATTGAATATCTTATTAACTCCTATCATTTGAAAAATCAGATGATGGACTGGACAGTTCTACTGATTGGGCGTAGAAGTTCCCCTCTAATAGTTACGACATTGAGGGGGAACCATTGATATTCAACAACGACGTAGTGAAGGTGAAGGAACTATATGCTCTCTCCATTTCAAATTTTTAAAACTACCTCCATTTCAACCCAAGCCAGCACATCATGCAAACTTTTCATTTTCTTTGTTGTCATAACATTCATTTCAATAGGAAGGCCCACAGAACTAGCGGCACATCCAATGCCATCCTTGTAAAGAAATTTCGTTAGTCCGTAACTTACCTAAGCCATACACTTAGAATAAGACATTCGAAGCTTCCAGCATTCCAAAACAAGCAGGTGGTCGGCAAAATACCAAGGTTACTTGGCTTTCCAAAGCTGTGGCATGATTGGAAACCAAACCAGGGGGTATTGGAGAATTAAGTTGTTGGAAGGGTGGTTTCCTAGAGGAGCGAATAGGCTTTGCTGGACGAGAGAGATTTGTCGGTCATGATTATTATTGTTTAGAGGACGATGATGAGGTTGATTTTAAGAGTAAAATGAGTAGGTTGTTGAACACCATACTGGAAACCAAAACTTAGTAAATTAAGATGAACAGTAATGTTTCAGAGAAGAGACTTAAGTGAGAATCAAAAACTCGAGAAAAAAAAAAAATCAATTTTAGAGAGGAAGAGGGAGGGGAAACAAAAAAAAAAAACTAAGGCTCTAACCACCACTTGTTTGGTACAAGAGAAGGAATTAAGAAAAGAAAGAATATAAAAGGTACAAAGAAAGAATATAAAAGGTACAAAAGAAGAAAAGTGGAATAAATATTAGTCATTACTAAAAGACAAAATGTAGAAAAATATTAAATTACTAATATGCCCATAAAACATGGTATGAAAATTGAAAGATTGGATAAATACCGGATAAATGGGAAATTAAACTACTTGTCCTCTCCTCTCAATAATTTAGAAGGGAACAAAATTGACTGAATATTGCACTTTCCTTCCACATTCCTTCCTTCCTTCATCCCATCCAAACACAGAAATTTTCAGAGAATTTCTCTCTCTAGGATTCATTCTTTCCGTGCACTAACCTTGGTACGATTGAAATTTGCATTTTGTAGATTTTCAAATTCATGTTTGTTGGGTTCAAAAATCCTCTAGTCGATTCCCTATTTATATATAAACACATCCATAATGCTTTGAATGTGAAAAATTAACCCCCCACAAATTGCTACACTAAAACAATAAAACCATGACATAAGATAATAAAGATAAAGAAGAAATTTATAAATTGATGGTTTTCGTGTGAGTATATAACGTTACATTGTATGCACCCCAAAGTACAATTTAGAAATCTCGGTGTAGCATTATAAGACACATAACAAAAAGACATTAATAAGACCTGGAACATAATTTGTAAGAAAAATAAAAATGACGATAACTAGCTAGTGCGATCGTGACATGAATGAATACGATTGTAAAACGAATCAATTATTTATCGTGTCTAATGAAATTACATTTCTAATAATGACAAGAATTGATAAAAATTACAATATTATTACAGCATCATACTCACTTGTTAATAGGACAGATAAATCTGAAGCTCGTACGTCAAGAATCTGCATGTAGGCAGACGATGGTAGCAAAGGAAACCCTGAGAGCATATTATGTCAAAATTTATTGTCCCGTGACGCTCCAGACCACTTTTTGGTCATTAAATATAGGTTGAATAAACCTGTAATAACAATAAGTTTACACTGGTACCGCAGAGAGTAGAAAGTCCGGCTGGAATCTCTGAAGAAGAATGCCACAGAATGGACAAGATGGATATGATGAAACTCGGAGAAAAGAAGAGCTGTCTAGGGAACTATCTGTAAGACATCCCGGCATGGAAAACAGAGGCGCAGGGGGCAGCTTAGAAACCCATTTATGACAACATATGCAAAACCACAAGGGAGTCGTGGGGCATATCTGCATAGAAGCAGCACATCTCTCTAGTTTGTGCCTTTCACCATCTTTGCCACTGCTATCTGTTGTCCCACGGCAGTATGCAAATTCAGGAGATTCAAAGGGGACAGAGGCTGAACAGTAGTTGCATTGCTCTTCCAAAGAAGAGTTAAATTCTGGCCTGCCGTGCAACCTTATATAAAATAACAGAGAGTAAGAATGCCTTCGATTATCGAAAGACTGTTGCAAGACAAGAATTTGTATGGAATTAACAACAAATGGATATGGGCAATTTTGAGACACCATTTCCCCCAACCAAAAGAAAAGAAAAAGAAAGAAAAAAAGAAAAAAGGAAAAACCAAACAAACAAAAGGGATATTTCCATAGACTATACAATTTAAATATTACCATATTTCCATAGCCTTATAAAATTGCAGATCTTTTGTCCAAGAGGGTAAAACAAACAAAAACCTCATATTTCATTTTGGTAATGATAAATCTCATTTCAATATAAGCAAGATGTCCAACACTTAAAAGCAGAAAAGGGATACAATCAAAAGAAAAACCCTATACAAATGCTAAAGACTCTAAGCAGGAGTAAGAGTACAAAATAAGAAGCTAGAGTAGAACACTCTTAGGATGGACATCGTAATACATAAACTCAGTCGGCACATTTGACTTTTTAACTCAATCTCTCAGTCAAAATTATTTCAAGCTATGGGTCTGACAATCCACTTTGAGGTCAGAAAGTATTGCTATATACATAAGGTGCATGTCCTATATATAACTCATTATCTTGTAATAAGAACCTTAATGATCTTTAGAAAGACAAGCATGAATCCTCCAAAGTCCATGGGTAACTTCTATTTTAGAAACTTCTAAAACAAGAATACTATCCTTTCCATGTTTATCCTAAAACTGGAAAAGCAAACAAAAAGCACTAATTTATCAATAAGAATCAGTTAAAAGAAAAAAAAGGTTCACGCTCATTATTGTACCTTCTTTTAAGTGATTGAAACTCTGACACATAGAATTTTGATTGATTCTCTTCTTGATCAAGTTCAATCCACTTCTTCATTTGTGCAACACCCACAGGATACCAGCATCCAGGCGCAGATGAACTTGGGGGTGACATGAAACTTAAGGCTGAAAGATTAAAAAACACAACCCGGAGCTGCAGCTCCCTTTCACTGCCCAAAACAAGCTTCAGCCACAAATTTACTCTCTCTTCACCAACACATTCTTTCAACTGATTCTGTGTTCTGCTAGTGATATGATCAGCTTTCAGATCTGATAACATCACACGTCTACCAAGAACATTAAGTAGGTGTAACTGGCGAGAAGAAAGCCTTGAGTAACTTTTGGAGACACACATTAATATTTTCTCAGGGGAAACTGTCGGTAGATTGGATCCCAAATAACAAACTGACAACCACTCAACCAGTACACTTTCAACATACTTTGGCAACAACCGCTTTAAAGTCAATAATGCTGATACGATATCCCAAACTACAATAGGCCTCACAGATTCTTCATACTGTTTTAAAGACCACAATATATTCAACTTCCAAGCATATGAATCCTTCTGAGAAAAACCAGGAAACAGCTCTCCACAGAGCTGAGGAAGTGGGCTTGATGAATTATCTCGTTCCAGTCCACCAATCCAAAAATACTCAACCGCAGCCCTCAAAGACCTGAAAAATTTGCAGCAAAAATTGAGTATCTTAAAGGGGATTTCATCTAGTAAGATAATAGCAATTTTAACATTTTATTATCCTTATTCTCCTTAAAATTAAAAAAAAAAAAAAAAAAAAGTCTATTGTCTTGGTACTTGTATTCAAATTTCAAGATCTCTTTATGGTACCTTCTCCCACACATATTCAAGCTCCAAAATTCTTTAACTCAAGCAGTTTTCAGTGACTGGATACTATATCTTCTTATGCTTACAACTACTGGATAGAATATAAACAACAAATCAAGAGTCAAGAAAAGCAGTAACCAAACTGAAAGTTTAGGGATTGACCCAAAAAAAAAAAAAATTGAAATTTTACGGCAAAAACTAATGGAATCAATGAAGGGTTAATCACAATTCTCAACAAATTATCAACATTTCAAACACAATTAATAGAATGGCCGAGATAGTGTCAAATAACCTTGCTTGGTACATTGGATTAAGTAGTTCAGTATCAAAGCTTCTAACCTGCAACATTCATAAATTAGTTCCTAGAGCTCCTTAATGAAAACATCATCAGCCTACACCACAATATTGTCTACAGAGAAGCAGAATAACTTAAATAATGGCCAAAAACTGACAATTATAATAAACTAATATATTTTTTTCGATAAGAAATAAACAATATATTAATTGTGTAATTCTTCAATGTTAGCATCAGAAATGAATATGTTTCTACAATGCTGACAAAGTTAGAGAACTACCTAGGACCAAAAGACTTCAGATACAAAATCAAAAGAAAAATTATTCTATCAAAGGCCATAGCTTCTTCCAAGCAAACAAATTGCAATCACTACCACCTCATTTTTAACTTGTGAATTTAAAAGAAGTAACTAAATAAAAATGAAGTGTTTAATTTTTTATTACCATCCATCTTAATCAGGAAAACATAGCCGATGTCTCTTTCATTTTGATGAAGCATAACAAAGGATCGATATGTATTGTTTCTCGTTTGATTGAAAACAAATTTTTCCTTAGAAAAACATGTATTAGGTTTCATCAACAATAGTACAAATCAAAACCACTAGAAGACACACATACCTAAGAAACCATTACAATAATCCCTAGAAAATGGCAAATATATAATCGGCCAAGAAGCATTAGAAATACTTTGAATCAAGGCTTCTTCAAGAAGAATGAATTTAGGTGGATGAAATTGGTTCTCACCATATGAAGAAACACATTCGAATTAAAGAACTCAATGAAAATTGCTTTATCCTTGTCTGTCAACCAATAATGGTTCCAGGAAACAGTTGCCCATAAAATCAAAAAGAAAGGGCTCATGCAAATGCAAAAATTGCTTCCAAGTGACTTCAGGGATAAGGAAAGGAAGGATGCAAAGATTTGAAAAATAATGCATTTCAGCAATAACTAACATTATAGTAGTAGAGATACAGACCATAGCAATTGCCATGTTTCCAGGTGACACCGCTAGCCCAAAGCATGAGAAAAATGCATTAGGAAGCTGAAAAGCACAAAATGTTCAATTAGATCTTGAGAATATAATATAAATGCCAATTAGCCCAAAAGGTGGTAATAGCATACATCACTGATACTTCTCTGGCCAGGGGTACTTGAAGGAATGGGAACTTCAGAGACAGCATTCCCCTGTATCTTCCAGCAACGAATATCATTGTCCTATCAAATATAAACAAAGTATTTCAGTCAAATTTTAAAGTTTGCCACAATTATCCTGCAACATACATGGAGTCATATTGAAACGAAGTGTGCACAAGCAACAATAAGTCTCATGATATACCATTATAGAATTTTAATTTCTACTACAACATCTCAAAGCAAAGATTTTATATATAAAATGATGCATTAATACTGAACTTAATTTCAATTAGCACAAGTTTGAAAACAACTTTGTTTCAATCTAAGGAACATAAACAAAAATTTCAGCAATAAATATTAGAGTCACATAGGATTTCTTAAAGCTTATATGGAAGCCTGAAGAGAACTTTCCAAGGATTTGTCTGAATGGAATCATACAAGGCAATATAGAAAAGAGATTCATTGTGGTAAGGATGCATGAAGATAATAATAATCTTGCACAGAAGTTTGATGAAGTATCAAAGCAAGCACTTTATCTTTTTCTCTTACAAGATAACTGAGTATGTACATCAAAGAAGGACAATGCAAAATCAATTTGCAACTCAGGATACGGAAAGACCTGACGGAGACTGCATTTAGGCAAATAGAACTTCAAAACTCAGTATGGTAGTTGCATATTTACATGGGTAAAGAATAAGCATTTGATGAAGGAACAACTTGACCATATATATGATTATAAATGAATATAGTCATTGAAAAAATTGTATCATACAAGGTAACACGAAAGTTTTTGCTGTCAGCAAAATAAAGGATAAAACTACGTGTTTCACGTAACAAAATGAGGTCTTGCTATTTCACAAGTTGTTTTGTAGAAATGATAGCTAAAAAGATGCTGAAACCAGAGATGATATCGAAGAAGAAAGGCATAATCTTTGCATGTTCAGATAGTAGACAAGCTGTTATAATGTTGATAAGTTAAGCTATGCTATGACAACCCTTAGCTCATAATTTAAAATTTATAGGACAATGAAACTGAAATTCACAAAAGCTTATAATGATGCATGCTAGGACAGAGACCCTAAACCACAATAAGTTGAACTAAAATTAACTAGTAAGGTACCTGACTGCAGGTAAACAAACAACACCCATCAAAGGCCCAAGACAAGCCAGTCACCTGACAAGGAAAGTTTTGTCCATAGATAGAAGACATGGAAAATAAAGCATGAAAAACAAAAGAATATTGGTAAAGGTGCAGGTAATCTCCTAACAGATGGGAGAACCTTACGATATGATCGTGAGCAGCATACGAGCCAAATTTCTCATATTTGCTGTGCAATCTGTCACATAACCACACTTCAAAAGATCCTGATCCTCTACCAACAGCTAAGAGCAGTTCATCAGGACATTGAATGGACATGGTAATTGAAAGAACTGAAACTGGGATGGAATCAGTTGATATAATCTATTCCAGGAATACATGGGTGAGTATGTACTAAAAATAAATTACTCTTCATTAAAAGTTAGTTCAAACAAGATAAGAAGTACCTCCTTCAACAACACAAAGTGATGTTGATTGACTGCAGAAGACTTCATAAATTCCGAGGAAGACCCTGTCCAGATTTTAACGCTGAAAAAGAAAGTGAACCACAGGAAACGTTAACATGAAGGGTTGGCATTCAAATATGAAGAATTCCTAGGAGAACTACTTAAACCCCAGGCATAGGACTAACGCATTTCATGGATCAGGTTTCCTTTTTCTTTTTGGGGTAAGTTCATAAGATCCATTCAGTTTAATTGTCAACTCAATATTATTAGATAAAGTATAGAAAAAAGATATATCATGCCATCCATAGCACTATTTTCCTTTCTGAATATAAGTACTTAGTGATGCATGATATGATGGAATAGAAAAGTCACCTGCCATCAGAAGCTCCAGACACTAGTAAAAGCTTAGCATTAAAAGAATTATGTGCAGGGTGCAGCCATCTTATTGCTGTAACCCATGCATTGTGTGCTTGAAGGAGCCCAACAATCATAGTAGGGGGAGTTTCATGGACTTCCTCAACAGAGTAACATTGAGAAGCAGTTACCCTGAAAAATGAAATTCCGCCTGATTTCCCTCCTACCGCAAGTAGAGAAAAGCTGGACCCACAATTTTGAGTTTCTATGAAATTTTCAAAAGGCAACTGCAGCACAGGTGACCAGTCAATAACAAGTGATGAAAGCATTGCACAATAAGAAGCATACGTGCTGGCAGTTAGCAGTTGAAGAGATGGATCCTCGACTTTGTTCAAGGACAATGAGCAAGATTTCAAATGCCTCCAACACGACTCATTTTCTTTTATATTGGTAGGTTGACTTTCTAGCAGCTGCAAGCACATTGGTGACAAATGAAGCAGATTCTTCCCAAAAAAACAGAACTTAGCCAACGAATATTGAGTTTCTTAAATAGACATTGACTTAAAACTTAAAGAGATTAGGATATGCAAAATCTTACATATGACAACCTTGTTTCTTGCATTTCAGCAATTGTGCTTGAGCCAGGATCCCCATCATTAGTATTTTCGGGAGTTTCAGATGGCAAATGTCCTTCAGATAATGTAGAGACTCTATTGTTGCAGAAAATTCAAATGTCATGGGCATTCATAAACAAACTTTGAAATGTAGACCATTCAAGCATATGATCACCACTCAAACTTAGAATGAAGCCAAGAAAACAGGGTATGGCAACTTACAATTTGCTATCCGAACATCGCTTTCGCTTATTTCTGCGATAAGCAGAGATTGGTAGATCATTAGAATATCCTTGCTCTCCTGCCAGTCGCTAGTTGAACAAAACTTTGAAAGATTATTATAAGCTATTAGGGAAATAATTTAGCGGCAATGCATTACATTATACAAAGAAATGCACAGAAATTATTCTGAAAAACTTACTTCAGAAAATTTAGCGGAGGGACTTTCAAATGCTTGAAAGCCAATATCTACTAGACATTTGTAAAGTATATCTGATAGATCTGCAATCTGCATGGAGAATATGCAAATGGAGTTTATATATACAAATAAAAGTGCCAAATGGACATGCATACAGAAAGTTCTCCTATTGTGCTTTACTATTTACTGAACAAACTTGTTTCTATTTAGTTAACACCATCTTGTAGCAATTGTGTATAAATCTACAAGCTACATGTTTCTCTCTTGATTCTTACCTCTATCCATTCAGCAGAGTAATCGCAAAAAGGTGGACGATAAATCTTAACAAGTCCTTCAGTGGTACAAATGGCAAGTAAACACCTATATACCATCAAAACGGAAAATGTCTCGCTAATTTTACTCATCAAGGATAAGAAAACTCGGTAATGAACTTGAGAGTGTGATTACTAGCCAATGGGAAAGAGAAGAAACAAAAATACCCGCAGTTAGGAGCCATTCCAAGCGGAGACCATGAAACTGACCGAACACAGGGATCATGATCGCGAGATAGACAAATTGGCAACAAAGAGCCAGACAGCAAATCTAAATTGAAGAAAGAAATCACCTTAGTAACATCAAGAGAAAAACCGTTTATCTATTAGTATAATAATACACATCAAAGGATTGCATTAGCTTAAATTTCTGACTACGGAGACATCTTCATCTAGAAAGAGATCAGCTAAAAACTATTTTGTGGCATCTGTGTTCTCACTTCTCACCTTAGGAAACATCAAAATTAAAGTGACACTAACAAAGGCAAATTAATAATAATATACATTATGTTGATATGATAAATAAATTTGATTTTGAAAGTAGAATGCATAAGTAAGTTCACATTTTTAGTGTGAGATACTCAAGAACACAACAATAGAATTACATTCAAGATCAAACTTCAAGACTATACTTAGGGCTCTTCACCCATAAGATTGATATAATATTAACAATTATCATGAAAACAACCACATACCTTCTCTCTTTACCACCCCAATAGGAAGTGGACCCCTAGTAGGCACTTTGATCAAACCTCGATGTCCAAATGGCAAGTCTGGATTCTGACAAACAAATCCAATTAAACTAAAGGCCACAAAACTATTTGTTTAACTTATAAAAATTTTCAATATCGTACTTCTGCCAACAAAGGTACCTTGAGATTTAAAAATCTTTTCAACAGTAAAATTATAAAAAGCTATTGTATCAACTGATTACAAAACAAGGAGTGGACCTTTAAAACTACATGCTAGTTAAATAAAAAGATGATACTAGTTTTCTTTTTTCTTTCCAAGTTATGACAAAGCTACATATGAACTGTATTAATGCTGTAACTGAGAAAGGTCAGTTTTCAAAGTGTAGAGATTAGAGATTCACCAATATAGTAACAATGGTACCAGAAGCAACAGCAATTAAGTTCTCTTTAGACCACATGATTGAGTCTGGGTAGGATGGTGAAGCCACAAGTCCTGCAGCTTGGAATCTTGACGCCATAATGTGTCAATATATAACCTACGAATATATAAAAATAAATAAATAATAAAAAAGAAAGGTCAAAGTATCACAGAGTCTGGAAAGAGTGAAGGAGAATACATAATAGTTGTAAGGAAAACTAAAATAGTCTAATAATGAGGAACTCGATCACCCAATGTTATCATTTTAAAACCACAAATTATAAGAATCAAATTCCAATTTCTACTGTTTAGTCGGCCAAAATACATATTCTCATACTTTTTATTTCTCATACCATAATATGGTTTTATATTCAATATCATAATTGAAGGCAAACTAGATGCAGCTAGTTAACTCGCTCCCTTTTTTAACAAAAGGAAAGCAGCCTCTTTGCAAGGTGCTGTAGGAGTAAGGCCAACCTGGTTGGAAAGTACTGAAAGAAATTCAAAAGGAAAAAGATATGAATTTCTTTGATCGAGAAGAGAACTGTTGATTTTACCAACAAACTATAGGGGAAGTAGGAGTTAAAGGACAAGAGGACCTAATCTCCGTACAAGGATAAAGGAACATTAGGAAGGGAAAAAAGGAATCATATTTTCTAGCAACTTCCACATCATTATCTTGGGCACGAAACTAGAAACTCTGGTCTATCGTGCAACACCGGAAGATCTCAGGAAGAACTACCCAATTCTTACCCCTTTAATCAGTAGCTGGTAAGGACAGGGAGGAAGGTGGGAAGGGTCCTTTAGGGAATCCAAGTGAAATTTCTGCCATCGCAGAGGTCCTATGATAGTTGGCTTCAGCCTCATATGTTCAACTTTAAATCTTTGCTGATAAACTCCCTATAGTTTTCCGTAATAAGCATCTCATGCCATGGTTTCTGTGAACCCCTGAAGATGTCTCAGTCCATGTCAAAAACTTTCATTGTAGGCGTTTCCACAGCTTTGGTGTGTTCAAATGACTCCAACACCTACATTGCTTTTAAGAGATAGATATTCCTCTGCTTTATTGCCTTTGTCCAAAAATTCAAAATCAATCTTCCAATCGGGTTTAAAAGAAAAGATTTCAAATTTATGCACGAAAAGAAATACAAACATCGAAACAGAGTATACCCATACAACTTTTTATAAAACCCAAAATATATTTTCCAGTAAAAAATAACTAAATCACAATTTGATCAAATAATGTCACAACAGTCAATGAACAACTACCAAGTAAAACATCTTTCTTTGACAACTTTGGAATTGGAACACTAACAAAAATTAAATCTTTGGTGAATATATTACAGCCAAAGAGTCCCTTTTATAATAATATTTTTTTTAAAGTAAACCTAAATAAGTACAATTCAAAAGCCTCCATATTCGATGCTTCAACATACACACATAGTATATGTTCATATGTTCACCAAAGATTTAATTTTTGTTAAGAGTTCAAGTTCCAAATTTGTCAAAGAAAAAATGTTTTGCTTAGCAGTTGTTTATGGACTATTCTGACATTGCTTGATCAAAAATCATAATTCAGTTATTTTGTGCTAAAATATGTATTGTGGGTTCTGTAAAAAGGTTGTACAAATATACTCCATTTTGATGTTTGTATTTCTTTCTTGGATAAATTTTGAACCTTTTCTTTTTGACCCGATTGCAAGACTGCTTTTGAATTTTAGGACAAGTGCATTAAAGTAAAGGAATATATTGATCTGTTTGTTTCAATATCTTTTATGCACCCCCTTTTACAATATGAGCCGTTACATCAAATAGGATATTGATATTGCATCCCCACTTCCTTATGATAAATCTATGAACATCCCAGCGTACCAACTACCCATACATACACACCGTGCAATATTATAGGATCAGTAAAAGATACAACATTTCATATACTGCTATTTTTATGTTTGGTGGCCACATTTAACTTGCTTGCTTGGTCATATATTATTTCGTCTTGTTTCCTCGTGATGGGTGCTAGTTTCACGTGTTCTCTGACGTCGAGGATACTTCTAATTCAAGCAGCATACTAGGAATTTTCTACGGTCCCGTTTTTGAAACGTAGGATAAAAACCATGAAGGGAGAATTCGAAATACAACTACAAACAGTAAAATTCGTCTACAAACCATAAAAGGACTGCTCGAAATAAAGGAAGCATGATGTTGCTCGATTAGACTAATCAAGTCAAATAAACTAACAGATTAGATAATCCCAGTTGTTAGCAACTGCGCGACCCTCCCTCAAACATTCAAAGCTGTGTAACAATTTACCTGCCTTCAGCCGTTGATGTTCTGGTGGTCGTTCGTTGGTGGTCGGTGCTTCGGTTCGTTCTCCCGTGGAAAGCTATTAATATCGCTCGAAAATGGAGAGCTTTGCTTCGCGTTTGGTGAGAGAGATTGAGAGAAGAGAGAGATGATCGTGTGTCGAATGTGGGAGAGATACTGAAGGGACGAGAAGGACGACAGAGATTAGGGTTTATCTTTTCACTTTTAATCTAAGTATCCCCTTTTCATCAACAGAGATAGAGCCGTTGATAGATGTTAATTTGATGGTGCAGTTTGTCCCTGATGTTAAATTTCATGAGGATATTTTGGGGGGAAAATAAATAGGAGATGTTCAATTGCAATTTTTAGGTTGAAATAAAAAGAAAAATTATAATCCAATATTTTAAAGAATTATAATTTATCATGAAACTAATGCTGCTTGTTTTGCACAGATTTCAATTTAAAATATATATCTATTTTAATAAAAGGAATTTTTATTTAAAATACTTTTATAAATAATATGTGTTGTCGATCAATTTTGGGATGCAAGAAAAATCTTGTAAAAGAAAATAAAATGTTTGATACCGAAGTCAGTCCGGTATGGTCACTCCGATACCTAAGTTAATAGGATAATTTTGTATGAAAAGTATGTGAATAAAAAGTATCAAAGCTCTTATAAAGTTTCTTTCCTATATTTATAAGTGGTTATAATATCTAAAGCAGTTATTAGAATAACTGTTAAAACACGTAAAAACTTTTTGATTTGATATTTCCTCTAATATATAGAGAGAACAGACGGTTATAACCATGTTTATGATAACCGTTCACGCCATAAACTGAATTCAAACCGGGAATGAGTTTATTCTACTCGACAAAAATGTCGTATGTCATCTAACCAATGGTATGCCGAAAGATTAGAATACCTGACATATCAACGACTGAATGGATAAGTATCTCAAATAAGCGAAAACTGACTATCAACATTTACCTCCCAACTCCCGTGTTCAAGTAGTCGATAAAGTGAGTTATATATATATTTATATGTATATATCAGACTAGAAGCCAAATGGGGGAGTGATTCTTTAGATTAATACCAAGCAAGGTAAGAAATAGAACGAATTACATCCCAGTCAAAAGGTCGCAATTTCTAAACTCCTACTTGTTCGAGAAATCAAGAAATTGGAGGCATAACATTTGTCGCATAGGTTATCATTTTGTTGCAAACCTAATAATTGTCAGAAAGTTATAAGCTATTAGATTTTTATCATAAGACACGTGTTAGCAATCTATGCCATTACCAAATTAGTGCATCATTACTATTAGAAGTAAATTTGCAGTTAAAAGGATGAATCGTCCATATATAAAGTACTGTTCATAATCAGAATTCATTTCTTTAATTGCATCTTAAACTTTTATTCACTTTCTCATCTTCAACCTCACATTCTTCGACTTGTATTATATCATTTTGCACAACCATTCAGGTATAGTTCATAAAGTTGCTCGTCGACTTATCTTCTCCGATTTTGAGACAACAAAAACTGAGACCACTTTCCCCTCTCCCAAATAAGGAGCGAGGCGGTGTATTCTTCGAACAATTCAACCTATAGTATGGAGACAAAGTAAGATAAACTTGATCAGATTAACGAGCTTCTTATGGATAATTATCCCGTGGATAAGGAAGGAAGGTCATCGGTATGATATCTGTACAACACAATAGCATACTCTTGCAACTCTCCAGATAGGACAGCCAGTTCTGTCAACAGAGTTCTTGTCATAATGTACAACAGTACTAGTGAGATCTCCCCGAAACATGGAACTTGAGGAGGCTGAGAGATGGGGAGAGGGTATGCTTTCTAAGGGAGTGCGAATTCAATATATACCTGAAATATTTAGATTTTAGCTTGCGTTTCCCTTTTTCGATTTTTGTTAAGGGCATCTTCAACTACTTCAGAGTTGCGCCGAGTATGTTTTCACCTAACACATACCAGCTTCTGGCAGCTTTTGAGATAGTTTGCGAAGAAGTCAAAGTTAGGGCTATGCCTCAGCTGTTTCAATTTTTCAATGGCATGACAAATTTGTGTCAATAATGTAAACTGAGTCGATACATACAAAAGATATAGATTTGATGCCAAATGATGCAACAATAGCGAGGAAAATTCAAGAAAGGAGAAGGAATAAAATGTTCTTTTAGAACACCAAGAGAATTATACGACTTTATGAAAATGGAGACCCAATCTTTTATAAAAAAAGAAGGTAAGCTAGTGAGTTACTGCCGTACCGAGTATAGCCACGAGGGAAGCCATTCTCGAGACTTAAGGGGAGATTTATGGCCTTTGAGCCTTGCTTAGTACGAAAAATGTAAGTTCACTTTGTTCCTGTGTTTGTATTAATTCATTTACTCATATCATAGATATGGGTGCTAGTGAAGTGAATCCTACCAAGTTACTAGCTCAGGCCAAGGCCAAGAAATCCAAGGTAGATAAGTAGACGACCACTTCAGCAACTACTATTCGGCCTGTTGTTGCAAAGAAGGCAACAAAGGTGGCTACAGCGAAGCAAGCGACAGTTCAGAAGACCCTTTGTTCTACCAAGAGGCAAAATGAGAGTGAGAAGACACTACCAACAGAGATTATTCGTTCTAAGGAGCCTCCATTTGAGATTATTCAAACTTCTACCGAGCCGAGAGATAATAAACATCAAGAGACACATCTCGACGAGGAGGATGAAAATACCACTACTGCAAAAGGGTCATCACTGGCAATTGAGGCAAAGCTAAGTGTTGATAAAAGATCAGGGAAGGAACTCACCAGCCAACCATTTACCAAGAAATCCAAGGGCTTTGATGAAAGGGTGAAAGAGGTAATGTGGTCGAAATCTCTTAACATCAGTAGTGCCAAATCCGTCCCTAACAATGAGGTCGATGAGTACTTCATCCCTTATTGGAGCTACCAAATATTGAATACCAACTCAGCCTTAGGAGATAGGACAAAATCTTTAGTTCTAATGGAAGGAATTATTCTTCTGAAAAATAAAGATATCGCCATAAAGGATGTCGACAGGGTCGAAGGTTGTAATAAGGCCCATATCGCGACCAAACCGTATGATACGAGTATCCATAATCGTTACTTTTAATTGTCAAATTCATTCGGGTTACTAATACATTTCCTTTTCCAGATGGTCTTGCTCACTCCATTGGGTACTTTACTAAAATTCACATCTCTTACATCTCTCACAGCTACTACCTATCGTGTATCATTCTTTTGTTCCTTACGTCTCCTCTAAGACGGTCTCTTGATATTCTTGGTGTTATGCGCTAAGAACTTGCACAAGTGCCTACGTTGGATCGTATTTTTAATTGCATTCTCGAGTTGAATGTACTAATCTGTATTATGACCTTTGTCACGGTAAAAATCGCAGTACTTATTGGAGTTTCTCTTTGAAGGATTCCTTCTCATTCTTTCGAGTTACTAGAGGACACCTCTCTCCCTACGTACCTCCATCAAAATGTCCGAAATTGAACGATTGACAGGCGTGTGGAATGAATATGTCAAGATTCTCGTTTTCGTCCTCTTGGCATCTGAACTTTGGTCCTTGTCCGTGCCAAGTCTATCATTCACACTTTTTTGCTTGTCATTCTTTCCATTTAGAAAAGGAAATATGTTAGTAACCTGAACAAATTCGATAATTAAAAGTAATGATTAAGAATACTCAGATCATATAATCTAGCAACGATATGGGCCTTATTGCAACCTCTGACCCTGTCGACATCCTTCTTGGCGATATCTCGGTCTTTCGAAAGAATAATCCCTTCTATTAGAGCTAAAGATTTCATCCTGTCTCCCAAGGCCGAGTCAATATCCAAAATTTAGTGACTCCAACAAAGGACGAAGTACTCGCCAACCTCATTGTTGAGGATGAATTCAGTACTACTAATGCCAAGAGATATCGACTGCATTACCTCTTTTACCCTTTCGTCCAAGCCCCTAAATTTCTTGGTAAGTAGTTGGCCGGTGGGTTCCTTCCCTAGTCTTTTATTAGCACTTGCCACCACCTCAATTGCCAGTAATAACCCTTCTATGGCGGTGCCATTTTCATCCTCCTTGCCGAGATGTACCTCTCGACATACCTTTATGTTGCCTTCCTGACAGATGTATAAGGTAGCTTTAACCTTAAACTTGACGAAAGTTTTTAAGCTTATTCTTTGCGAGAGATTTGAAAAAGTCTCCATGGGGCTTAACTTTGTCAATTACGACATTAAAAACCACATTGATATCCAATTTTGGGATTTGGACTATCTTAGCCATAAATCTAACCAAATAGTCCCTAATTGACTCATCGAACTTTTGTTTAATAGTGTTAAGGATTGAGAAGTCCTTAATAGGAAGTTTACTTATAAGGAAGTGTTGAAGGAACACTTTTACTAGTTTATTGAAACAAAAAATGGTATTTGGTTTCAAATGTTTGAATCATGTGCTAATTGCATTCCTTAATGTCAAAGGAAAAGCTTGACGGGCCATTGCATTACTCAAACCATGCAACTTGGCTACCGTACAGTAATATTCCAAATAGTCTTTAGGGTCCTTTATTCCATCATAAGTCTCAAACTGTAGTAACTTGATGTACCGACGTATCACTTCCTCTAAAATCTCTGGAACAAAGGAACTTTTTTTTATTTAGAACTGCTTGCTTAGGGCAGTAGGGGTGCTGACAAGTAAAGGCCTCGCATGATGTACCTGTTGCAGTTATTTGTCTTTGTCGTTCCTTTTAAAAGCAAGAGTCAAAGGTTTTATCATATTCTTGGCTTGCTTTTTTTGCAACTTGAGTGAATAAATGGAATCATCACTTTTTTCAACGTTATGATCAGCTTGGTCTTTATTTTAGGTTGGATTAAGGCGAATATTACTATGAAGGGGGTTAAGGACTTACTCGTGTTTTTTGTTTAATTATTGGTTTTCTTTAGCTAAGTCGAGGTAGAATTGCTCAAGTTTAGCCAATCACTTCTCATCAGTATGCCGACTCTCCCTTTCGAGGTGTTAGGAGATAGTATTAGCACCCGCACCCTTAAACATTCTTGTTTTAGCCATATAGGTGTGTTTAGGAAAAAATAGACGGCGCCAAATGTTGTTAGTCAATTTTGGTATAAGGAAAAAAGCCTGCAAAAAAAAAAATGAAATACTTCGTATTGGAGCCAATCCAGTACAACCACTCCGATATTTAAGTTAATAGAGTGATTTTGTATGGAAAGTATGTGAGTAAAAAGTGTCAGAGCTCTTACAGAGTTTCTTTCACATATTTATAGGTGGTTGTAGTGTTTAAAGTAGTTGTCGAAATAATTGTTAAAACACATGGAAGCTTCTTGATTTAACATCTCCCCTGATATGTAGTGAGAGTAATTGATTATGTAATATAACCATGCTTATAATAATCGTTCATACTATAGACTTGACTTCAAACTAGGAACAGGTTTATTCTACTCAGTAGAAATGTCATGTGTCATCCAGCCAGTGGTATGTCGAGAGATTAGAATACCCGACATATTGGTAGCCGAATGGACAAGTATGTCAGATGAGCGAAAACTAACTTTCAACAATATGTTATTGATTTATTTTCATTTTTTAAAAATCAAAACACTTAAATATGGTTATAATACATAAGCTTTGTTTCATAATCAGCAAAAGTCTCTTTCTATGCCTCTCCATCATATAAAAGGATTAAAAAATATGATCACATATAAGAGATAAGTATAAACAGCTTAAAAATAAAATTAAGGTCCTATTTGTATTTTTTTTCTTATATCTTAATTGTATCTGTTATATATTTGGTCTATATATCAATTTGAAATATAGTGAAAATGGTAATTGTGTATCGAAATAGGGAAATAAAAATTTATGTACCTTTAAAAGAAGATATTTAAAAATATATATTTTATACATTAAAAATTATTATTTTAGTTAGTATTTTTGTACATAAAAATAAAGGAAATGATAAATAAATTCAACTACATTAGGTTTATTAAGTATTTAATTTTAGAACACGAATATATGTAAAATTATATTTTCATCTTTTTGGTGACTTATTCTTACCAAGCACAAAATTCAAGTAAACACTAATAAAATAAAATAAAAAATAAACCAAATGGAGTCTAGATGAAGTAAGGTAGCTTTTGTCAACCTTTTAGTCTTATGTGTCGAATTTCGAGCAAATGATTTAAGGTGTATGTGAAAATAAATAGATTAAGATGATATTTTGGGTGTGAGTTCTAAGAGTTAAACAATAACATACCGTGAGTCTTGATTATAGAAATATAATAAAATAATATTATAACTAAAATAGTTAATTTCATTAAATTATATTATATTGTAAACTACTTGCCATAAACGCACAATTTAGGTAATGAAGTCCAACCAAATTTTAGAGATAAATTATTTGAATATTAAAATTATGAAATGACATAAAATAATATATAGAAATAGTACGCATGCTTCAAATATAACTATTATATATAATTATATACTTGAAAATGCTTAAAATACCAAAAAATATGCATAATTAACTAAACAATTTATAGGAAAATAATTTTAAAAATGACAAAAAATTACTAAACTATCATATTTGCTTTGGACTAGGCATTGGAAGGCTATTGGACAACTGGTGACTTAGGAAATTATCTTAAGTACACATAATGTGTACGGATTATGAAGGTATGAGATCCTTAAGGAGAGAGAAAATTCCATTCTTGCTCCACCAACTTAGGAAACATTACCAAATCCTCTCCAGAACTTTAATTAGGCTTTAAGGAATATGGAAAAAATATAAGAATGAGAAAAAGAGTGAAGAAAAAAAATTCAAGGAAAAACATAAAAAAAAAGTGAACAAACCAAATTGATTTAGGAAACACGAGTCCAGAGAGCACCTGAAAGCGAAGCAACACCACTACCCAATAGTGGTGGTGATGCTTAGCTTAGCTAATAACTAAGGAGGGGTTATTGGGGCCAAACTGCCACCATTTCGATGAGTTAAATTTTTACCCATTTGTCATTTATTCTGTAAAATATTAATTTGACTTCGAAAATTATGGGAGAAAGAATTATTTTGATATAGTTTGACATGTACTTTCAGAGAAAAATATCAAATTGTAAAATTTTTAAGCAAATGTAGGAATTCTTTAAGAAATTGCACGAAATCAAACAATTTTTGAATTGATTTAGGTGACCTTATTAGTATAGTTTCAAAACCAAACTTTTTTCAAAATGTCCTTATGTTGCATATAAGTATTGTATGAAGAGTTTTCTAACAAAAAGATTTTCTCTGATTTTTGGGGATTTTTTAGCCTTAAATTTGATGGAAAATGCAATTTTCTTGGAGATTTTATATAAATTAGCTTTGAGGAAAACCCTTTATATTAGTTTTAGAGTTTATCTGTAATATATTCTATTGTAAAGATGGATTTGGGGTTGAGTGGATTAAATTGGAGTTAAGATAAGTACAAGTTACTAGTTATATGCATAAAGCATTAACATGTGGATATGAGAATTCAGGAGTTTAAGTAATAAAGTACTACTTGATATGATAAATTCAATATATGATCATGTTTTAGTATGTCTATAATCTGACATATGATATTAGAATGAGTCATTTTAAGTAAACTTATAAGATAACTCTATTTAGAGAGTTATTCAAAAGGTTGATCTAGTAAAAAAATGATTTAGTCATAGGTTCAGGGACTTGATTAGAAAGTTGGCTAATATGAAACACTTAACCAATATAGCATCAGAAGGTTAAACAAAGGGTTCCTAGTTAACAAGGATGTTTTTAAATACTTCTTTAAAGGATTCCAAACGAAAACTATATTAAGATTCATGTTTAGAACCTTATTTAGATATTTCAACAACAATCTAAAACTTAATAAACATGCCTAAACTAAATCAAAACTATGTAGTAGTCATTAAAAATAGATCATATACTTTTTAATTGGCAAAACTAAAATATTTACGTTCATTGTTAGGAGCTTATGAAGGGAATGAGCACTAGAAGCAAGATTAATTCATATCAACATCAAGTAAGTTAGGGTCCATGCTTAATAGCATGTTAGAGTATTATATCAAGACACTTAAAGAATTAAGAATGCTTGTTTGTGATTGTAACTAGATTGTTTATGCATATGCTATTTATGTGCTTGTGAAACTAATTGATCATTGGGAATTGAACATTAAGTGTTGTTTTGTACTTGAATATATCATATCTAATGTATTTGAAATTGGTTACTCACCTTAAAAACTGGACTAGTCTTAACTTGACTAAGATCTAACCTAACATTCATGATCACCCCATAAGGGTATTAATTAGATTGTCAGACCAAATATCAACACTTTAATGAGGATAATAGAAATGGTCAATTTTCCACCTTTAATTGAACTAAGTGACACGATAAGAGATTACGATAAAGTTGGGAACTATGGTTCGAATGTTGCTTAAGGAAGAGGATGTTCTGCATTGCATAAGCCCAGATTTGGTCTAATAGTGTCATGTTAAAATTCCACAATTTAGGCTAGAGCGGACCCAAATTCTTAAACTTCACAGTAGATTAGTTAAGCATTGTATGACGAATTACTATTTGCTTATTGCATTTACATTTAACTAATGACTTGATAACTATATTTGCTAATGTACTCTTTTGATTTCGTCCTATCTTATTGAACTAGTTGTGCTCACATCCTAATAAATTATTTTGCAGATGTGGATTAGTACCTAAAGATGCCATGTTACAATCACGCATAGGTTAGTTTCAATTAGCCAGAGAGTGAAGATGTAAAGACTAATGAATAGATCACCTTTTCTTTTTTTCCTTTTTGTTTTTTGGTTTTTTCTTTTATGGGAAAACTATAATGCCTTTCTAGGAGGCTCTATAGTTTTCATTGGCTCGCTGGTATATCTATCATATGGAGTAAGGTCCTCATGCGAAGTTATACAGTTCTTTTGAAAACTTTCAAACTTTTGATGTATATAAAGTTATGTAAAAAGGTATAAACTATCTATATTATAAGAAATTATACTTTGTAAAGAGTTGCTCCACAAGTAACATATATTATAGATACCCATTTGATTGCTTCAAACTTAGTTAAATTGTCAATTGCATTGTGTAAATTATACCTACATTAGCAGCTAAAATCGATAGCTTTTAACTTAGGTTGGTTTACATGATGGAACTATTACGACTCATTGAGTTTGAGGTATGACAGCATTGATAATATTAAATTGATTTTGTGAAGATTTGCATTGGTTAATTAAAATATGATTTGATGTATTAGTGGATTTGTAATTAATTCAACTAAATCTTCCTTAGCTAACCTCTTTCTCTCAACTTCCAAAAAAATGCTAAGCAATACACAAATTAAAAAATATAAATGTTATGGATTAAAACTGATAATATTTGGCAAAAAAATAAATAAAACAATAACAAATATACAATGAATCATTTATTAAAATGAAAATATTAGAGTAAGTACAACAATAATTGTATTATCTTATTTGATTAGTCATTACAATAAAATATATTAAAATTTTATTAGTCTTCCTGACTCTAAATAAAATAGAAAAAAATGGAAACGTGTCTATATATTCTTTTTATTATATATAATTATTGCGTTATAGCATTTTTAAGTATAATAAAAAATAAGTATTTATTATATATTATGCAATAAGTATAATTATATTTTTCTTATTATGTAATAAATGCATATTAATAATATTTTTCACATATTACAACTTAATGTAATTATCAAAACAAGAAAAGAAAATATTTTTACTCACTATTTCCCTTAAATAAATTTTATATCATAGTATTTTTATACTTACTGTATAATACGTAATAGTTGTATAAGATCTCTATTTAAAAAATACGTATCTTCATATAATTAAATATTTTGTGGTACTTTAATCTATATTTATTATGAAAAGGTGTATGTTTACTATTTTTCTTATACATATTTATCATATCATAATTTTTTTATATTATATGACAAATAGTATAGTACATAATATATTAATCATATGCAAATTGATTTTATTATGTAAGTTGAAATAGTATATTTATACTTAATGTGCTATAAAATATGATACATTTATATTATATAATTTGATTATGCATAAAATATATATATTGTATAATATCTAACATATATTAAAATTATATTAAAAATGATATGTCGTATGCTAACTAATATGAGAAATTTATGTGTCCACCGTAAAAATTAATAAATAATATACAAATACCATTACATTAAATTAATTATATGTGACACATATTAACTATTTGCTATTATTTCATGTAATGAATGCGATATAAGCATGTACAAAATACAAAACACAAAACACAACAATGCATTCACCTAGTTTCAAATCCTTGACATAATACGTTGCAAAAAGTGCCTTATCAACTACACCAATGTGCTATCCTTATCACATTTTCAATACAAATAATAAATAAGGTAATAAAATTGCATCTCTTAAATACAATTTAATAATAGTACCCAATTAATTAAATCACAACTTGTAAATGCAGTTTTTTTTAATAAATTATGCATCTTCAAGATGTGATTTTAGTTGGTAATTAGGTAATTAATTTTATCTCATTTGTATTTATATAATTATTTTAAAGAAGAATGATAAATATTTATTAAATCCTTACTAATCTATATTATTAAAGCAAATTGACCTTTATGTAACCGCCACACTTTAAGTTATTTATTTACCCTATATTTAATTTTATTTAACAAAAAAAACTAAGATTAATATAGTTTATTAAAACCATAAACAATGGATAATTTGTCAACCCACTCTATCCCATTATTATTTCCTAATCCCAAAACCCACTTTCTCTACTTTCTTCTCTATCTCTTTACATAACATGGGGCATATCCCTATCGTAAGCCTTATAATTACAGGATCGGATTTAATATATAAAGTTTAGAGCGATTGGTTAAAGAATTTGATCAAGCCTAAATTATTATAATAATATTAGAAATATTAGTAAAAGTGATCACATAAGTTCGAATTTAGGAAAATAAATAATAAAATATTATAATATCAAAATTTAAGTATATAATTCGTTATTTATTGGAAATGCATAAAATGAGTTTCGATAACTAATGAGTTGCTAGAAATAAATTATATATATACAAAAAATCATAAAATAATATAAATAATATTTAGAAATATTTACTTGTACTCCATATGTATTTACGTGTAGGTAAAAATATGCGAAATTACCTAAAATATCCGAACAATGCTAGAAAAATGTCAATTAACTAAAGAAAATTATAAAAAATAATAATAAAGGAAAAAATTAGAAAAGTGGGAATTGTCTAAAGCAAGGTTGTGGCAGATTAGGGAAAAAAAATCGAACTAATTAAAATCAACCAATTAGAAAGTCAAAATTAGGAAGAGATAAAACAAATATCAACTCAATTTAATAAGAAAAAAATCTAAGGCAACTTTATAAATACCTAAACTCAACCAAAAGTTCATTTAGTTTGTTTTGAGTTTTAGAAAATTAGAGAGAACCAAAAAAAGAGAAGATTAAGATTTTACTCAAAATTTACAAAAAATTTGTGCAATTAGAGCACTTAGACCAAACCCACGTTCCACGACCCACAACCAATTGAAACCAATTTGTTGACACCAACATACCCCACCACCACCACTTGAACCACCACTAGTGGCCGGAAGTTCAATAGTTAGGTGAGTTCGATTTCAGTCCAACTTTATGTAATTTATTAAAATTATCAATTTTATCTAGAAAATTATGAATTTTAGTGTTCTAATGTTTTATTGTATGTAGATTTAGGGAAAAATGTTAGTTTGATTTAATTATACCTGGAAACATGTGGTGTTTAAGAAACTGTGTAAAATCGAGCATATTTCCTTTAGAAATAAATAGTTTTAGAAGTGTAGTTTTAGGCTCAAAATTTTTGTGTAGACTATTTAGATAATATAGAATAGTGCTATAATGCCCTTTTTTAGAAATGAATTTTCGAAATTTTTAAGTAATTTTTAGACCTTTAAAATATATATATATATATTATTAGTGATTTTAGGGTTAATTAATGGTTAATTGAATAATTGTTGATTTAGTAAATAATTAAGTGTTTTAAGATGTTCATATTTGATGTGTTATGATAATTATAGTATTTATAGTGTTAGATGTAATTATTAGAAGTATTATGTAGTAAATATATATAATTTTAAGAGTGTGTAGAATTAGAATTGTAATAAATATAAAATAGTAGGTTAAAATGGATAATATAATAATAATATTAATATATAATGAATATGATAGGAAACATAAATTTAGGTAATTATATGAAAAATATAAAATTTTCTCACATTGGGAATAAATCCAGTATATAAATAAGGATGACAATGTACCGAGTAAACTAGAATACTGATTTAAGGACCAAAAGTGATATTTAAGATACTTAAGCCTAATGTGATTAATTTCACATTAGGGTTTGAAACGCATACTTAGGATTTATGTATAATACACGTAGTTGAAACTGATTTAGAACCAAAATCGGAAACAGATTCAGAAACCAAATCCTAAACTAACTTAGAATAAATCGATAATAAATAATATGTATATATGAAAAAAAGAGAGTTAAATCAGAACCTGAAATGTATATGTATCATAAGGATATAGATACTAAAGGAGTATTTATATTATATGAGATGCGGAGACAAGTCAACCTACGACAAGCGAGTAAGCGAACCAAGGATTCTAAGTAAGTTGGGTTTGATACTTTATCGTATTTTGGAGTACTATTTTAACATACTCGAAGACTTAGGATTGTATATGATTATCTTTGTAAGTAGATATAAATGCATGTATTTGTGTATCAAATTTCTTACTGAAATTTGTGTTGTAGTTGGTGATTAATGTGAATTGAATGGTGTGAATTTATTTGATCACCTTGAGCCGTATTTAATTATAACTGACCTAAATTCTCTAATTAAACATGCATTGTAACCCTTTAGTAGACTATTAGGATTCTTCAACCAAATGCCAACACCTTAAAAAAAAATAGCATTAGATAACATAATGATCTTTTCTTTATTTTTAGTCAAACTAAGTGATAGGAAAAGAGGTCACAGTAAAGATGAGGGTAATAATTCGAAGGATAGTCTTAGGAGAGTAATATCTCTATTATACAAACTTGGGTTTAGTTACGAGTTGTTACATAATCATAAAACTCCTCAATTCAGATTAAAGTAGATAAAATTACTCTGATTTCATAACAAACTAGATTACGTTGTATGATAATACTTGCTTGTTGCATTGCATGTAATTAATTAACTGATAACCCTATTTGTGTTTGTCATTTATTCATAAGTTTCTAATCTAACTTATTAAGTTGTTATTACTCATACCCATATAAATTTTCTTGCAAGTTCTAACTAATATGCCGTTATACAATTATCTAAAGGTCGTTTTTTTTTTTTTTAATCTATTGGGAAGTAAGGATCAACTTGCTACACAATTGAGTCTTTAAAATGCCTATTTAGTATTTTTGGGTTTATAAATTGATATGTGATATGTAAGTTAGCCAACTACTATAGTATGTATAATTTCCTAAGATTTTAAGACAATATGGATGTAAATATATATATATATATATATGACTTAAAGTTTTAGTTTTTTATATAAATTTTAGCTTAAATTTTAAGTGAGTTGTTTACTTTAAATCGAGGAGTTATGGACACCTTATGTAAATTATATCTATGATAAGGACTATAAGGTCAGTTACTGTTTTATATTGCTTTACACGATAAGACTGTCTGCAGCTTTGGGCCGTAACACCTATGATCTCTCCACGTCTCTTACATGCATACATTGTATGATCGAAATTTAGATTATGATCAATATAACCATGATGATGATTGATATCTACGTACATAGATAATTTTTACCTGTAATCATAAGTAAGAAATTAAAGGATTTAAAGTAAGCATAAATAGAGAAAAAAGAATAAATCTATATTTATATTATTTAACAAAAATTATGATTTTTTGCTTAATAGATAACGATAAATTAAAAATATATAAATTTAATGTTATTTAATTTACATACACATTATAGGTGTATTGTTCGCTAGTATTATTTTAAAAATAAGCTCTCTCTCTCTCTCTCACTCTCATACATACACACACACACACACACACATACATGCATACTGACACATTGTAGTCTTTTAAATTAAAAAATTTATCTATATTGATACATTAAACTACAATGTAATTGATACCATCTTTCAAATAATAATCGAATATGATGAAATGTTTGTAAAAAAGGGTTGAATTAGAATGCAGTTAATATAAGAATATGACATAATTATAGTTATTATCATCACATCAAGATATTTAATAAACATTAGCATATACTAATAGTAAAAAATTCCAAATGTATGTACGTTACAAAAACACCTTATTCTAGAAATGAAATATTAAGAAATAAATATAAAAAGAATGAATGTTAGAAGTGAAATTATACATAATTTAAAAATAAATAAAATATTCCACTATAGACATAGTATTATCACTCTGAATTCTATTTTCTTCTTTAAAGCAAAATAAATTAGCATTAAAAACATATTATTCTAAAAGCAATTGGTGTGAACTTTAATAGGAGAATCAAACATGTTAAAATATATTGATTATAAAGAAGTTAAAAGTAAAACCTAGTCACTATTATATACTTTAGTGTTAACTTTTCAATATTAAGTTCCTTTTCAAAACCACCATTATTGTTAAACACTTTGCAATTCCATATATTTGATTTAAGTAACTATAATGATTCTAATGTAAAGAGGTTAGATGAAAATGTAATTAATACGAAAGTATATTATCAATATAGTTGTTATTATCATAGTTATAGTAAAAACTAAGTAATAGGACAAATACTATTATTGAGTTATAAAAAAATAACATATATATCTATTATATTATAAGGAAACCATTTTTTTTAACTACCATATATATCTTATAATTTTAATCATGATAGTTATTAAAAAAAAAATTCAAATTCAAATTTAAATCCAACTCACAAACTTTTTAAATACCACTTTTTACTCATAAATATTTTTAATTATACGGTTATCATTTTGTATCATACTTATTTTTATAATTATTATTGTTTTCTTTATCCGTTATTTTAATTTTTCAACATTACTATTATTTGGAAAATTTATTATATTTTTTATTTGACCAACATTTACTACTTTTTCTTAAAAGAAAATTTATTATAGTTTTGATTTTACAAACATATATTATTAGCGTTTTTCTATATATGAAGTCTAAACTTTTTATCTTTTTTGTATACGCAATACAGGTGCGTTATTTGCTAGTATTATTAAAGCCAAAAAGGCCTTTATGTAACCGCTCCTTATAAAATTATTATTTAAACCTCCAATTCAAAATTATATAACGAAAAAACCAATATTAAAAATATTAGAAATAAATTAGAATATGAGTAAATTTGGCATTTTCTGTAATTTTTGATTCCATCTCTCTCTCAATTTCCATGATAGCTTGAATCATGGTTACTCCCATTCTTTCGTTTTTAACTCCAATCTCACTCCTATATCCTACACATATTCCATGCAACTTTCAAATTTTATACAAATTTAAAATTGTACACATTTATAGTCATATAAAACTTTATTTTCTATCTATTATTTATTATATTAAGCAAAAAAATTTATTTGTGAGATTTTTTTATAATTTTTTCATAATAATTGATACTAAATACAACTAAATCATCAATCAATACACATAGCATTCTTCATTCAAGAGAAAAAGGAAAATTTATATCTATATAAGCAATTTTATATGCAATTGATTTATTTTATTTTTTCCCAACAAATTACTTTACTCAATAATTTATTATTTTTTAACACTTGTAACAGAGGTGTGGCTTCTACTAGTTTAATTATAAGGCAATTTTCCATGAGTTTTCATTTTAAGAAACATAATGAAAAAAATTTTGATGCAAAAGAAAAATAATAAATGTTATAAATGTAAATGTCTATCCATTTCATTGAGTGTCTCTTTGAGATAGTACCGGATTGTTATGCCTCTTATGCAAGTTAGAAGTTACTCAATAATGATATATGCTTTTTCTTTTTAATTATGATTCACAAAAATAGATATATGAATTTTATTTCACAGTATGAAGAAAGATATAGAATTTGAATATTTTTGGAATCATTAATTGATTAACAATTTCTTTTCGTCTTAAATTAATAGTTTCTCTAATTTTACAATCAATATCCCTGTCTAAACCATTAATAGCTTCATTTTTATGTAATAACCTTTCTTGAATAAATTTTAGAGCTTGGTATGAATATATATCGATTTTCATTCAAAGGTAATTATATTAAAATTATTTTGAGGTATTGTCAGGTCACACAAAAATTTGTTGAATATATGAAACTTCACATTAAATAAAATGAGGTACAAATAGTAAATAAAGTTACACTAAATTAAATTCAATGTTACATTGAAAAAAAGAATTCAGATATCATATGAAATCAAATAAAAAATAGTTAAAATTATATCTATGATTCATATTTCTCCAGTATTTATTACTTGAACTGTATGTGTCTCCCCACTTCATAAGACATAAGTTCATTTGATCATCACCCGCTTAACCAGAAAAAAAAATGAATATAAAAGTGCTGTAATGGAATTCATAGGAAACATCAATTTATGAATTATATCATTACATAGGAAATTCATATAAGACTAGTAAAATTGTGCCTATAAACTCCTCTACTAATCTTTTTGCTTCAATGGTTTTCATTACTAGATCTGGATCTGTTTTACGTATCATATTTACCTATATAAAATACAAATATAAAACCTTGTTAAGAAAAGGACATAAAAGTAAAAAGTAGAAATATAGAAAAAAAAGAAGAAGAAGAGGTCAGTAAAGCATTAGTTCAAAAACAAATAAGAGCATCGATTATATGAAGAAAGAAGGGCATTAATTATGAGAGGAGAATGAAGTTGTTGCCTATGAAAATGTGTGAAATTGGTATAAAAAAGGATAGAATTATATTTTTGGTAGTCAGTAAAGTTTTTATACTAATGATGATGTGATATTGTTATATCAGAATAAATTTATACAAGAGATATGCATAGCTGATATTATTTAAGAATAACAAATTATTAAAGCTTACGTTTTATCATATCATGGATCGATCTGTATTAAAAGTTGATTTAACCAAATCTTCTTTAGATTAACACCTCTTTCTTTTAGTAACTGAAATTATATATTGTAATTGAATTGATTGCTATTATGAGTTGGAAAAAAGGAGTTAACATCGTAACAGTAACTAATAAAATTAAAGGTGAATGGAAAAATGTTTCTCTCGAGTACATTGGGAAAATTACAATGGAGGGGATTAATATTTGAGGATAAATTTAAATAGGAAATCAACATTTTAAAAATTTCAAATAAGATATAAACATTTCACAAAGTAATTCAAATAAACGATTAACATTTCACAAAGTGGTTCAAACGTTTTTATGAAAACAGTTGTTACATTATAGCCTTATAATAACTTGATACCTTTTTTAAATTGCTTTGCAAAACACTGATATCTTATATGAATTTTACGAAACGTTGATTCCTTATTTGAACTTATCTTCAAACGTTGATTTTCTCCGGTGTAATTCTCTCCAAATAAATTGATTGTAAATGCGCATAAATTAAAAATGTGCTCTTTGGGCAAAAGAAAAAATTATATACGCACTTGTTGCATATTATCTACTCACTTTACCCCATATAATAGAGAGCAATTAAATAGGAATCAAATATGAATGTGATAATTATTGGAAAAATATATTTTTTTAATCACCAAATTTTATCTACTATTATATTTAAGTCTTAATATTTTCATTTTCATATTTGAATCATCAACATTTCTATTAGATTTGTTAAATTTTTTACTTTTCCATGACACATGTGAGTTTCAAATTAGTTGGCAATATTAATTTAATAAAATTGATGATATTCTTGGAAAAAAAATGATGATATTAAATATATTTAAGTAATATAATAAAAATTAAATTAAATAATATAACAACAATTTTTTTTAAAAATCAATTACAAATAAGTAAAAAGAGGTTGGACATACTCCATCTCTATATAGTTAGTGAGTTTCTTCTAAGAAGGTCTTTGATAGATCGAATCAGAGTAAGAAAACTTCTTACCAATTGTGTACGGTTGAATTGTACTAGACCAACCTAGATAGAAAAGTAGAAAAGCGAAGGTCTTGATTTCTTAAAAGAAAAAAGGAAAGGTCTTGATTTCATATTTGAATTCTTATTACTTGCAAATATTACATGTTGGGTAGCAAAGGAGGTCAAAAGAGAGCATTCAAAGAAGGATGGGAGACAAGGTAATGAGCTCAAAAATTATCACCATCTATTTCTCTACTGCTTTTGTAAGGATCACACCAATTACCTCAAGGCTAGTCAGAAGCTAACACCTATCCAACTTAGATTGAAAAGTTAATGAAATTAATAGAAGTCTTATTTTTGTAAAGTTTTAAAAACAGTGAGAACTCAAATAAATGGAAAAAGGAGAACGAAGGCTCAAATAGAAAAGTAAGTAAATGTTGAGGACTAAAAATATATTTTTTTCTATAATTATTAGATGTTCATTGCATTTGTAAGACCCACAATCGGCTACCCAAAGTTTGACTCGTAAAATTTAGGGCGATCGGTTAAAGGATTCGATCGAACCTAAATTATCAAATAAAGTTAGAAATATCAATAAAAGTGATCCTGTAAGTTTGAATTTAAGAAAATAAGCAATAAAATAAAAGAATATAAAATTTCTAAATTTTAAGTATATAATTCCTTATTTATCGAAAATATGTAAAATGCATTCTGATAACTAACGAATCGTTAAAGATAAATTATATGTATACTAAAAATCATAAAATGACCTAAATAATATTTAAGAATATTTATTTGTACTAT
Source organism: Lumnitzera littorea (assembly GCA_024138015.1). Classification (NCBI taxonomy): domain Eukaryota; kingdom Viridiplantae; phylum Streptophyta; class Magnoliopsida; order Myrtales; family Combretaceae; genus Lumnitzera; species Lumnitzera littorea. Next base: position 109,393,739 of record JAMXBB010000007.1, on the reverse strand, counting down.
ATATGAATTTACATGTAGATAGAAATACGCGTAATTTTTTAAAATACGCGAAATGTGCTAAAATAATACTAAATAATTAAAGAAAATTCATAATTAATTAGAACAACAAATTAGCTAATTAAATTAGAACAACACAAAAGGCAATTGGAAGAAGATAAAGCAATTGTTTAATCAAATTAATATACAATAATTCCCTAAGATCTCTATAAATACTCCAAATTTTTCATAAGCTCATTTTGGATGTCAAGAAGCTTAGAAAATTACAGAGAGGCGAAATTGAGAGTAATTAGGGTTTTATAAAAATTTAGCAAAAATCTGTGTAGTTAGGGTTTCTAAAGAGAACCCAAACCCGACGTGCAGTTGGGAGTAGACAACCACTACCACCACACGTTGGTGGTCAGGGCCACCCAAACTGGTAAGTTCAATTTGTAGCCCGATTTTGTGTAATTTTATAAAATTATAAAAATAGTAAATATTCTTAGAAAATTATAAATTTTATTATTATAGAATATTTTAGTATGTAGTTTTTAGGAAAAATATTATTTGATGAAAATATGTCTCATGATATATGGTCCTTAAAAAATCATGCAGAACCGAACATATTTCGGTTTAGAAATAAATGACCTTAGAAGTGTAGTTTTAAGCCCAAAATTTTTGTGTAGACTGCTTAGGTGATACAGAATAGTGCCACAAAGCCCTTTTCCAAAAATGAATTTTCAAAAATTTTAGATAATTTTTAGGCCTTAAAATTAGGCATAAAATGGATAATTTAAGGTTAATTAAGTAATTAAATGAGTAATTACTGATTTGATGTACAATTATATGTTTTAGAATGTTGAAATCCGATGAAGTATGATATTTTTAGTATTTAAGGTGTTAGATATAATTATTAGGGTAATTATGTAGTAAATAAGTAATAAGGAAAAATAATACATTTTAAGTTAATTTGATAATTAGGTTTAAAATCTGATTTGGGATGAATTTAGATATTTGGAATGTTATTTGATGTTGAGAGACAATATTTGAAGTAATGGGAATATTAGATGTGTACATTTTGTACACATTAGGTGATAATGTGTAATATGCAATTATGAGAAATTAATAATTAGGAAAATATTAGTAAAAATTGATATTATGACAATAATAGGAATATACAATAAATCCGATAGGAAACTTAAATTAGAGTAATTATATGAAAAATGTAATATTTTCTCATAATGGGGGTGAATTTGGTAATTAAATTAGATTCGGGTGTACCGCATAAACTAGAACACTAGTTAGAGACTAAAAACGATATTTAGGATATCCGAAGATAATGCGATTAATTTCACATTATGGGTCAGAATGATTTCTTAAGGTGTACATATAAATCTCTAACAAAAAACTGAGTTAAAAACCTAATTTAGAAATCAATGCGAAAACTGAAACAGAACTTAACATGATTCAAGAAGAATTGTAAAAGACTTAAGACCTAGATAATTAGGTATATTAAACCCTAAACAAAAGATAACAATAAATGTTATAAGATAAAATCAACCTATAATAGTTTTATGAAAAACTGAAACCACGTTTGTGTTATAGAGATGATCGGCGATAGCCTGAGCGAATCGGACCTCGAGTAAGTGAGCAAGGAATCCAAATAAGTTGAGAATAATACAGTGTTGTATTTTGGAGGCTTGAAATTGTACTTGATTGTGCTTGTTTTGAGCTAATGATATGATTTTTGATTTCCTACTTGGCTTGTATTGTATGATTTATATGAAATGATTAATCATCCTAAACTGGACCTAATCAAATATACGACCTGTAATCATAATCTGACCTGCATAGCAACCCATTAGGGGAAACCTAGGATTATCCAGCCAAATACTAACTCCTTCGAAAGGGATAGCATTGGATAGTATAATTGGTCTCTTCTTCATCCTCAGTCGAACTAAGTGACAAGTGAAGAGGTCGCGGTAAAGGTGAAGTCAATGGTTCAAAAGTAGTCACAGGATGAGTGATGTCTCTATTATACAAGCTTGTGTTTGGTCGTGAGTTGTTGTATTAACAGCAACTCCTCAACCCGGATTAGAGCGAGCGCAATTTCTCTAATCTCACGATAGGTCGGATAACGTCGTACGATGACATTTGTATGTTCATGCATTGCATTTAACTAAATCGGGTGATAACCTTATTTATGTTGATGGTATAGTTTTAATTCCTCTGTCCTAACTTACTGAGCTATGGTTGCTCATATTCTTATAGACGTTGTTGCAGGTATTGGCTAAGAAACAGCTTACAACTATTCTGAAGCCAGCAATTGCTGGATCTTGGGGAGCGAGGAAAAACATTTGAAGAACAAACATATATTTTTAAGGTCTAAACTCTTATCTTAAAATTTTTCATTTTTGAATAATGTATTAACTAGGAAATAGATCATGGTGAAATGTTGTAAACGTTAATTATAATAACTAAATTCTAGTGTGTGTGTGTGCATATATATATATTCTTACTTTCTTAAGTAAATGATTTATTTAAATTACAAACTATTTACTTCAAAGCGAGTTAGTCGGAGACGCTTTGTGTAGATCAGGTTTAGGATAGTGGTTGTAAGGCAAACTTTTATCTTAGAATGGTTTACACAACGGGGCTGTTACGACTCTGCCACTTTGAGACGTAACAGCATTGTTTAGTAAAACATAAAAGAACTTAAGAAATTAAATAGAAACAAAATCAAAATATTTATCATATCCCTTTTATGGGAGCAGCGAAGTTATGTTGACAAGACATTGGCAATTATAGTAAAGGATAATTATGGCAACAATGATAAATAAACCATTAAAGAACAATTCATAAGATGAGAACTTTGGATTGTCCTTCAGTATTTTATGTAATAGAAATTTATACCAAATAGCTATTTGGTGTCTAAAGTTCAACTAAATACTACAATAGTAACTTTATATAAAGTTAAAGGGGAATGGAATGATTATTCTACCCAATTGAACATGCTACTAGCGTAATTCCAATAATATGCTACTGTTGAAGGCTCATGTAGTATATATATGTGTAATGTAGTTATAAGTTGCACTAAAGGTATGTATAATATGTGCTTCTTTAGTGAATTCCCTTTCACCCCATTTAAAATGCTCACATTTGTGTGTCATACTAATAAAAGCAAATTGTTTACTCTTTGTACACTATTAATAAACTCTCAACCGAACTCTTATTCCACAGCTCTTTCGATTACTTCAAACCATGATTTCTCATTAAGAAAAGTATGTGATTTTCCTATTCAAATTCATATTTTCTTTGTATGTACCTTTTACGGTCTTTAATAAACCCTGATTTCTCTTATTTTCTCTCTTTACACTACATTATTTCTCATACTTTTTATTTTATTATTCATATATATTGAGTCCCAATTTACACACAAATAATATATATGTATTTATATATATTATAGATGATGAAAATCTAATTCTTTCAAATACTAAGTGAATAATTGTAATATAATGATAAATGACTATTGGATTTTTTTAAATAGGTTTTTTCATTTTACTTACGATATTAAAGCATATAAGACATTTCATAGTACAAGCTTAATCGATTTCATGGTACATTAATAAGTTCAAATAGATAGGATTTGTGAATTTATTATTTACACTCATGGAAACATTGTAAATGGCAAAGGGAGCCAAAATATGAAAAGGACATAATTAGGAAGTTGAAAGTGAAAAATAATACCAACTATGATGAATTCTTAAATAGGATATGTAAAAGCATTAAAATTGATCCTACTGTAGTCAAGGTTGAGACACTACATACGCATCATTATTGCTACAAAGACAATGTATCTTTTAAGTTAATAACTATTAGGGATAATGATGATATTGAGAACCTTATTAAAATGCTGAAGCTTTAAGAGAGACTCGCACACAAGACTTGTATGTTAAAATTTGTGAAGAATCAAGTGCTTCACTTGAATAACACATGTTTTGAGCAAAAAGACTTCTACTAATGCAAGACAATAAGAGCAACATATGATGATTAATTTGCTAGCATATCATATATATGATTTGATGCCTGTGTTTGAACTCTTTTATGACAATTGTTGACAACAATTGAAGGACTGGAGAAGGCAATGTTACTGCATGTAGTGATATGAAGGTGTTATTGCATTAAAGGTATGTACCTGAATATTATAGGTTGGAAATCTAAAGAGATTATACTCTTCCAAGCGAGTGGTAATGATAATGGATTAGTATATCCACATCTTTGATGTGCTTACTTAAAGAAGCCAAATTGTTGAGACATTAGAATAAAAGATAGCTAAGTTAAATTCCAACTTATGATATGAGATCTCCGATGTAGTTTACTTATAGAAAATTGATTCCTTAGAGGAAGCCATGCAATTAGACAGTAAAATCAAGAGGCAAAGGAAGAGGAACCACTTAGAGCATCAACTTCTCTTCCTAAGTTAGTAGCACTTAACCAAAAGTATTAGTGTTAGAGAGAGGATAAAGAGGGATAAGCGTCGCATTAAGCTGCAGATAGGGAGTTCAAGAGCAAGCTTAGACTACTTGCATGAACTAAAGTAAGATCCTAACAAATATTGGCTCTAGTAATTGAGTTATGGATTTTAATGCAGTAGGTAGGAAGACTAGGGCATCAGATATTTCGAATGCCTAGGATATGGCTATATAGCTACTCAATTTCCTAATAAGTAGGTTATGGTAGCATATGGAAAACAAGTTGTGAGTGAAGATGAGGAGAACGGAAGGGAAGGCGATTGAGAGTGAGGAGGTAGAATAAATAAACGAGGAAGATGCTATAAGAGTGGTTGGAATTATGTTGGCCTTAACTGGAGTCTTGAGGTGGAACTTGAATATTACACTATCTTCACATAAGGAATAATGAGAAACCATATTCTATATTAAATGCTAGGTTAATAGAGTTATTTATGTTAATCACTAACTCAAGCAATTGCACCAATGTAGTGGCTTGTGCAATGGTTGATAAGTTGGAATTACCTACTATACCTCATCCATAGTCTTGTCATTCACGTCGGCTAAATGATAAAGGTTCAATACATGTTAATAGGTGCATCTTAGTGCCATTATCAATACTTAGCAAATACATAGAAGAAATTGTTTATGATGCAGTGTTGATAAGTGCCTGGGTCATCCTTGGCTCTTTGATCGTAGTATGTTGCACAATGAGCGAAGTAATACATATTTTATACTAAAGGAAGTAGGTAGGTGAAGTTGTTTCCTATGACTCCAGCAAAGGTGATGTAAACCGCAACTAAGGACAGACAAGGCTGGTCATAAGAATGAGTCCAAGCTTACCAAAAGCTTGAAAAGGATAATGGGGAAACTTCGCGAAAGGACGAACAATGAATGAAGGAGTAAGCAAAACCTACAAACAACCCCAAAGAATATGATGTACCAGTATAACTTTCGAGAACTTACTGTACAACTCGATATAACGTACGAGATAATTTGGTGAGGTTACTCGTTACCTAGCCTTACTTAAGGGTTAGGATGAGAGTAAAATGAGAATAAACAATCAGTGCTTATAAGATGAAGAATATTCAGTGTATTAATGAAAATCCGATTGTTTTCGGTTACATGTATAAGGGGTATTTATACTCGAGAATTTTAGGGTAACTTGCTTGAAAGGAAAAAGACAAAAAAGGAATTGCCCCAAAGAAGTAATGCATGAGAATACAAAAGGTAAAAATGAATATTCAAGAAATAAATGATTAGTGTAGCAAATTCTATACATGGTCCTATACATATGGTAGAGATGCATTGGCAATGTTGAGCAATTGGTCGATTGGGACATGGTTGAGTCGACGTGCGAGGTTTGGCTATTGTTTTGGCATTCTTCAAGTCGACACACAACTTCCAAGAGGTGGGCTACCATACAACTCGACATACAAATTTTATCAATAGTAAGGAGAAACTCAATCTCGACATGAGATGGCTAAAGTAAGAGGATTCACCTCGCTAATCCCTTTAGTCCTCGAGTTCAGCTGTGGGTTAAAAGCCTAGTAGCCTAATTCTTATTATTCCCTCCTAGTTGATTTGGATTTGGGTTTAAATCCAATGGTCTTCGATTTGCTCTCCATCAAGGTGATATCGACTGAAGTCGACAATGTTAAAGGTGTCAAAAACCCAATAGTCGTCGGGCAGCTCCAGTCTGTAGGCGTTATTGTTGATCTTTTAGAGGATTCTGAAAGGTTCTTCAACCCTTAGGGATAGTTTGTTCCTCCTCTTACTTGAAAATCTTTCTTTGCTTAGGTGTAGCTACACTAATTCTCCCGACTAAAATTGTCTCGTCAACCTAGCCTTAGCCTTCTTTTGCATTCGTTTAGCAACTTGGTCAATCTGTCGAGTAACTTTATCGTAAACGTATTGAAGGGATTGTGTTTGGGCTCTTGCATTAAGGTCTTTTTGCTTAGACACAGGTACATGGGTGTGATCAAGGGGCATCTCGGGATTAAAACCATAAACAACTTCGAAGGGGATTTGCTTAGTGATGCTATGTACTATTCGGTTGTAAGCGAATCTAACTACTAGCAAGCAAATGTCTCAATCAAATAAGTTTTTGCCTACTATAGCTTGGAGTAGCAATCCTAAAGTATGATTGACTACCTCTATTTAGCCATACATTTAGGAGTGACAGGAAGTATGGAATAGTAGTTTGGTCTCCATTTGTCGCCATAAAGTCCTCTAAAAATGGCTCAAGAGCTTTGGATTTCTTTCTAAAACTACACTTCTCGACACACCGTGTAACTGAACAACTTCTTACAGTAAAAGAGAAGCAATAGCAAAAGCATTATTAGTCTTGGAGTATGGTACAAAGTGTATCATCTTGCTGAACTTATCCATGATAACTATTACAAAATCTTTGCTTTGAGTAATTCATGGTAATTCGAGAACAAAGTCTATGATCAACTTAGTATATGGTTTTGTTGGAATAGGCAAAGGCATTACTTTCCCTTGCTCGGCTCGACATTTAGCTCTCTTGCACATAACATAGCCTTTAACAACTCGGTGCATATCTCACCTCATCCTCGACTAGAAGAAATGTCTATTTAATAGTTCATACATTCTTCTTTCCCCAAAATGTCCGAAGAGTCCTCCATTGTGGGTTTCCCTAATCAGTAATTCCCTTAGTGAACAAGTTGGCATATATAATTTCCCTCCACGGAATATGTATCCCTCCTTCATATGATACCCATCTATTGTCCTTCTATCGATACAACACACAAGTATGGGTTTAAAGTGTAGGTCCCTAGAGTACTGTTCTTTAATACTTGCAAATCTAAACAACCTGATTTGCATCTTTGTCAGGAGCGCATATCTTCTCAAAAGAGTATTTGCAACTACGTTGCTCTTTCCTTGTCTGTATTTGATTACAAAATTAAATCCATCAAGGAATTCGACCCATCTCGCCTATCGCTTTGATAGCTTTGTCTGACTTTGGAGGTACCTTAGAGACTTATGGTTAATATACATGACAAATTCTCTCGGCAGTAGATAATGTTGCAATACTTGTAGTGCTTAGATCAACACTAAGAGTTCTTGATTATACATAGAGTAGTTTAGCTAAGGTCCTCTGAGTTTCTCATTGTGGTAGGTAATTGGTTGGCCCTCTTGCATTAGAACAGTACCTATCCCAATGTCTGACGCATCACATTCCAATTTAAATACCTTCTTAAAGTCAGGTAAAGCTAGTACAAGGGTGGAGGTCAACTTCTCTTTCACCTCTGCAAAACTTCTCTCCTCATTTTCTCCCCATTTAAAGTCAGTGTTCTTCTTTGTCAACTTAGCAAGGGGTGCAGTGATGGTGTTAAAATTCCTTATAAATCATCTTTAGAAGGAAGTTAGTCCATGGAAACTTCTAACTTTGGCACAAGTAGTAAGAGTTGGCTACTCGATGATTGCTTGGATCTTCTCGTTGTCTACTCGTAAGTCTCATCCACTTATTATAAAGCTTAAGAATACCACTTCCTCCTAGCAAAAGTAACATTTCTTAAGATTGCCGAATAATCTATCGGTACGAAGAACATTCAATACGGCTCGGAGATGTTCACAATGACTCGGTATATCGATACTATACACTAAGATGTTGTCAAAGTATACCATAATACACTTCCTCATTAGATTTCTTAGTATGTGGCTCATTAGACACATAAAAGAGCTTGGGGCATTTGACAAGCCGAATGACATGACTATCCACTCTAGAGTCTATGTTGAGTTTTGAACACAATCTTCTACTTATCTCCCAACCTCATGCAAATTTGATGGTAGCTAGACTTCAGATCAATCTTGTTGAAGATCTTAGCTTTACTCAATTCATCCAGCATGTCTTCTAATCTCAGGATAGGATACTTGTATTTGATTGTGATCTTGTTTACGTCTCAACTATTAATATACATTCTCTAGGTTTCATCCTTTTTTAGCACTAAAAGCGCCAGAACAGCGCAAGGGCTGAGACTTTCCCTAACATATCCTCTCTTTAATAGCTTATTGACATATTGTTAGAGCTTGAACACTTATTTGGTACCCATCCGATAAGCCAGCTTGTTTGGTAAGGCGACATTGGGTATTAAGTTAATGCAATGTTCTATTCTTCGGATAAGGGATAACCCTTCGAGCAATTGTTCAAGGAACAAGTTAACATACTTATCCAGCAACTTTCTTACTTCAAGGGGTAGTTGTCATGCCCTAAAAAGGTAAAGTTGTAACAGTCCCACCATTTGAGCCATCCTAAGATAGAAATCATCCTTATAGTTGCTATTCTAGACTTAGTTCACACTAGGCGTACTTAACTCTATCTTTTTGAAGTGTCCAATTCAATACCTGTTTAACATAAACTAACGGAGTAATACTTTGAAATAATTTGTTAAAAATAAACTTGTAATTTAACCTTATAAAAGAGTGGCAGTAAATCTTATAGGTACTTGTTATTTCACATACAGGCCAAAATATTGAAAACTATTAAGCCCTCTGAGGAGTCTTATGTAGTTTTCCTTAAAAAATAAAAAGTTAATATTAAGGACAATAACCAGCCATATCTTGTTGCATCTCACTCTCCGTCCCAGTTTATTAGTGTTCTAGTGTTGGATAGGCACTTGTAATCCATTTGAAACCTGTAAACCAAACTATAGGGGAATGAGTAACAACTTGTTTAGTAAGTGGGTGGAGACAGAAGTATGCTATAGATACCTAATTTTTGTCCCTCTGTAGTTTTAATTTTTATTTTTACAAAAAGGGTCCTAATTCAAAAATAAAAATAATAAACAAAAAAATTAATAAAAGATTTAAAAAAATTAACAAATAATGAAAACACCAAAAAAAATAAGAAAAGAAAATTTAAAAAGATTTTTGTAGATTTTTAGGAAGTAACTTATATTAGGAATAAATAGTTTTAGTTTAATTAAAAAAATTTATTTTAGGGAATCGGATAGTTTAAATATAATTTAATTGTAATAAATGTTAAGGCACAGGCCAACGATCTAACGGATAAGTATCGAAGTATTTGGAGTGGATTTAGTTTGAGGTCTTGGGTTCGGGTCTCGACAGACACCTATGTCTTTATTTTTCTATCTCTACAGAAGCGAGATGAAAATGGGTCATATCCATTTAAATCATGTGAATTTAGTTAAATCAGATTTGAATTTATTTGAATTTAGTTTAATTAACGAATTAGATATAATTAGATATGACAAGATATAATATGGTTTAGACTATATAAACACACTCCAGCAGTCAGAACAAAAAAAAAGGACAGAGAAAAACAGGAGCCTAATCTCCAAACACGCAGCCTACGCTTCGCAACCGCATCCTGACGATAGTACGTTGCAGATTCGATACACATTGACAGCAAAAACAATAATAGCAGACCCTTTATCCGATTACTCCTCTCTCGCATGACATTCAATACACCAACCACCCCTATCCTATTTCAAACTCAGCCAATTGCAGCAGCCGCTCCCTCCATATTCATAGCAGTGAATCGATAACTCCGCGACCAGTAAACAGTAGGAACTCGAATCCTCATCTACTGGACATACTCAACGCACGGCGACTGCTGCTCCGTCCACGCTTCACTGCTGTTTGCAACATCACATCAACAAACAGAATAGCAACGCAGCAGACTGCAGTACAACAGACGGCAGTGAAGACAGTAGCACAGCAGACAACAGCAAAAACAGCAGCGAACAAAACAGCAGCATAGCGAACAACAACGAATAGAACAACAGTACAGTGGATGGCAGTGAAGACAGCAACACAACGGACAGCAGTGAAAATAGTAGCACAGCAGACAACAGCGAATAGAACAGCAGCACAGCAGACATCAGCGAATAGAACAGCGACACCAGACGGACAGCAATGACACCAGACGAGCAACAGCAACACCAGGCGGACAGCAGCGCCAGGTGAACAGCAGTACGTTCTGTACAACAGCATTAAAGCACATGATTCAGCACTTACCGTCACATCTCTACACTCGACGAACCAACACCAATACTTCACCGAACAGCCCAAGTCAGGTTCAGTTTTGATTATTTTATTTTATTTATTATTTGTCTCTTTATTTATCATTATAATTTCATTAGTTATTTAGTTAAGTTTATGACATGATAGGTAAATAGATATATGTATATGTATTTATACGCTTAGGTATATTTTTTAACATTATGACTTTAGGATTTTCTCACTTAGAAAAATTTATTTTGTAAATAAATAAAATAAAAACCCTGTTTAAAAAAATAGACTTTTAGAGAGTTTTTATAAAATAAAATAAAAAACTTAGTGAATTAGGGCTCTTTCAGAGTTTTTTTTCGAAAAATTAAATTGATAATAATGTAAACTCGATCGATTTTCAAAATTAAAATCAATCAACACATTAAAGATTTTTTTGAGAGAACTACGATTATCTGATCTTGGTTAGCGGGTACGTAGGCACCTTCGGGGCGACGATAAAATATGTAGAAACTTAGGTTCTTTTTCTTTTGATTTTTATTTATTTTCTTAAAATATTATAATTAGAAGAATAATCCTAATTTCGGTAAATAGATAATGATACCCATTAAGGTTTAATAGGTTAGCCCCCGAACTCAGAACCTTCTGATTCTTCATTAAAATTGAAATCAAAGACTGGTAGCTAAATCGTAATCAATCCACCCAATTGATTACGGTTTTCTTCCTTTTTCTTGATTCCGGTCAGGTGGCGACTCCAAAAATGATTTTCAATAAAAAATCGGAATTTTTCAATTTCTTTAGTCGAGGATTAATATTAAATGGGTTAGGGTTTAGTATTGATCAGAAATGGGGAATTCAATTTTAAATAGAAAACCGAAAAATCAGGCTCGATGTATGCACTCAGTACATTATAAGTAGGGTTTTCAATCATATTAGTTAGATGTAATACGTGTACAAGTAAATGTCATCGCATGATGTTATTCAGTCTGTCGTAAGATCAAAGAAATTGCGCTCACTCTAATTCGAGTTGAAAAGATTGACATCATACACTTACAAATCGAAACCAAACCGGAGCTTATGCAATAGAGAACAGCTTCTTCCTATGACCACCTTTGAATTATAGCCCTTAACCTTGCCATGACCTCCTTTCCTATTACTTAGTTTGGCTAAGGGTGGGGAAATGACCATATGAGCGATCCTCATCGAAGGGAGTCCATGTTTGACCCGAGAATCCTAGTCTTTACCCTTAGTAGGCTGTGATGCAGATCAAGTTAGATATTAAGCCCAATTTGAGTTAGTTCATTGTTAGGGTAATTAACCAAGCTCAAATAATTCGAACATAATATTCATCGAACAACCATAACATGGTGTCCAGCTCCCATCACAGTAAATCGAAACTTAACCACAAACACTGCATACGCACAAACAGCTAACTACAATTACAAGCCAATACATACCAAAGTCCTCATATATTCTGAAATAATATCCCAAAATGCTGTAAAGCATTGATCTCACTTACTTGTTTAGATGCTCACCATGAAAGACTCAAGTTGTTGACGATCTTATCACCGGGGAATCCTATATACATAAAATCTAAATTTAGTTTTCGTAATAGTTACAAAAATATTAGGGTTTGATTTAAAACAGTTATATATATATGTCGAGTTAAGTTATTAATTATTGATAATATACATAATTTATGCTATTACGTATTATATATCGTTTTGATGTAATCGAAACATACTTTTAATTGGTTAATTTACGTTTCGATTATAGTAGAGTTATAGTAGTATGTAAAGTAATAATATTGTAGAGATATAGGTTATTATCTAGGTTTATCCGATTTTTATAAAAATAGTGTCATTGGGTTCATATAGACCTTACGATACGTATTACGAGTCCTATTTGTAGAGATAACTTTTAACAGGTAGTATGAGTTTTTAATACAGTTATATATATGTAAATATTATCATATTATATATATTTTATATTATTAAATTGTATTTTACCTAATTTGTCAATATAACCTGTAATATAGGTATTATCTAACCATAATACTCTTATAACAAATCCTGATCAGTAAAATATCATTAATTAAATTAAAGATACTCTTTTTATCTAATCTAATCGGTATACTTGTACATAGTTTTTATTCAACTATTTATTATGTTTTAACATATTTTTCTTAAAAATACGTCTCAATTTTTAATTTAAGTCATTTTATTACGTAAATTCATAATAAATAGTTCGGGTTGCCAAATATTTTTCCAAAAATTTTGATAGACTCTTAAAAATATGGGGAACTCAAGTAGTACTTGGTTTCAAGTTTTCGATTTATCGCCTATATATTAGTATTTACGATTTTACCTCGGAATTATCTTAAATTACCCAATTATAATCCTTTTTGCACCAAATTGATTTCGACCTATCCTAACATTATTTTTATTCACTAGAAATCAGTACATGTCCATTTCATCATTTAATTTCATAATTTCCTATTTATTTCGCAATTTTAACCTATTTTCAAGCTATTTTTAAGTTGAAAAATACAGCAAATATTCAAATAAAAAATCAGGATACATAGCAATTACATATATATCATAAAAATCCCACACAAAAATTTTGAGCTAGAAACTACATCATTTAGTATATTTATTTTGAATTTCAGTTTTCGGGTGAACAGTATATTTGTTAAGTAAGTACATTAAATATTCCTAATTTTGTTAAAATAAATTTATGAAATGAAAGTACATCTAAAATGACCGAGAAATTAATTTTTTCCATATTTTTCCTAATTAATTTAATAATTTTTCAAAAATAGAGAAAAGTAAGGTAGAAGCTTGGAACCTGAATTCATCAGAGCTCCAACTATCGTTGGTCGGAAAAGGGGTTGTCATCAGGACTAGGTGATGGTTTCTCTGCTAGGTGGCGGTGAGGCTCTATGTTAGGTCATTGAATGGTCTGAGAACCGTCTTAGCTCGATCTTTACTTTGTTTTTGTTTTAATTTTTTCTATTTTCCTTTCTATAATTTAGGTTCCTAAACTTATATCTGTTGTAGGGGAGTCTTATTTATAGTAGTTACGGTTGGTTGGATTTTTTTCTTAATAATTAAGTAATTTATTTTAATATTTTTCTTGAAAAACAAAAAGTATAAGTTAGCAAATTGTTGATGATTTACTTTTGAGTCATCATTTCTAGCTATTGTTGAAGTGTCACGTGGATTCCAGTTATTTCCACATCATTTGGATAAGTTTTGGTTAAATTTTAGTAAAATTTGAATAATTTAAGTGTATTTAATTATTATATTAATATACGTATATATATACATCATATGTGTAACACACGTAATGAGTAATTATATGCATATAACTATGTTTCTAACATTTCTTTTATTTTTAAGATATTTTTTTCTATTTAATTTTTGCGAATTTAACGTTTATTATGCATAATTATATTATTTTAGATTAATTTACAAGTATATTTATTATATATATCGAATATACTCATAAAAATACGTGTATACTCATATAGTATAGTATGCTATATTATTTCCTTTTATTGCCTAATTAACTTATCTCTAAGTTTCTATTGCATTCTGAGCTCAGTTTTAGAAGTTTCGATCATTTTTACACTATATTAAGTAATTATACTTCTAAAGGCTAAATCGAGATTTTAGGTAATTATTTTCCAAATTTAACTTTACCGAATCATTTGAACTAACTTTTCTATCTTAATCGTAAAGTTTGGGTACAATCTGAAAATTTTTCCCAAAGGCCTTAAATTTAGGTACAATCGCCTTAAACTTGATTTTAGAGTCTCATATAGAGTAAATTCTCACTATCTTGATTATATTATTGATATTTTATTATATTTTTTACTTCCAAGCATATAAGGATTTTTCAATTAGAGTTATCATGTTTTTTGTAAGTTTTTAGCCTACTTGATTTACTTTCCTGAATGCCCTAGATTAATTATCAATCCTAATCATACAAGGACAAGACTTTCTCCTAATACTCGAATGTTCATGTCTTAATTGCTGATTTATGAGATATTACAGTAGTCCACCCCACTCCTTCAACTCCAATAGACGTCTAATCAACATGAGGGTTGGCATGTCGTCTTTAATGGTCTCTTGAAGCTCAGCTCTACTCATCATCAGAGTCTTTTTCAGACAGTAAGCAAGTTTTGCCTGCAGTTTGTTAACTTCACTCAGCGGCATCGGGTTCAATGTAATCTTCCTGTCATCCTTCTTGAACACGTGCATGTTCCTATATTCGTTATGGATAACTCTTTTATCAAATAACCATGGTCGGCCACGCAACATGTATGAAGCATACATAAGTAGCATGCCACAAAGAATCTCGTCGAAGTAATTTCCAATAGTGATCAGTAATAGTACTTATCGAATTACATGTAGTGCTTCCTTTTCACTCAACCAATGCAACTTGTACAGTTTTAATTGTGCGATAGTTGGTAACTTCAACCTTGTGATTAAATTGGCTAATGCCACATTGGTGCAACTTTCGCTATCTACAACTAGTGCGCACACTTGATCACTCACCCTACAGGTGATATGAAACAAGTTTTCTTTCTAGTCCTCCTCACGTAAAGGTTCCAAGTTCATTACGCATCGGACAACTAAGATCAACTTATCTACATCCTCGACAAACACATCCTCCTTAATCAGTTCATTCTCCTGAGAGACTTCTTTCTCGATAGTATTCTCCTTCTCAGGTTCCTTATTAGTACTTTCCACTTTCAGCTTCGAGATGTCTCCTTTGATGACCATAGTTCTTCGATTCAGGCACTGAGCAGTCATATGTCTAAACTCTTAGCACTTGAGTACTTGATCTAGCTCATCTTCCTTTTAGATCCTTACCCTTTCTCATAAGTTTAGGTCGGCACGTCACTGTCAAGTCGGCCTTTTTACTCGGCTCGGACATCCACCTTTCAGATCGGTTCGATGCTCAACTAAGCTCGATGACTTCCCTATCTAGGTTAGCTAGTTGGCGGTCTGGTTGGGACTTCGCTTCTTCTTTGCCTTTTCACTCATTAAGTTATTTGTATGGCCTCATCCATAGTGGTAAATCATTGGAGTTCCATAATGTCTCAAATGTTACTCCTCAAGCCTGTAAGGAAACTGGAGACTATTTGTGCTGATGGTTCCTCCACTTCACAGTGAATCATGAGCATTTAGAACTCTTGAATATATTCGTCGACAGTTCGACCTCTTTATTTCAACTCTTGAAGTTAAGTGAAAGTGTCTTATATATAAGTATCCGGCACAAATCTGTTTCTTAGTATTCTTTTCATTTCAAGCCAAGTATTAATCTCTTTGTATCCTTCTCATCTCCTCATAGCCCAAAAATTATTCCATCACATGGTAGCATACTCGAAGAACTTAACATCAACAATTCTTACTTTCTTGTAATCCTTATATTGGTAACAGTAAAAAATACGTTCCACCTTCTCCTCCCAATCCAAGTATTCATTCATACTTCTAGACTCATTGGAGCTCGGAACCCGAAGCTTCACATAGTCAGATGTTCTGAGTGCTCGAGCTCTTCATAATACTCTCGTTCATCCTCTTCTCCTAGATCTCCTAAATCAATCCTTCTTCTCACTCGTCCGCCTACTCTTCCACCTTGACCTTGTCGAGTAAAGTTTTGACCTTTTGTAGGTCGAGTAACTTGTAAGGTGTTATGCATGGCTTTAACAAGTTGATAAACTAACGCATGAATAACTTAAGTCAAATCTATTAGTAGGTTAGCAATTTCATCTAGCCTTTCGTCTATACTTCTCGGAGTACCTTGAGATTGTCAATCATGGTGAATAATACTACTGTTATCTTCTCTAGCACCAACATTAATATTCAAGTCTAGCATTTTCTCTAAAAGATTTAAATCTCAAACTCCTCGATTCGATGTAACAGCTGACACTATCTCTCGAAACCACACAACACACTTCCTTCAAGCTAGAAGTTTAATAACCAACAAACATGATAGCTAAGTTAACGTAAAAACTTGCTCTATTTCATTTACCTAAAACAGAGTATAGATAGAACTTTGAAACAAACTTCTGCAATCTAAATGAAATCTTTGCTTTGATACTAAGATAATATGAACTGCAGCCAAGGATAGATAAAGCCAGTCGTAAGGATAGGTCTAAGCTTGCTGAAAGCTTGAAAAGGGCGATGAGAAAACTTCATAAAAGGATGAACAACGAATGAAAGAGTAAGCAAAACCCACAAACAGCTCTAAAGGATATGATGTACCAGTAAAACTTCTGAGGACTTACGGTATAGCTCGATATGATGTACATGATGATTTAAAGAGGTTACTCGCTATTTAACCTTGCTTAAGAATATGATAAAAGGATTATGATAAGGGTGAAAATGAGAGTAAACAATAAGTATTTACGAGAGGAAGAATATTCGGTGTATTAATGGTAATCTGATTGTTTTCGACTACATGTATAAAGGGGTATTTATACTCAAGAATTTTAGTGCAACTTACTTTAAAGGGAAAAAAATAAAAGGATATTACCCTGAAGAAGTAATGTACAAAAATACAAAGGGTAAAAAAGAATATTTAAGAAAAAGAATGATTAGTGTAGCAGATTCTATACGTAGTCTTATACACGTAGCAAATATGTATTGGCAATGCTGTTGGAGGATGCGGATAAAAGAGTATGAGCATATTAGTTATTCAAACAAGGGTAATTGAGGATTAGTTCAGGGTAAATCTCTCGCTCTCTCGGCAAGAGTAATGTCGAGCAATTATCAATTGGGACATGGTTGAGCCGACGCGCTAGGTTTGGCAGCTGTCTTGGTATTCTTTAAGTTGGTACACAACTTCCGAGAGGTGGGCAGCCATACGACTTAACTGTTACACCCCGAAGTCACAGAGTCGTAATAATCCCGCCGTGTAAACCATTCTATGATAGTAACTAGCCTCACAATGCCTACCATAGACATAATCTACACAAGGCGTCGACGACTCCTCGCTTTGAAGTAAACGGTTCGATTAACAATTATATTACAATTATGATAAATATTACAATTTCTAATAAACATAGATAATTATAAGTAAGTCTACAGAGCTTCCCAGGAAGTTTTACATAATCACCACAGTTTACTAAATTATAGAATAACTATCAGTCTTTAACCTTTAACTATAAGGTCAGTATAGTTACACATTATTCTAGGTAACTTGATCCTCACACCCCTGGCTTCAAAAGGACTAATCTCTGGGTAATTGTAGGGTGGCATAGTACTTGAAGTGATCACAAATCAGAACCTGCAAAAGGATCTATAAGGGTATGAGCAACTACAGCTCAGTAAGTTGAATTTGAGACTCAAGAATGCATACAAGCACAAACAGGGTTATCAAACAATTATTTTCATGCAATGCAACAATCAAGTGTCATCGCACAACGTAGTCCGGTCCGTTGTGAAATCAGAGAAATTACACCTGCTCCAATCCGGGTTGAGGAGTTCCATGTTATGTAACAGCTCACAACCAAACCCAGGCTTGTGCAATGGAGACCTCGCTCCTCCCGCGACTACCTTCGAACCATTGACTTCACCCTCGCCGCGACCTCCTCTCCTGTCACTTAGTTCGACTGAAGATGAAGAAGGGATCATTTTGCAATCTTGCGCTATCCCTTTCGAAGGGGTTGGTATTTGGTTGGAGAATCCTATAATCCCCTAACGGGTTACAATGCATGATATTTTTTTGTTATTAGGGTCGACTAAGATTAAATTCCGTTTAGGGTGTTCAAACAAGTTCATACCAATTCAATCAGTCACAAAATCATTCATAATACAAATTTCAGCACGAATTCAGATACATTAAACACATGCGCAAACTACTTACAGTCACAATCATATACAAGCTTAAGTCTCCGAGTACTACAAAACTAGTACTCTATTATAATAAGTAATAACTCAACTTACTTGAAATTGCTCGATCGCTCGATTCCTTACTTGCAAGTTGATGTGTCTCTGGGTATCCTATAATACAAATAGGTCTTTTTAGTACTTACAATTTATGGTTTCATATTCTAATTTATATTTTAACTCATTTTTTTCGTGTATACCCATTACGTCCTAATGATTCGTTGTACTCTATTTCGGTGTTCGAATCCTAAATGAGATTTTAAATTTTGATTCCTAGGCCTTAAATATGCTCGAATCCTAATGTGAAATTAATTACATTAAGCTCGAGTGTCCAAATATCCTATTGGGTCGTAATTTGGTATTCTAGACTATTCGGTGCATGCTAACCCTAATTGAGGTATCGGATTTATTCCCGATGTGTGAAAATCTTACATTTTGAGATATTTACTTAAAATGAAATATTATTTCAGATTTATTATTTTTCTGATTTCTATTATAATATTATCTAAATAACTTTAATTTTGTAGATTCATTAATTTACAATTTCACATATTACTAATTTCTTACATTACTTATCTAATTTCCCTAATCAACCATACTTAATACTCCAAAGGCTAAGATTAGGGTTTCACTTCAGAGATTAACATCCCTAAATATATAATTAATATCTAAATCAGTAATTAACATCCTAATCACCTAATTAACCCTAAATCACCCAATTTTTCCATCATTTTAGGGCTAAAAATTAACTTAAAAATTTCGAAAATTAATTTTAAAAAAATGGCTTCATAACACTGTTCTACATCATATGAGCATCCTACAGAAAAATTTTGAGCTCCAAACTATACTCCTAAGCCTATTTATTTTTCGGTTTAATCATGCTCGGTTTTGAACAATTTGTTAAGGACCCTATATTTTCAGACATAATTAAACTAAATAAATATTTTTCCCTAAATCTACATACAATAAAACCTCAGAATAACAAGTTTTATAATTTTCTGGGCAAAATAACTAATTTTACAAAATTATTCAAAAATTGGGGTGAATAAATGACTAACCGGTTCGAAGCTTTTTGGCCGTCCAAACCTGGTCCAAGGTTGTCAGCCGGCCCAGACGGTGGTTTTTGTGTAGGGTGGTAGTGGTGGTTCGGTCCCAGGTGGTGGTAAGTGGTGGTTTTAGTTCATTTGCCTAATCTGCACAGTTTTCTTTTCTTTTTTTATTTTCTGGATTTTCTCTCGATTTTTTCAATGTTCCAATTTTTCTCAGATTCTAAACTGACCAAATGACTTCTGGAAAATTTTCCCTTATTTATAGACATTTGTTGTAATTAATATGCATTAATTTGACAAGACTTTGCCCAATTTCCTTGATTTTTGGCTTTTAGGTTGTCCAAATTTTATTGGTTGATCTTTCTTTTTCTGATCTAGACCTACTACGACCTGATTTAGATCATCTTATCCTCTTTTGATTTTTTTCTAATTTTTTCATAATTATTTTATAATTTTCCATAATTATTTTATAATTTTCTTTAATTATTTGCTTAGTTTTTTGCCAATTTAGGTAATTACGCGTATTTTTATCTACACGTAAATACATATGGGGTACATGTGAACATTCCTAATTATTATTTTGATCATTCTAAAATTTTTATTATAAATATAATCTATCTCTAGTAATTTATTAATTATTATATTACACTTTTCGCCTTTTTGGTAATTAGCAATTATTATGCTTAAAATTTGAAAATTTTATAGTCTCCTATTTTACTATTTATTTTCTTAAATTTAAGTTTACGGGGTCATTTTTACTAATATATCTCTAAATAGTTTATAATTTGGGTTTGATCGGATCCTTTAACCAATCGCCTTAAACCTTGGGTTCTAAGTTCAATCCTACGGTTACTTAGCTTAACTTTAGGGCTTACAATAACATACAGAGTTTATTGGCAATAAGGAGAAACTCGGTCTCGACATAAGACTATTAGAGTAGGAGGATTTGCCTCGACAATCTCTCTAGTTGTCGGCTCGGCTGCAGATTGAAGACTTAGTAACTCGATTCTTATCATTTGGTCTAATTAAATACATTGGGAGGTTAATTTCCCTAAGAAACAATCTTTATTGTTAACTCAAGGATAGGTGACTAATAAAAATCATTAAGTTAAAGCCTATCTTTTCTTTATAGGAATTTCTTCACTAGTTTATAATGATGGGAGATGTGATTGTAGTGCCTATAGAGGTACTTATTGTATAGGTGATGAGAGTTTTTTATAACCACAGATATTTACCTACTCACATGTCGCAATTTAAATTGTTTGATTTTGCTCCATTAATTTTGTTATAGCTACAAGGAGATGTGAGATATGGTTTAGTAATTCTTGCTTTGTCAATAGATATTTGTTATGGAGTGGCATGACACTTACTCAGGGAAAGTTAATGGTGCATGAGAGTTACTGTATGAAACTATGTAGGTACTTTAGGAGATTAATTTTCTATAAGTCGTTATAAGAGCACTTATTTCCAAAATATATGATGAAAGCTATGTGCTTAATTGTGAGGGTTTTTTTTTTTTTAATAAATATATTGTTGCTTGTGTCCTTACTATTATGGAATGATGTGTGGTGTAATGGATCGAGAGGAAATGGCATGAAAGGACTTGGTTACTACTTTATTATGAGAGTCTACAAAAACGGAGATATTTCTTTAGTTCTTGAGTGGTTTAGTTTCTTTTAAAGGATGTAGAGCAATAGATATTTGTTAATTCTTGTCTTGCCATTACCAGGGTATGGGATGAACATGTTATATTTGTTAGGTTTCTTAAAGGCATAAAGTGATGTGCTTAGGACATAAAATCACCATGATTTAGCAATATGGGGAATGGGTTCTTTAAGATATCAAGGAAAATATAAGGGTTTATCAAGAGTTTAGCAACATGAGCTATTAATGCACATATGACTCACCACCTTCACACTACATGACTTAATTAATGTTTGATATGAATCATGAACACTAGGTAAGGTCACTTGCTACAATCCCTTGTAAAGGGATTGAAAGAGTAAAGTTGTAACTTGGTGTTCAAACTCACAATAAACAAAGGAGAATATTTAAGTAGATTGATGTAAAAAGTGTGTTGCAATGAAGAGGGATCATTTATAGTAAGTCACTCTTAAGGCATATATAAAGAAAGAAAGATAAACATATCCATAATTCACTAGAGGTTAAAAATGTAAAAGGGATAAAATGAACAATCCTAAGATTGTGTGTTAATGTCAAGAAATCTACATAAGTTTCATGAGCTAACTAGCATTGTCTCTAGTGTAAATAAACAAACTATATGAAAGCGATGCTAAGCTAGGGAAGATAGAGGAAGAGGTTAGGAATTGGCATAGGTGGAATAAAAAAAGGTTTATGGTCATCATGGTGGTGTAAATTGTGAGATCCTATAGAATTTGCTATCAATTTACAATTAGTCGACTTGGAAGTCATACGTAAAATTTAAGATGATTGCATAAGTTGTCCGATCGAATTCGAATTTTTTGATCAAATTAAGAATATTAATAAAAGTAATCTCATGAATTTAAATTTAAGAAAATAAAATAATAACATAACAAACCAACATATTTATAAAATAAACGTTATTTACTCGATTATTTTGTAAGACCCTACAAAATCAACTATCAACTTACAATCGGTTGGTTTGAAAGTCATGTAAAATTTTGAATGATTACATAAGTTACTCAATTAAGCCTAAATTTTATAACGAACTTAAAAATATTAGTGATATCAAAAGAATCCGTTCTTCATTTTCAAATATTGATAAAACGACAATTGAATTAGGTGAGCTAACTATCCTAGGAAATTAGTGCATCCTCTCCTTGTGGTTATTTTGGGTCTTTATTCCTTGGTTTCTTCTTAATACATTGATATTACCTTTAACTGTTTAAACCGTGAATAACATTGGCCTAAATCGTTTTTCTTTAAGTTTGAATAGGTTCATTTTTTTTTTCTAATTTGGTTTGGTAAAGAGGAACAAGCTGTATCAAACTGAATTGCATCCTGTCTCTCTCTCTTCCCCACCACCACCGCTCTCTCTCCTCCACCTTGCACAGACCCAACCCCCTCTTCCCTCTCCGTTACTTCCTACACCGCCCCCAACCCTTTTCTCTATAATTTTTCTATAATAGTATTAATGTATAATTAGTCTATTATAATAGAAAGGGTAAATTTATCATTACATTGCAAATATTGTACGTAAACATTATTCAGTACATACCTTCTCCTATAGCATACAACTAACTTGTGACCTTGACACAGCATATCCAAGCCCCGATCTGGGACGGGTGGATAATACTCTTGAGTCTAGATAAGGAGGATTGATAGATAAAAATTGCGCTGACTATAATCTAAGAGTCTTACCCAACTATGTCCCTAAGACGGTGGGTCTCCACTTAAATGAGACCAGGCTTCATCCTAGTTAATTCTGTCATCACGATCACCGGTACCCTACGTTTTTTTCTTTTCTCCTTTTGTGGCCAACGAGTGTTCCCTGTACTCTGAATAGCCATAGCCATTGGAGGGAAGTTCCCTCCTCTAGAACGAATATTGCCAACATTATCAAACTCATTGGCAAGTCGATGTGCGTTTACTTGGGGGGCTTACTCTTCGCATGGTGGCTTTCCCCATGGATGCAATGCGATGAATGCAAGCTCCACGTAAATAAAGTCTGGAATTTGATCACTCAGCATGCGGAGTAATCTAGGTTTATCACTGTTATTCTATTCCACTCTCATCCAATGATCGCTCGAGAATATCCACCAAAGTCTGCATATTACTAGGACTAGGACAACTTTAGATATATTGAATGTTTAATGCAGCACCTCGAGATTACGTGGAAGATGAACCGTTGATTCTGTCGGTCTATGTATTGTTAGAGCCAAGCCTTCCGCTTAAAATTGTTTCGAGTAGCCAGTCATGCTCCTGCATGGTCTTCCTCCTATTCCTCGCTTTTCCTAATCCAGTCGTATAGAAATTTCGTTGCACCAACACCAATCGGTTCATTTGGAAGTAAACACAAAAGATCGGAACTAGGCCAATTTTTGGAGCTGCGCCGCCTACTCAAAACGTATCCATCCGAATCTTCACAGTGCTCTTGACTGTCAAGTGTTGACAGTCTCAAGACACCTCCAGTTGTCCACGGCACCAGCAATGTCAAAATAAAATAAATCAACATAGATTAGACCATCACTATCCACACATGATGTCACTTCAGCATCCTTCAAATACCAAATCTATCAAGACCGCAACTCCTTAAATTCTATGGATATCGCTTTTTGAGCTTCGGTTGGTTTCTTATGACAGATCCTATGAACAAGGACATTTTGCATGTAATTGCTGAAGGGGGAAAGGGTAGGGGTGGGGAAGGGGAAACCCTGCTATAAGGGGAGAGGTGTATAGTGCAAAGCAAGCCCCTACCAATCCTTCAGCTACATAAATTCTGATGACCAAATGCAAGAGCAAACAATGCTTGGATCTACTCAAAAGAGTGGAAAATGATAACACTTGATTGCCAATGAAAAAGTTATTCTATTCCATTTAACACCTTTTAGCTTGTTCAATGCTTCCATCCCTCTTAACCAAAATCTTTTATCTCTATGGCACGACTAAGAAATGAAACTAAAGCTAGGAGAGCACTGCCATTACATCAGAAGCTCTCAGTACAATGTAGTCAGAACCATCACTCCCCTTGAATTCGTTTCCTGCATATTTGGAATACAGCACGGTGTTCCCTGGGGAAACAGACAAGGGCTTCCTGTTCCCTTCCTCATTGAGAGGTCCTGGTCCAACTGCTATAACCTGTTTCATTCCAACAGGGTAAACTAATTAGACACAAATTGTAGTCTTGTATGATATGCACGCCCATGATGGATTCAGCAGACAATGCTTTCAGAAGGTGAAAGGTAAGCATAGGCACAGCTTCACATACAAATGATACAGAAAGAAGCTAAGATCTCCTTACCATTCCAATGGATGGTTTTTCCTTGCTTGCTTCGGTCAACAACAATCCTCCAGCTGTTTTTTCCTCAGCCTCAGCAACCTGCATGGGGATTGGATGGAATAACGAAACTAAACCTCTAGTAGGCACAGAAGTGATACAGAAAATAGCATGCCCAACAATAATTGTATAATTTAATGAAAAATTTAGACATCAATCTTTTAGGATATTCAAGGCAAAAAGTGGAAAACAGATATCAGCACCTCTTGAGCATTTCGAATCTCTTACTATCCACACAACAAAACACAAAAGAAAGATGTACAAATACAAGCAATTAAAGTCATAACCAATAACTTCTATGAAAGGAAAGGATACCTTAATTAGAACTCTATCATTCAGTGGTTTCATGTCTTTGACATCATTTGTCTCCAGGATACCAACAATATCATCCTCCTTCAATATCAGATGATTTTTACCATTAAATTCCACTTCTGTCCCTGCATACTTGGAGTAGACAACCTCGGTGCCAGTCTACAGAAATTTCATGAAAAGAGAAAAGTTAACGCCTTAAAAGGTTCAAAATATTTGATCAAATACAATAATCTTTGCACGGGAATTACCTTCAGGCTGATATCTATCTTGGTCTTCCCAATTGTCCTTCCCTCTCCAACAGCAACTACTTCTCCTCCCTGAGGTTTAGTTTGAGCTGCTGTTGGCAGCAAAATCCCACCTTCTGTCTTCTCCTCTGCCTGCTTGATCTTCACTAGAACCCTATCACCCAAGGGTTTGAGTGACGTGTACTGAAAAAACCAATATTCACATGAGCTACCTAAAAATGCTTTTACAACTCCAACCAATTTCAATCTATGCATCAAAGTCAAACATAAAATTAGGCAGCCAACTCGTGTTATCGAAACTGCAAAAACATTGAAAAAATATCAAACACCTTCGTTTTTTTTTTTTCCTATGTACTTTCTCAAACCTACCAGTGCACTAATCGTAATACAGATGCAGACGATACTTGTCATCATTTTCATTTCCATAATTCTCAACCTTCAAATGGCATTTCCATTTCCACAATTTTCATCAATCAAATGCAAGCAATGAGATCCTAAATCAGGCCACTATGAAAAAACCATATTGTTTCCGAGTACAATTTACCAATTCACATCGAAAACCAATTATTTTTATTGCAATTACATCGATAGTGGTCTAAATTACAACTTCGAAGGTTTTAGGTTGTCACGGAAATATCCCATACAGCATTAAAGTAGAACTTGCTAATTTCAAATCAAAACAACTTTCACTTCTCTCCCGATTGAATCAATTCCGAGCATCGTAACACCAATGTCTATACAATGTTGAGGTCACATCAACAAAAATATCAAGATGTTCAGCGGTCCAATATCTATCAAGGTCAAACTTTTGAATCAATTAGTCATACTACATGCAAGGGTCAAGCACACAAAATCCATCACTTTGAACTTTAATGAGTATAAAATCCACAACTTTGCTGCTAAAAACGTCAACCCCATGAAATTAAAGTGAGCAAAGAGAATGATTCACCAAGAAAGGAACTACCTTTGGAGCAACAACGGTAGCAACTTTAACTACAAGACCACGGAAACCTCTGTTAGCTTTCAATGGAGGAGCGGCAACAGCACCGAACTTCACCGTACAAGGCTTGAGGCCTTCAAACGACGGCACTATTCTAGCCGAGATTGAAGGTGCTGTGAGCTGAGTTGTCGCCATTTCTACAGGAGAGAGAAAGGGGGGATTTCGTAGAGGATAATGTTTAAGGGCAGTGAAATGAAGTGGGATGTCGAAACCCTAGAGGAGCTGAGGAGGGATTGAGTGGGTTTGGTATTTTTGTTTTTATGAGAAGATAATAGATGATTCCAGAATGTTACAGAGGAAGTATGAGATGACCCCTTGGTTTACATGCTATTGCTTACCAGTTACCCAACCATTTACTGCTTACCCAATTCTCGGGCCGGCTTTAGTAATTAGTACCGAGGCAGTGGAGCCCCATTTCCCTTTTTCTTTTTCCTTTACCTAACTTTTATTTACATTAAATCATTCCCTAAAAATTTAAGGAAAATTATATTCTTGAGAAGATCCCTTTTGACACGATTTTTCAAAAACTTCAGAAATGTCATCTATTTTGATTGGGAAATAAAAAAGAAAAGGGGAAGGAATGTTAGGATTTTTTTTTTTTTGCCATAAGAAGGAATGTTAGGTTAAATGTGTAAAATGAACTTAATTGAATCATTGATTTGTGGTTTTTGTGAAGCTGTTTTTCTTCCTTCATTTCTAAGTTTAATGGAATAAGAATTTAGGGACTAACTTACTCAAAAATCTATACAAATTTCTATAGATGATTTTCCTTAAAATATAAAGAGATTTTTTATTTTCATAAACTTTCTAAAAAAGATTAGTTGGGTTCTATTTGAATCGTCTTTTTTTTTAATCTATATTTATTCTGCATCTATTTTAAATATGGTATTTAAAAAGCTATCTTATATATATTTTATTTATTTCTATTTTATAATTATAATGAATATGGTATTTTTTTTAGGCAAAATGAAATATCTTAAAGAAGAAAGAAAGACCAACAAGTCTAAAAAAACTAACCTCCTTACTAGTCTAAAAGTTTAGAGCTAGCATCAATAAATAGTATAAAACTTAAAGAAGATGGGAGATGGAAATCTCTAATAGGCATGCAGATCCCCTTCTTGCCTTATGATGCAATTTAATGGACACAAGCATTGGCTTTACGATTTATTAAACTAAAAGAGCAATAAGAGAAAAAAGAAACTAAATATTTACTATCAAGAACCACAAGTCTAGTCTACCAAGAAGCTTTATTCATAGCCATTAGACTTTAAAAAAAAAAAAAGGGAAGGGAGTTATTCCTTTCAATGTGAATCCTCACCTACTTAGATTTCTAAGCAAAAAATTAATTCTTCTTTAATAGCTACAACTTACATATATTTGACATCAAAGCATGGGGAGGATAAAGAATTTTGTTACAATAAAACTCGCTTCACTATCTCTAACAATGAAACCACAGTCAGCTTGTTTAGTTTGGATACGAACCACTCCATCATAGTTTAGCTTAATGTCTCCATGTTCTAGCTTCTTCTAATGAGATCAACAAAATTCTGATCGCAATTCCCAGTAGAAACAATTGCATGCTCAATCCTTCCACTCTTAGAAATTACCTTATACCAATTCATTTATAATGGAATCCTTAAGATCTGGCACAAAATTTCCTTTTCTTTTAGATTTAGCTTAATGTCTTTACGTTTTGGCTTCTTCTAATAAGATCAATGAAATTCTAATTGTAACTCCCAGCAAAAAAAGTCACATACTTAGTCCTTACACTCCTAGAAATTACCTTGGTTGCTGATTCATTTTTAGTAGAATCATTGAGATCTACCACAAAATTTCCTTTTCTTCTACAGTTTAGCTTATTGTCTCCAAGTTTTGCCTTCTTCAAATAAGATCAACAAAAGTTCGATTATAATTCTTAGTAGAAATAATTGCATGCTCAATCCTTACACTCTTAGAAATTACCTTATGCTAATTCATTCATAGTAGAATCCTCAAGATTTGGCACAAAATTTCCTTTTCTTCTACAATATCTCAACTCCTCAATTAAAAGCATATAGTTATTGCAAGACTAAGATCCTTCTTTTTGAACACACATTCATTTATACCATTCCATATGAACCATAAACTAACACACATCTTCACCATATCATCTCTCCATGAGGGACTTACGAAATACAAGATGGAAATTCATGTATTTTTATATTATGTTTTGTATGCGAGAATGAATTAAAATAAAATCACGATTTTAGATTCCATTCTTTTTCTCACATTTAGAAGTGCATTTAGAAATTGGAGCGTTCGATTTTATTTGCAATTCCATGAAATCGACAATTTCATTTTTCCCACATTTATTATGATTAATCAAATTATCTATTTAATTTAATTATAACAATTAAGGGTGTTTTTGATAATTTTTACTATGTACGTATTTAATTTAATTTTATTGTACTCCATAGACATTTTCAAACATGAGAAAATTTTTGCATTCTGCTTCTTATCTTATTTCATTCCATTCCAAACTATACTTGCATATCAACGTGACATTAAGAGAAAATATTTGAAAAAAAATATATATATATATATTATATGCATTGGAAATGATCATTTTAATTGCTATTTTTATAAATATGAATGAAGTAAATGATGTATAAATTTAACATTATAGGCATTTGTTGAGTATTTAATTTTAGAAGATGAGTATAGATGGAATTATATTTCCCTTTTTTTTAATCATATTTTTGCTAAACACAAAATTCACACTAACACCAAAAAGACACGAAAAATGTGGAAAAAAATTAATCAAGCGTAGTCTTAATTTGTATAAAAGATTCAAATATACTTAAGACAAAAATAAATCAAATAGAAAGAGAAAATCACTCAAAAACAATATTTTTAATACATTTTTTTTTTCATTTTTGACAATTTTTGGTAAAATTATTATTATTATTTATTTTTCTTAAGGATACTCCAAACATGCCTATGTTACGGGATGAAATGTTCATCCCCTTATTATGTGCCCGTGCTGCACTTGACCTTCCTTTTTCTCGTCATTGGTTTCCATATCATCAAGAGAGCGACACAAGCTCTTAGCTAGTTTGTTCATGTGAGGCTAACCTTACCTTAAGAGATCACCTAACCCTACAAATAAATTGCTTGTTGATACCGTTCACTTTACATTGAGCTTTAAGTTGATTACCCCAAGTTAATCATCCCACTTTCCTTCAGAACATGGACAATGACATTCTCCTCTACTTAAATCCATGATGCCCTCATCATGGGGCCAACTGTTTGCCATTACCTTTCTGCATAAGATCACCAACCTTATTCCTTAATTGCTCAACTCTACACCAAGATCATCTCTGCCAGGATTCAAGACTTCCACAGGCATCCTCTTGCTTTCGCCCTTGCCCTTTCCTTTTGTCCTCTAAGATTGCCTCTTGTCGAGTGGCCTAATGGTAAGGTTTGTTCTTTGAAGCTCTGTTCATTTTATCCAAATCACCAATATTTCTCTACTCGTTGCTCAACTCCACCTAAGATTATCTCCGCCAGGACTTTGGGCTTCAATGAAAGGAGACCCCCTATATATACAAATAGCCCCTGATAATGGATAGCTCAAATTTATTCAATCTAATAGTTAGGATCGATTCTTACCTACTACTTTAGCCATCCTACCTACTATGTTATAAAGATCCATAGTGATACAGATTCGTTGATGAACACACAGACCTAATATTACGTAAACCAAGGGGTGGGCCGGGTTGCGAGATGCCTTAAAAAATAAATAATAATCAAAGGTCGAACATGAGGTTCTCATGCACTGACGATGGATATGATGAACTAATATCTCACACGAACTCGAGTCACACTTGATATGATGTATAAATATAGTCGGAGGTCACTCGCCACTAGTCCACACTCAAATGGACTAAATAGGAGTAGCTCAAAAGTAAGCAGAAAGATACTTAGTTCAAAATGGAGAAAAAGTTTAGTATTTTTTTTTGTATGATTCATTGTTGCGGCTATTAAAATATGCAAGTATTTATAGTATCCAGTTAGGATAAGTCCTAAATTATAGAAAATTACAAAAATAGATCCCTACTTGCTAAGCAAAATGAGAATAATTTACAAGGGAAGCATGTAATTGTGTAAAAAGAATATTTTTTGTCAGAAAGAACGATACGTTTACGGTCCCAATAACATTGTGAATCGAGTAGAGGTGGGCCTTTAATTAGGTTTGGTTGGCATCAGCGGTTCAGCGACTCTTATTGTTGGGGTTAGATAAGGGTTGGCTCAAGAATGATTCACATTCGGGTTGGCCTTGGATAGTCAGTTCCTGACAATTGTCAGTTTGGCCTTAGCACTATGGAGACAATCGTTTTCTTGATTTGGTGCTAGGATTAGGGTATTGCAAAGGGGTCAACTCCACATGTCAGCTAATTACTTCGACTGTTTCATGGATGGTATGGAGAACGAAGTAGCTTAATAAACCATCTGAGAAAGTCCTCAAGCTCGGGAGCATGCGATTGGTTCTTGACCCCTATTACATAGTTTCTAAAACCTTTTGGAGCATTCCTTATTTTAGAAACTTATCTTAATCATCGAACCCATAAAATGTTTAAGTGGACCTCATTCTTGAATCACATCTATCTTGTCACATACCATTGGGCTCGTAGTGGGCGTTCAACTAAACCTTTGAAAAATCGATCCATGACATTTTTGTTACGAGTGCATCTTAATCAATGCTCCCATGTGGCACTTAGCACTCTTAACCTCACTAAGAAAAGTTAAGTTTAGCCTGAATATCACACACACAAGATTTTAAAGAGAGAAAATAGAGAGAGAAACTCTAAGTGCCAAAAGAATTCCACTCAATGTTTGGATTGATATATATGAAGCGAAACTCCTTATATATATATAAGTAGCCTTTTACAACGAATGGTTGAGATTTATTTAATCTAATGTTTAAGACCAATTCCTACCTATTACCTTATTTATCCTACCTACTATGTTACAAAGATTTGTAGTTTCTATAACCTTTTGTAGTGTTCCTTATTCTAGAAATTTCTCTTGATCATTGGAGCCATAAAATGTCTACACGAACCTCATTCTTGGATCGCATATGTCTTGTCACATAGCATTGGGCCCATACTAGGCATTCAACTGGAGCTTTGAAAAATGAGTCCGTGACATTTGCCTTTACCAAAGTCAAAGACATCCTCACCACGACTTTACTCATAAGTTGTAATCTACTTCATAATTAGGCCTTAATCTTTTATATATGCCTATATCCTAATGATAACCAACAGTTTTCTTTCTTCCTTTAGCCTAATGCCACACTCTGCCTTTTCAAGCTTGTCTTTTGGGACTTGATATTGTTCTACAAGGTTTGTCAGTTTCGAATGTTATGGGTCTTCACCATCTATTCTTTCCATAACCTCCCCCACTAAAATTGAACTATTTTATTCTAACAACACAATCTTCTCGGTTTCATTCCTTATTGTGATTTGGATTGAAGTAATGAGTTTCATTGCTCATCCAGTCTTCTTACTTACTGAAACTATACACTAAGATCCTTAGTTAAGCCAATAAATATAATTAGATCGAGGGACAATAATAGCATCATTCCTATCTAAGAAGTTCATAACAGTACTTCAATATTCTCCCTTTCTTGCCAGTCTCTAATGCTCAACTTCACATTTCTAGCCTGTTATAACATCCTCCATCTTCCTTTTTGAGGACTTAGAGTTCTCCTATCTTCAGTATCTTCCTCTTTTTCCACTTCATTACTTTAGTGGAAATCCAATCTTCCTTCTTTTATAGTTTCATAAGACCTGCTATAATAATGGCTTTTGAGATATTCTCCACCTCATGATACTCCAACTCTAACTTAGCTTATGGCTTCAATTCATCCAAGAACATAATGAAAGCATCATTCGAGTTGAGGTCTGACATTTCCAACATAAGTTTAAAGAATTCTTTGGCATATTGCTTTACATTAGCCTATTGCTTGAGGTGTTTGAGTTTGATCTTGGCTTCCTTCCTCGAGTTTTAGGAGAGAATTAGTCTTGGAGCTCCCTTACAAAATGTGGCAATAAAGTAATCTTGTTCACCCTTTTTCTCCACCAAATCATTGCCATATCCTTTAAGTATAAAGTCGCCATCCTTGCTTTACTTCCATTATCAACAAGCCTCATCTCCTCAAGGTACTACTCAACTCCTAATAGAAAATTATCTACTTCTCTTGCAGATCGTGTTCCTTTGAAATACTCTGACTTCAGCACTTTTACCTTCGTAATTGATTAGATCCATTAACAATAGCAGCTTGACATGTTGCCAATTGATTCTTAAGTTTTCAATCTCTCGACGCTTAGCTAAAATGGTAGCATTAGTCCTAGCCTCATATGCTTTTGGCTTGACACTATAGGCATCTACCTGACCCTCGAATGCTCCCTCTTTCTCTACAATATTCTTGTAGCTTTATCGCAGTTCCTCCAAAGCTTAATTCAAGGCCCCTTATAACTCCCTTCGAAGTTCCTCCTTAACCTCCTCTATATAGGCTTAGGATTCATCAAGTCGCTCCTTCACCTTGGATATATTCAACTCAACCTTCACCATCTTGGCATTCCAAGAGTTCGACATATCCTTAGACTTAACCCTTTGCTTGGTGACATGACGATCATCTCCATTAGCCATTAGGTTTACCACCTGGTTGTTGTTATTGACTCTAGATGACTACATTCTCCCTCTAATAGACTTGATTTGATACTACGTGTCACAGGGTAGAAGGTTCACCCCTTCCTTATGTACTTATAAGGTGCTAAACCTTCCTTTCCAATGTCATATTTTATAACACCCCATAACTCAAAGCACCATAACTTGCCAAGTGTTCCCACCTGTCGAGAACACGTTAATGCTCTAAAACTAACTAGAATCTCTAAAATATTTTGTAATAATTGCTTAATAGGTACGAAATAACAAATCTCCAAATACATAAATTCAAGTAACTCACCCCAAGCATACTAAATAACTAGATCTTGATCTTCTATAACATACTGAGCCAACCGCTTCTCTTTCCTAACTCGATGATAGCAATTTCCATAGTTGTAAATTTATCGATTTGATTTACAGCTATACAAATAGAAGAGTGAGCTAAAGCCCAATATGGGTGTATAAACACATACGGATATTAAGCCTAGAACATACACATGCGTATAATGCAACTGTAACAAGATACAAACAACGTATAATGCAACTGTAACAAGATATAAACAAACATCAAGTTAATTGTATTTAATTTAAGCTAGTAATCAACAAAGAGGTACTTATGACCCCGCCACACCTCAATCTTTGTTTACATAAATAAGTGGATATAAATATATGTTTTCCTTTAAGTTATTTACGCCCATAGTCTAGAGTTTAGAGACTAGAAACGTAATATTCTAGTTGCATCATCCCATATGAAAGTTTACTAGGGAATCCCCGTATATGATTAGCGGTTGCTCCTCTAGGGAACTGCCATTGCAAGCCCATAGAGCGAGTGGTTCAAGACCAACCAACAATCCAAGTCATTTAAGTCGAGTATATATACTAGTCCAATTATATTATAAGCCCTAACATGCACAAACATACAAGTAAGCACCATGTACCTGAAAAGTTGAATTTAAATCAAATATAAAGTTCGAATCAACCATGGGACCCAAATTTAACAACCTGACAGTTAACTGGAGTCCACAACTTTAAGTCCCATACTGAATATATCACACCCCAAAGCGGCAGAGTCGTAACATTCTCGCCATACAAAACATTCTAAGATAGAAGCTAACCATACAGTTGCCATCTTAAACCTGATTTACATGAGGTATCCATGATTAACTCGCTTTGAAGTAAACAGTTCATAAATTAAATAAATCGTTTACTTATGAATTTAAGAAAAATAAATATTCACATTAAATTAATCAAGTGTATTTACAAGATTTAGCAATCTAATCACTATCTAATTGAGTAATTTGTAAACTAATGCTAAAAGTTTTAAAATAAATCTAATTAGAGAATAAATTTGGTCTTCTGTTTACATCCTTACTCCCTAGGATCCATCGCCTGCTAGCATCAAGGTGATTATAGGCCGCTTCATCGCCGGCATTTGCAACAACGGCCATAGGGATGCAAGCAACCATAACTCAGCAAGTCGAGATAGAGGACTTAAAACTATATTACAAATAAGATTATCAACCAAATTATTAGGTGCAATGCATGTTCAAGCAAATGCCATCGCATGACGTTGTCTGACTCGTCGTGAGATTAGAGAAATTGCGCTCGCTTTAATCCGGGTTGAGGAGTTATCGTTAATGTAATAGTTCACGACTAAACTTAGACTTGTGCAATGGAGACACCACTCCTCCCGTGACTACCTTTGAACCATTGACTTTACCTTTGTCGCGACCTCTTCACCTGTCACTTAATTTGACTAAGGATAAAGAAGGAACTGATTATGCTATCTAATGTTATCCCTTTCGAAGGAGTCAGTATTTAGTCGGAGAATCCTAGGTTTCCCTTAATGAGTTGCTATGTAAGTCCGATTTATGTTTACAAGTCGTATATTTGATTAAATCCACTTTAAGGTGATCAATCATTTTATACAAATTATGCAATACAAGCTAAGTAGCAAATCAAAATCAAAATCATATCATCAGCTTAGAACAAGCACAATTAAGTACAATTTCAAGCCTCTAAAATACAACATTGTATTAATCCTAACTTACATAGACTTCTCACTTGCTCACTTGAGATAGGACTTATTCACTTTATCGCCAATGATCTCTATAATACCAACGTTGTCTTAGTTTTCATATAATTATCATAGGTTTATTTTATCATATAACAGTTATTGTTATCTTTGCTTTAGGGTTTAATATGTCTAATTATCTAGGTTTTCAAATCTTTTATAATTATTCTAGGTTTGGGGTTAGATTCTGGTTCAATTTTCGCATTAATTTTTAAATTAGGTTCTAGTTCAGTTTTTAAGTACAGTTTTATATACAAACTTTAAAACTCATTTCGACCTCATAACATGAAATTATTCACATTATTTACAGGTCTTCTAAATATCATATTTACCCCTATTTAGTATGTTAATTCATTTGGTATACCCCTTATCTTATTTAACTACTGAATTTACCTCAAATGTGAGAAAAATTTATATTTTTCATATAATTACCTCAATTTAAGTCTTTTACAAGATTTTATATATTTTCCTATTATTAGTAAAATATCAATTTTTATTCTAATATTTTCTATTTATTATATTTCC
The DNA here is from genome assembly GCA_024138015.1 of Lumnitzera littorea. NCBI lineage: Eukaryota > Viridiplantae > Streptophyta > Magnoliopsida > Myrtales > Combretaceae > Lumnitzera > Lumnitzera littorea. The sequence goes on along the minus strand of JAMXBB010000007.1, from coordinate 109,358,445 downwards.
AATTTTCCATATTATACATTATTACCTATTATGTACATAATACACATTTAAAATTTCTATCACTCCAATTATCATCTCCCAACATCAATTAACATCTCAGAATATATAAATTCATCTTAAATCAGATTTTGAACCTAATTACCCTATATTACCAAATTGACTCAAAATTTATCATTTTTACCTATTATATATTTACTACGTATTATCCAAATAATTACATCTAACACTCCAAATGCTATAAATAGCATACTCCATTAGATTTTAACATCCTAAAACATATAATTGTGCATCAAATAAGTGATTACCCATTTAATTATTTAATTAGCCCTAAATTACCCATTTTATGCATCATTTTAAATTCTAAAAATTTCAAAAATTCATTTTTTGAAAAAGAGCTTTGTGACACTATTCTATATTACCTAAGTAGTCTATACAAAAATTTTGAGTCCAAAATTACACTTTTAAGCCTGTTTATTTCTAATTCGAAACATGTTCAGTTTTATATGATTTTTTAAGGACAGTATATTTTTAGACATAAATTTATCAAAATAAATTTTTTCCCTATATTTACATACTAAAATATTTCAAAATAAAAAATTTCATAATTTTCTAATAATATTTAATATTTTTACAAAATTATACAAAATCGGGTTTGGAAATTGAACTCACCTGAACTGGTGGCTCCAGTCGCCGTGGTCTTGTCGATTGGTCTGGGCACTGTCACCACCATGTGGTGGTGGTAGCTGTCAACTCCCAAGTGCTCGTCTGGTATTAGTTCTCCTCTAAGGCTCTAATTGCACATATTTGAGTAATTTTTTTGTAATTAATCATAACACTCAATATTTTGGTTCTCTCTATTTTTCTCACTCTTCAAACTGACCAAATGAGCTTTTATAATCTTTTTGGTATTTATAGAGTTCTAGGGAAATTATTGTACATTAAATTGATTAGACAATTGTCTTATCTTCTTTTTTTCTTACTTTCTATTTGTTGTAATTTGATTGGTTACTTTTATTTCTTCAATTCTAGATTGCCACGCCTCAATTCTGGATGTTTCCTCATTTTTTTTTTATTTTTCCTAAATTAATTATGACTTTTCTTTAATTATTTAACATTATTTTAGTTTATTTCATGTGTTTTAAGTAATTACGCGTATTTCTACCTACATATAAATTCATATATAGTATAAATAAATACTTTTAAATATTATTTAAGTTATTTTATGATTTTTAGTGTATATATAATTTATTTTTAACGATTCGTTAGTTATCATAATGTATTTTACGCATTTTCGATAAATAACGAGTAATATACTTAAAATTTAAAAATTTTATATTTTTAATTTATTACTTATTTTCTTAAATTCGAACTTACATGATCGCTTTTACTAATATTTTTAATTTCATTTGATAATTTAGACTTGACTGAATCCTGTAGTTGATTGCTCTAAATTTTACAAGTCAAACTTCGAGTGGCTGATTGTAGTTTTTACAGACTAGTTCTAACTACCCGTTCAAGAAGAACTCAAACTTGATAACCAACATGAATCTATAAGAAAAATAAGTATACACATTAACTTTCAAGCACTCTAAGACTAAGCCCTATTTAGAAGTTATCTAAGAGCTCATAATATATTCAATTAAGGTATCAAAAGAAATCGTTAAGTCAAATAATAATAACATGATAAGATTAAACTAAAAAGGTGATATAACTATATATATAAAATCACTTTTATAGAAACTTGTAAAGTACATTATATATATATATATATATAATATATATAAGAAGGTACAAAATGGACACATAATTAGAGTATCAAGATATATAGATTATCGAATCGATATGGTAAGTAAATACTATATACTTAACTAGAAAAACAGTATAATTTGTAAAAACTTGTAAGGAATAACAAAATAATTGTCGACAAATAAAATGAACATACTACGTAAAGTATTATATGCCAAATATATACATTGTACTAATGTGATAAAATAATTAGATTACAAAAATATCGATAATAATAATAAATCATACTAATAATAGAAAAAATTCGTAGCATACTAAATCGATAATAGGGACTTACGTAGAGTACGATTGTTAACGTACTATATGAATAAACAAAAACGCATATATATATATATATATATCTAAAATCAATATTCCAAATACGATAAAATGTATTTAATAATAACTCTTATATAAATAACACTATATTACCTGATAAATAAATAATTTAAAAGCAATAATTGAATACTAATAATACTTACTCAACACTAACAATGGAGATAATAAATAAAATAATAATAATAATAAAATAATACATTAAAAGTACGGTACCAAATACAAAATTCGAAACGGATCATAAAATTAAATCGAGAAGAGAATTACTGAATGGGCATGAGTAAGAACCTAACACAAATAATTATACAAAATTTAATTTATTAAAATAATATACTTAAGTAATTAATGAATAATATTTACTAGGTTAACTTGGAATGCGTAAGGAATGGAGATAATTCAATTTAGTAAGGAGGCTGAGAGCTTGCGTATGTTTAGAAATTGGAATTGAAAATGATTGCCGTCGTATTTGGCTTCAAAATATCGAGGTAAAGGAGATATTGGGGTGGGGTCCGACAGTAATTGATGTCCGGGGGAGGGAATCGGTACACGGTGAGGGGTAAGGGGTTAGAGACGAGGGAGAGGAGAGGATGACGAGGGGTGATGCGAGAGAGAGAGAGAGAGAGAGAGGTTAGGGAGAGGATGAAATTGCGACTGAGGAAAAAAGAATTAGGATTTAGAGTAGGTTCTAGAAGCTTTTAGGACATATGGTAGTATTTATATATATAAAAAAAAAAAGAAAATAAGAATTAATAAGAATATATAAATACTATATAATAAAATAAATTTTTATATAAATGTTATAATGTAAAGTATTAATGAAAATTATTATATTCTTTATGTAAAATATAAAATTTAATATACTTAATATATATGTAAAATAAAGATTTTAAAATAATCAAATTGGAATCTTAATTTCGATTTCTAACAATACTAATTTAAGTAAGTTTACAATTTAAATCACTAATTTAACTAGGATGTTTCATATTTACTTAGATTATAGAGGGTGAGCCACTTTTCTCCTTCTTGTTTGCTCAGAGCTGTTCCAAGCCCTTCTAGTAGTAGGACTATCAACTGACATCGTCGCCATCCTCTATATAATTGGGAGATCCGACTTCTTAATTGGTTCTAGCCTAACATCATCATCATCAAGAGAGTAGCATAAGTTCCAAACTAATTTGCTAATTGGAGAGTAACCCTACGTTGAGAGAACGCCCAACCTTATAAATAAACCACATGTTGACTCCACTCACTTTATATTAAGCTCCACGTTGAACACTCTCACTTCTCTTCATATACGGACATGACACCTAAAAACCCTTAAATAAGATCAAGCCATATAAGTTCTACTTTTACAAAACCTCTAAATGGGCATATTTTTTATGACCAAAAAACTGTTTTACTTTAAGTTTTTTAAATATTTTTTTCTATAACAAACAGGATCTAATTGGAGTGTCCACTTGTAGAATACTGCAAAAAAATAATAATAATAATAATTAGAAAACCATTTATTGTTTCTATTTTGAAAGAAAGAAATATTTGGTAGAAAAAAAAAGAAAGAAAGAAAGAAATGGAGTAAATGATAAAAATCGCATTTTACCGGCAAACGCATAATCAAATATTAGACTCATGCTAAATGCATGTAAACACCTAAATTAACGAAAATCATAAAATACATATAGGTCATGCGATAATTAATCAATAAGCACTAAATCATGTGAGGATGAAATCAAGATAAACCACATGCTCTGAAACGGTGACCATATCAGCATGATCCATGGATATTATTAAGTATCATGCGAAAATCAATTCGTTGCTATTTTAATATACTACATAGGATCTAAAACATGCAAATTTAGCAAAATGAAGATAAATAAATCAAAATATTAGAACAAGCATAAGTTTTTACTAATTTTTGGATTTCTTTTTGTGTTTTAGTTGAAGATCAAGTTGAATGACTATTTAATGCTAAGTAAGGACTAATTAAGCATTAAACATACATAAATTGTTTAATCACATAAAATAATCTCAAAAGAAATTTAATCTTCCAAAATTTTTATGTTTTTATTTTTGGATTAAAGACTGAAATAAAAACAATAGGTTTTATAGCATGAAAACTAGGCAATATTGAGATGATTGGTGGTAGTGAATGCGTTAACAAGTTCCTTTTAAAATGGTGATCAAAATCTCTCTACCAATTGATCAATTCTATACCTCCAAGTACTTTGATTTGAAGCAATCAAATAGAAAAACGAAAATGAAGCAAAGACTCAATTCACAAAAGTACTAAATTGACCAGCAAAAATCAATAAGAATATGCAATCAAATTGGGGTTTTAGTGCTTAGGGAACCTTAAACCTACTCAAGTTTTTAATTTCAACTTATTTGGTTATGCAGGATTTGTTAAAATGGTTTTAGGGAGAGAAAATTGTAATCCATGTAGGTTTTGTGCCAATATCAGCTGAATTAAAGTAAAGTATAATACATATTGGAATCAAGGAAATTTAGTTTAATTTCTCTTGATGAGTAATATGCTCGAGGAATTTTTCATATACTAAACACTAATGGCCCATTTAGTTTGCTAAATGAAATAAAGATGGAATGGAATTGAGATTTATTGGAAATGAAATAAAAGGATAATTGATATTACATTGTTTAGTTGGAAAAAATGAATGATAAGAATAAACTTGTAATAAAAATTACAAATATATATTTGACTTGACCTTTTCTTTTTTTCTTCGGAATCACTCTCTCTTATCTTTGGATCCTAGGTTTCCCCTCTCTCTCTCTCAAGAAAAAAAAAAAAGAAGACATCAACCCATTGAAAAGAGCAACTTTCAAATCCACAGACCCATCAAAATTTTAACAAGCCTAATGCTTGATCTCTACTTATGCCTCCGTTCATTATTTTTTTTATTTTTTATTTTTCCACCCATCAAAAGCTTCATCTTCAACTTTCGACTCTCTCTCTCTCTCTTTAATCCTAATGCTAACGAAATCAAGGGACAAAGATAAAAGAAAAATAGTAACAATCGATCTATATGCATGTCTTTGTTGACATACTTTTTTTCATTCTTCGTTGCTTTTTGCGAAGAGGGAAACAATAGAGAAGGAGATGGAAGCTAGTGATGACCGATGACTCAAGGATTAGGTTTTGCTTGCGATTATAGGTGCATGAGACGTTGGAGAAGATATTCATACTGCTAAATAGGAGTAGGGTTATGAAAGTTTGGTTTTTATTGCTTATTTGAGGATAATAATGGTAATTTTGCTTTTCAATGAGGGCATTATGGGAATCAAATTGGGAAAGAGAACGGAATATGGTGATTCTTTGGGTCATGTTAAGAATGGCGATGCAGACTTTTCAGGGAATGGAGATTCTTGGGAATTGCAAATTGCAAGAGGTAAAAATAAACTTAACAAAGTAATGGGGACCCTAAGTGAACATAAGGCCTAAAACCCTAAATCCATTATATAAGCTGTATAGTTTCCATCGCAAGCTCTTGTAGATTGTATTTTAAATTGTTTTTTCGAGTCGGTTCACATCATCTCTAATGCCAGGCGTCACAGTTAGGCATGTCTATTGGGGTAATTCGATGAACTCGACACAAGAGATTGGAAAGGGTGGAATAGGAAAGCTGAAAGCATTATGAAACTCGAGTATACATGCATATTGAATGGGCAAAATTCAAGCTTTTAACATAGACGTTCATTGAATATGCTTTGACTGGAGTAGATAAGATAGGGAAACGTGTGACAAAAAGAAAGATCGGAATACAACTTGGTGGTCGAATGCCACAAAGTGCATCCACCTCCACTCTTCATATGTAGGTTTTAGATGGTTCCTATCACTTGCAGCTATATAACTTATATTGAGTGCTATGGTCTACGACCTTATGTTTCTATAAATGTGATGTTATTATGTATTGGGAAGTACGAGAGAGATAGAAAGAGGGCCACGTGATTATCAAGGGAGTCAATTTTAGATCATCGCAACTAATGATAGTGAAAAACGCCATATTTACATCATCATCATCATGCTTGTGGGTCTATTTGCAGTCTTACCCGTATATATTCATCCTTGCTATTTTGGATTTTTATATGTTAAATTAATACTCGAATTCTCATTCCTCTTATCTCATATAAAATGCCTAGAAAATAAAGTAAAAAACTAAGCCTGCAATTGATAAATTAAACATGTAATTTGTTTTAATTGCATATTTAAGACGAGGACTTATGATGGACTGCACTTTTACCTTAGCTTCTTACTTTAAGAGAAAAATTATCAAGCAAAACTAAAAAACCTTAGCCTCTCCCAATTTTGGAATGAAGGAAAGAGAGTCAGTGTCGAGGTAAGAGCTTCTTCCTCAATTGGTTTTTCTTTATTAAAATTCAATCCAAAAAATGTCCTAATTTATCAATTCTTATGAATTAGGAGATCACTGGACAAGAATCATTTAAAGATCAAGAGAAATCATGAAATTCAAGGGAGATTATGACAATGGTGAGTTATCATACCTTAAATTTTTATTTAGTCCTAACTTTTAAGGATCTAAATCAATCAAAGGTGAAGGGTTAACATAACTAAGATATTTGAAAATAAAATATCGGAACACCTCAATATGGTAGCAAAAGCAATCAAAGGATTAAGTAAGGATAAATTAGTTGTGCAAAAACTTTATGACGAGGTAATGAAGAAGGAGGAATTTGACAAATTTATTTTGGTCTTAGTATTTGATTTTTTTGGTTGAAAATGAGAAAATTACTAAAGCTTTTAATGGTCAAAAAGTAATCAACTTATTGACAATTTCTTTCACGGCAGTGTGGCGCTTTGACTCCAGTGGTTTGAGTTTTGTTATTTTCTGGTTAATAAATTGTGGTGAGTTAGAAATTATATTTTTAGTTCATCTCATATATACTTAGCTTATGCTGGAAGAAAGTACCCCTGTTTTTAATTATTTTTAGACAATGTTTTAATAATATGATGACTTTGCACTGCTATTTTCATGATTAATGTTTTTATGTGATTTTTCAAAAATTTTTTTGGCACTGAACATTTATAAATTTATCGTTAACATTTTTTTTTTGTCGCCAAATATTATATACATGTCATTATTTGTAAGCAAAGAGCAAGTCTATACAAAAGAAAGAGAATATTAATGCCATTTCATGCACTATAGGGCAGGTTATAAATGTACGATTCAATGCCTTTGTTTTAATAATTTATTTAATTTGTGTGAATAAAGTATTTTTATTATGGTACATGTGTGTTTGGATATTTTTGGGGAGCTCCTTCTGAAAACTACTCATAATGAATATGTTTAAAAAGTATTCAAAATAATTATCTGGGTTAAGTAAGGGGAAAAAAAAAACGCCACAAAGTTTTTCTCAATAAAATTCGAGAAAACAGCCAAACACGGGAAAAACAAAAAAATGTACTGTTTTTTCAAGAAAATATTTTTAAGGTTAAAAATAGTTTTCCCTCAAATAAATGGAGCCTAGTCTATTATATTTATGGAGTTATAAAATATGTAAAATAAATAGATGAATATGTGATGGACTTTCCATGTCATTCTATTTCGTGTTATGAACCCTCTATTTATGTATTATGTGATACATAATGATGGATCCGTAATAAATTGTGTTAGTGTTGCAGACATTATAGTAAAATATATATTGCCTTTCTTATCATTTTCTTAGAAAAGTCTATATATTATATCGAAGATTTGACGGAAAATAGGAAACGAAATCGGTTCGGTCTTGGTCCATGTTTCATCCTAAATAGAAAAAGATTGATTATTTGATATAAGGCAATCATTCGAACGTACGAGTTTTTCTTTGTGCCCATTAATTATGAAAAAATAGCAAATGAAGGATGTTGTACTTCAAGATGTTAGAAATTATAAGTACTGGGATAAATTGTGGAGATAAGGACCCCAAATTGTGCCTTTTAACTCTTTTTGACCAATCATATTATAATTTAAGGAAAGGGGATTTGAATCTTGATTTATCGTAATAAAAAATTAATATTGATATTAAATCTAGGTAAGGATTGGTTTCGAATTGTGAACCAATCCAGAATTAACCTAGACAAGTCAAACCATCGGATTTTTAAAGCCCAAATTGTTTGCCTGGGTGAAATCGCCTGACTTAGCAATCCTTGAACTGTTGGTTTGGCTGGTCAAAATGACCAGTCCTATTTTATTCCCTAGGCCCCCCCTTCCCTATCCTTTTTATTCCCTCCCCCTTAAACCCCTACCTTATGTCCACTATCCTATTTCCTGTTAAATTTACATCTACAAATTTAACTTTCGATGTATTTCAGTACACACGCCATAAATTTTAAATTTGCGGCGCCGAACGGCTTAAAATTTTAAATTTTAAAATTCAAACAACGTGTTTATACATTTCTCGATCCTTATAAATAGCAATTTCTAGCTTAACAGCAACATTTATTTTACAAACTAATTAAATCTCTTCAACTCTAATAATTCTGTCTTTAAATTCTTTTTAATTGCAAAACGTTGTTAAAAATATTTCCTTCTACTAACTATCAATTTTTGTACGTAATTCTTCGCTCTGCTGCATAGAATAATTTGCATTAGCAAATAATGTTGATATACAAATACTTACCATATAATTTTCGCTTTATTTTCTCTTATATATTATTTTTATTTTTCACTTATAAATCTTTATTGTAGTAAGTAAAAGAAAAAAATATTTGCACTAATGGAAAGATTTTTGCACCGTACCTGTAAGATCCATAATCAATTACTTAAAGTTTAACTCGTAGAATTTAAGGAGATCGGTTAAAGGATCCGATCGAGCTTAGGTTTATTTGTACTATCTATGAATTTGTATGTAAGTAGAAATATACGTAAATACTTGAAATACGCATAATTTACATGACCTAAATACGCGAAATGTGCTAAAATAATACTAAATAATTAAAGAAAATTCATAATTAATTAAGAAAAAATAAAAAAAATTAGAAAAAATAAGGAATGATCCAGATTTGGGTTGTGGCAGCTGGGGAAAATAAGAAAAAAATTAGTCAATTAAATTAGAATATTACAATAGGTAAATTGGAAGAAAATAAGGCAATTATCTAATCAAATTAATGCACAATAATTTGCCAAGATATCTATACATACCCAAAATTTTTCAAAAGCTCATTTTGGATGTAAGAAAGCTTAAAAAATTAGAGAAATGTGAAATTGAGAATAAATTAGGGTTTTACAAAAATTTAGCAAAAATCTGTGCAGTTGGGGCTTCTAAGGAAAACCTAGACCCGACGAGCAGCTCGAAATAGACGGCCACCACCACTATACGGTGGTGGCAACGCCTAGGTGGGTCGACACACCCATGGCACTGATAGTGGCCAGAACCACCCAAACTGGTGAGTTCGATTTCCAACTCGATTTTATATAATTTTATAAAAATAGTAAATATTCTTAAAAAATTATGAATTTTATTATTATGAAATATTTAAGTATGTAGTTTTTAGGAAAAAATATTATTTTGATGAAAATATGTCCCATGATATATGATATTTAAGAAATAATGTAAAATCGAGCATATTTCAATTTAGAAATAAATGACCTTAAGAGTATTGTTTTGAGCATAAAATTTTTTTGTAGACTACTTAGGTGATATAAAACAGTGTCACGAAGCCTTTTTTTCAAAAATGAATTTTTGAAAATTTTAGATAATTTTTAGGCCTTAAAATGAAGTATAAAATGGGTAATTTTTTGTTAATTAGGTAATTAAATAGATAATTACCGATTTAGTAAATCATTATATGTTTAAAGATGTTGAAATCCGATGAAGTATGATACTTATAGTATTTAGAGTGTTAGATGTAATTATTAGGCTAATTATGTAGTAAATAAGTAATAAAGAAAAATAGTAAATTTTAAGTTAATTTTCTAAATTAGGATAATTAGGTGTAGAATCTGATTTAAGATGAATTTAGATATTTTGAAATGATAATTGATGTTGGGAGATGGTAATTAGAGTAATAGAAATATTAGATGTGTATTATGTACATAATAAGTGATAGTATATAATATGTAATTATTTGAAATATAATAAATAGAAGATATTAGGATAAAAATTAATATTATATAAATAATAGGGATATATAATAAATTTGAAAGAAAACTTAAATTTATGTAATTATATGAAAAATGTAAAAATTTCTCACATTAGGAGTAAATTCGGTATACTAATAAAGATTTAAGTATATCGGGTGGAATAAAATACCAACTAGAGGTAATTATGGTATTTAGGATATCTGAAAGTAATGTGATTAATTTCACATTATGAGTTGAAACGAGTTTTTAGGGTTCGGGTATAAAATAGTACTTAGAAATCGAACTAGAACCTAATTTAGAAATCGATATGGAAACTAAACCCGAACCTGAACCTGAACCTAGCCCCAATCTCAGAATAATTGTAAAAGATTTAAGAACTTAGATAATTGGACATATTAAACCCTAAGTTAAAAATAACAATAAGCGTTATTGGATAAAACCAACCTAAAATAGTTATATGAAAAACTGAAACTACGTTTGTGTTACAGAGATGATCGGCAATGGCCTAAGCGAGTTGGACCTTGAGCGAACAAGCAAGGAGTTCAAGTAAGTTGGGATTAATACAGTGTTGTATTTTGGAGGCTTGAAATTGTACTTGATTGTGCTTATTCTGAACTGATGATATGATTTTTTATTTGCTGCTTGGCTTGTATTGTACGATTTGTATGAAATGATTGATCATCCTAAACTGGACCTAATCAAATATACAACCAGTAATCATAATCGGACCTACATGGTAACCCATTAAGGAAAATCTAGGATTCTCCAGCCAAATACCAACTCCTTCGAAAGAAATAGCGCTGGATAGCATAATAGGTCCCTTCTTCATCCTTAGTTAAACTAAGCGACAGGTGAGGAGGTTATGGCAAGGGTGAAGTCAATAGTTCGAAAGTAGTTGTGGGAAGAGTGGTGTCTCCAGTACACAAGCTTGAGTTTGGTCGTGAGCTATTGCATTAACGACAACTCCTCAACCTGGATTAGAGTAAGTGTAATTTCTCTAATCTCACGACGAGCTAGATAACGTCATGCAATGGCATTTGGTTGAACATGCATTGTACCTAATAAGTTGATTGATAACCTTATTTGTATTTATAGTATAGTTTTAAATCCTCCATCCTAACTTACTGAGCTGTGGTTGCTCACATCTCTATAGATATCATTGTAGGTGCTGGCCAAGAAGTGGCTTACAACTACTCTGAAGCCAGCAACTGTTGGATCTTAGGGAGTGAGGAAAAACATTTGAAGAACAGACATATATTTTTAAGGTCTAAGTTCTTATTTTAGAATTTTTCATTTCTGAATAATGTATTAACTAGAAAATAGATTATGGTGAAACGTTGTAAACGTTAATTGTAATAACTGAATTGTAGTGTATATATATATATTCTTACTTTCTTAGGTAAATGATTTATTTAAATTACGAATTGTTTACTTCAAAGTGGGTTAGTTGTGGACGTCTTGTGTAAATCAAGTCTATGATAACGGTTGTAAGGCTAACTTCTATTTTAGAATGGTTTATACGGTGGAGTTGTTACGACTCTGCTGCTTCGCAGCATGACCGCACCCTCTCCAGTAAAAAACACAGTTCATCATCTAGTGGTAAAAGTAAGGGTAAGAGCATTGGAATTTCCAATACGTTGTCTGTGCCATAATGGTTTGAGGACATTCTGGTGTATCCGGATAACTAGTACGACTTAAACGAGCAGAGGATACACGATATGGTTGAGAATGTGAAAAAAAAAACTTATACCACCTCCAGCCTTCGATGTTGAACCTCTTCGCATGAGTAATCACGGCATACCACCTCTTGGCTTTGATGTTGAACATCAACGTATGAGTTACCGAGGTGTGTTATCTCTTGGTTTCGAACCTTTACGCATGAGTGTTCCTGAATATCATGTTAGATTCGAACCTTCTTATATGAACGTCCCTACACGACCTACAAGATTTAAATTTCTACAGATGAGTTACCTCGTAAGCATGTTCGAGGATGAGGAGGATGACATAGAAATTATTCTCGAAACAGAAGAGCAAGATATAGGATAATATGGGCACAACAGTTTGAGACCATCCAGCTTAGGTAAACCATCTAAACCCGGTAAGTCTAATATTTTTACTACTCATTTCTATAAAGGTACGGATGAAAGGGGGAAGTCAAGGGCATTTTGCAACTACTGCAACGTAAGTTACTTGTGAAAAACGGGAGAAGGATATGGTACTCTTAACAGGCACATAGGGTTGAAGCATCCTAGGGAGGTAGGAATAGATAGAATGTAGTAATAGATTGCTCGAGGTGGTGGTTCATTTGGACAGATGCTAATAAAGTATGATGAAGAAAAGCATAAATATAACTTGACACAGTACCTGACGAACATGTACTTTTCATTCAATGCGAGTGCATCAAAGTGGTAAAGTCAATACGAGCAAGAGACGTTTAACCCCAGCTCGCGACAACTTAATAGTAGAACGATAACTCAAATTACATAGGAACTTTACCATAAAGGTAAAAGGGAGCTTGCAGGTAAGTTTACTTCTCTCAATACGTAAGTATATATATGTGCAGACATATGGACGGATCCTTTTCGTACTAATTCTCATACGAGTGTTATTGTTGATTGGGTAGATGATGATTGACAACTTAATAAATGACTATTGGCTTTAAGGGAATTTAACGATCGATACACGATGTAAAACATTTATAAAATTATTAGAGAAATCCTAAATGAATACGGATTAGAGGGAAAATTTTTTTTATTAGTTTTGATAATACAACTGCTAATACTGCATTAATATTTGATTTGCAAAATTATTGTCAACCAGCGTTGGGGGAGATTTTTTTCCACATACGTTATGCATGTCATATTCTTAACGTATGTGTCAAGAATGGGATTGTAACTTTGCACGACAGTATAGCTTTGATAAAAAATATTATCAAGATAATAACAGGTAAGCTGTCCCTTCACAACAAGTGGAGGAACTTTTGTATGGAGCATAGGAAGAGGCCTCGGAAGTTTAAGATGGATGTGTAACATTGTTAGAACTCGACTTACGAGTTGTTGCATAGCACAGTTCCTTACAGCGAACTGCTGTGTAACTTCACAATGTACAACATGTAGAGAGTTGACATTTTCCACAGTGTTACACCCCGAAGTGGCAGAGTCGTAATAATCCCGCTGTACAAACCATTCTAGAATAAAAACTGACCTTACAGCCGCTATTTTAGACCTGATCTATATAAGGTGTCACCGACTAACTTGCTTTGAAATAAATAATTCATAAATTAAATAAGTTATTTACCTAAGAAAGTATGGAATATATACATACACTAAAATTCTAGTATTACAAATAATGCTTATAGGGTTTTATTATCTTATATTTCTTAAGTAAGACATTATTTGAAAACAAAATATTTTAGATAAAAGTTATGGCCTTAAAGATATATCTGTGCTTCAGATGTACTTCTTTACTCCCTAAAATCTAGCATTTGTTAGCTTCAAGGTAAAAGCGTAATTCGCTTCCCAGTTAGCACCTGCAACAAAGTCTATAAGGATGTAAGCAACCACAACTTAGTAAGTTGGGGTGGAAACTTAAACCATACAATAAACATAAACAGAGTTATTAATTAAATCATTAGGTGCAATGCATGTTTAAACAAATGCCATCACACAACGTTGTTCGGTTCGTCGTGAGATTAAAGAAATTACACCTGCTCTAATCTGGGTTGAGAAGTTTCTATTAATACAACAACTCATGACTAAACCCAGGCTTGTGCAATAGAGACACCACTCCTCCAGCGACTACCTTCGAACCATTGACTTCACCTTCGCCGCGACCTCCTCTCCTATTACTTAGTTTGACTAAGGATGAAGAAAGGATCAATTATGCCATCTATTGCGATCTTTTTCGAAAGGGTCGGTATTTGGTCAAAGAATCCTAATGTTTCCCTAATGGGTTACTATGCGTGTCCTGTTTATGATTACAAATCATAAATATGATTAGATCTAATTTAGGGTGATCGATAATTCCATACAATTCATACGAATACAAGTCAGACAGTAAATCAACATCATAATTAGCAGCTCAAAACAAGCACATACATCTAACCAACTATCTAATAAGCATGATCAAGTACAATTCAAGCCTTTGAGTACTACAAATTAGTATTCTAAAATACGATGAAGTATTAAACCCAACTTATCTCGACTTCTCGCTTGCTCACTCGAGGTGGGACTCGTTTAGTCCATCACCAATGATCTCTATAATACCAACGTTGTCTCAATTTTCATACGATTGTTATAGGTTTGTTTTATCCTATAACATTTATTGTTATTTTTGGTTTAGGGTTTAATATGTCCAATTATCTAAGTTTTCAAATCTTTTACAATTTTTCTCGATTTGAGGTTAGGTTTTAGTTTAGTTTCTATATCGATTTGTAAATTAAGTTCTAGTTTAGTTTCTAAGTACAGTTTTATACATGAATCCTAGAAACTCCATAATGTGAAATTAATCACGTTACTTCTAGGTATTCTAGATACTATAATTGCCTCTAGTCAGTATTTTATTTTACTTGATACACTTAAATCCTTATTAATGTATCGAATTTACTCTCGATATGAGAAATTTTTATATTTTTTATATAATTACCTAAATTTAAGTTTTCTATCAAATTTACTATATATTCTTATTATTAGTATAATATCAATTTTTATTCTAATATCTTCTATTTATTATATTTCTAATTTTTGCATATTACGTATTATTATCTATTATGTATGTAATACACATCTAATATTTCTATCACTCTAATTATCATCTCCCAACATCAATTAACATTTCAAAATATATAAATTCATCTTAAATAAGATTTTTACTCCTAATTACCCTAATTTACAAAATTAACTTAAAATTTACTATTTTTCCTATTATTTATTTACTATATAATATTTTAATAATTACGTCAAACACCCTAAATGCTATAAATAGAAAATAGTAATATACAATTATTGGAAATATAATAAATAGAAAATTTTAGGATAAAAATTGATATTATATAAATAATAGGGATATATAATAAAACTGATAGAAAACTTAAATTTATGTAGTTATATGAAAGATGTAAAAATTTCTCATAACAGGAGTAAATTTGGTACGCTAATAAGGATTTAAGTGTACCGGGTGAAATAAAAGACTAATTAGAGGTAATGATGGTATTTAGGAGATCGGGAAGTAATGTGATTAATTTCACATTATTAGTTGAAACGAATTTTTAAAGTTCAGATATAAAACAGTACTTAGAAATCGAACTAGAACCTAATTTAGAAATCGATGTGGAAACCGAACCTGAACTTAATCCCAAACCTAGAATAATTGTAAAAGACTTAAGACCTAGATAATTAGGTATATTAAACCCTAAACAAAACATAACAATAAGCGTTATAGGATAAAACAAACCTATAATAGTTATATAAAAAACTGAAACCACGTTTCTATTATAGGGATGATCGACGATGGCCTGAGCGAGTCAGACCTCGAGTGAGTGAGCGAGGAGTCGAGGTAAGTTGGGATTAATACGATGATTTATTTTAGAGGCTTAAGATTATGCTTGGTTGTGTCTGTTAGATAGTTGGTTGTGTGCACGTGCTTGATTATGAGTAATGCTATGATTTTGTTTGTTGTTCTAGCATGTATTGTATGATTTATATGAAATGAATGATCACCATAAACTAGACCTAATCAAATATACAACTTGTAATCATAATTGAACCTGTATGGCAACCTATTAGGGGAAACCTATGATTTTCCAGCCAAATACCGACTCCTTTGAAAATGATAGCACAGGATTGCAAAGGGTCCCTTCTTCATCCTTAGTCGAACTAAGTGACAGGTGAGGAGGTCGCGGCGAGGGTGAAGTTAATGGTTCGAAGGTAGTCGCAGGAGGAGTAAGGTCTCCATTACACAAGCCTGAGTTTGGTTGTGAGCTGTTGCATTAACGGCAACTTCTCAACTCGGATTAGAGCGGGCGCAATTTCTCTAATCTCACAGTGGGCCGAATAACGTTGTACGGTGGTATTTACTTGAACATGCATTGTACTTAATAAGTTGGTTAATAACCTTGTTATGTTTATGGTATAAATTTAAGTCCTTCATCCTAAGTTACAGAGTTCTGGTTGCTCACATCCCTATAGATATCGTGCAGGTTGCTAGTTAAGAAGCGGCAAACAATCATTTTAAAGCTAACAACTGTTGGATCTTGGGGAGTGAGGAAAAACATTTGAAAAATAAATATATATTTTTAAGATTTAAGCTTTCGCTTTAGAATTTTTTTTTCAGTTTTGAATAATGTAATAATTAGGAAATATATTACGAAGAAATATTGTAAACGATAATTGTAATAACTAAATTATAGTATATACATATATTTCCTCGCTTTCTTAGGTAAATGATTTATTTAAATTACAAACTGTTTACTTCAAAACGGATTAGTCATGGACGCCTTGTGTAGATCAGGTTTAGAATAGCGGTTATAAGGCCAACTTCTATCTTAGAATGGTTTACATGGCGGGGCTGTTACGATTCTGTCGCTTCAGGGCATGATAACATATACAGCTTGGAAGCACAGCAAGAAGTGTCAACAGCGACGACTAACATAGAGGAGATGCTCAACTACTATCAAAGTCAATACGGTGGCCAGTGGCTAGTCATCAATCTATCTTTCGCCACTCACCAAGGAGTAGCATTATTTTTTTATGAGTGAACAGTTACTGGTGCAAAAATTGAAGAGGTAACGATCTAGTGGTCTAATGTCTGAGATGTATTATTATACCAATACAAATTTTGAGTTTTCAAAAAATATCTCTATCAAGAACTTTGATATTTTAAAGTGGTGGCAAAGGCATAGAAGGGACTACCCATTGCTATCTCACATCACTCATGAAGTACTCATTACTTCGACTTCAACGGTTATTGTTGAGCAAGCGTTTACTACAGCAAGCCTAATCGTCGATGAATGCCAAGCCTCCTTATCTGTTATCAGTATTGAGGCAAATGCTTACACAAAAGATTGGTATAAGGTGACCTATAGACAACAAGAACCATTCGGGACATCAAGTGAGGAGGATGATTACTTTAATGACCGGAACCGATCTGATGGAAACCCAAGTTTACCTGCGGGGTCCACTCCTATTTACAAATGTGAACAATTACCTCAAGATGATAGATAGTAAGTTTTCTTTTTATCCTTTATAAAAAAGTTTTATTACGTAGAAAAATCTTTTTTCCTAATTGTCTAAAAAAACTAAATGGCATGGTTTTTCCAAAAGTACTGATATAGCATTAGGTTTTTTCAAATTATAACTAACTAAAATTATTTTTCTTCAAAAAATTTAATTTGGCTAGTCACGTACACTTGGATGTGTTTTTGAAAACGTAAAATTGATCAATAAATTAAAGGTTTTCTACAAATCCAAACTGAATTACGATGGTCTTATTCCGATTAGCGAATATATAAGCACTTTTCGAGCAACCGTAAAATATTGTAAAAAATATTTTCTTTCCAACCACTTTACTTTACTCGATTAGATTAGGATATTAGATGTTCATACTATAAGAATTTTTTTTATATTTTATTATTTTCCTTTTTAATGTATATTTTATGAAAAGTTTGAAAAAAAAAAGATTAAAAGATTCGTAACACAAAAAAGAAAAAAAATTATATAAAGGCTTAGGAGAAAAAGAAGAAAACAGTTCAAGATCTGTGAATCGACCCTCGAACCAGCAAATCACATGAACTGATTTTGAACCGTTAGCTCATGAACCAGTTACGGTTCAACGCGATTGCGACTTATAAACTCACAGCTTAGAGTTGCTCTGAACTGCCACCTAGGTTTAACTAATACTATTAATTATAACTGTCTTAAAAATATGTGTGTTAACATGTCATATTGACTTATTCCTATAAATCAAAATCAAAATAAAAAAGCGATTTTTGTTTAGTTTCATCTTTTATCTTTTTGTGGTGCAAAGTTTGTCATGTGCATGTCTATCCTGGTTCAAACCACTTTATTTCGATCATTTACTTCTGATTTGGTTATATTATTGCAATTCGAAACAGACCTAACTATGATAATTCTGTTTGGTTTTCCGTCAGGAGATTTTCCTACATACCATATCGCACAATTACTACATTATACACGTTAATGAGGATTATAGAGCGAAATGTAGTCCAATTCTATCATTTAACTAATTCATTTCATTGGAACAATGTTGCAAATACTGGCTTCACTATTGATCGAAAGTTTAATTTACTGCTTAAACTATCAGCTTATTAAATTTAATATTTAATTGAAACTTTTCATATTATCATTATTATCTACTGTACATATATACAATATGTATTTTATTTTGATTGATGACTAAATTAAGTAGGTGCCATATAATAATCATATTAGAAAAATTTTGATTAAATATTTAATTTGATAAAATAAAAATTTAGATAATAAATTGAATTTTCAACCAAAGTTGATTAGCTTGCGATGTAAAGGTTTGTGGTCTAATATAAGGCTTCCCAAGTGGTTTTGGCTACGAATTTAAAAATAATATTTCTTTCCTTCATCATTTTTGACCGTACTTACGTTATACTTGCAGTAATTTTTGGCAAGCTTAACATTTCAAAATGGCTGATTGATGATTGAGAGGAATCGAATCCAAGGTCCAAGGACCTTTTGATTGAAACATGATATATCTTATTTCAACGGGAAAAATCACAAAATTCCATTACATTTTGAAAATCTGACTCTAGAAGTACAGGATATTTTAAAATCCGGCAAAAATATACTTAAAAACATCTAAGTTTTTTCTACTTTTTCACTTTTGATGTATATTTCCATTCTTTTCTTTTTATTTCATGATCCAAGTTTTAATAATCTATCTAGTTGAAAGAGAGTCTCTGTTACTCTTCATTATAAACGCTATTAAAATTTAGATGATGAAATTAAAAAATTTAAAAAGAAAAAAGGAAAACATAAAAGCATAGGTTTATTAGAAAGAAAATATAGATGACAAAATGAAAATATCTGAAAAAATTGAGTTATTTCATTATATTTTCAATTTTATTTCTTTTTCATTTCAGGATCTATGTTTTTATTTCATTTCAACCCTATTTTGGCCTTCGAACTTAAACAATGAAATGAAAATTTTGAGCACAACATCTTGAAACGAAGAAACATTTCAATCAATATTCCCTTTGCGATCTTTGTGAGGATGCATATTCGTCCCATGGAGGTACGATCATGGTCCCATGGATTAGAAGGCTGAAGAAAGCGAATGTTGGCGAAAAGGGTTGAAACTAGGGCGTTCTGAGCTCTGATACCACCGTGGACCATCCCTTTCCTTTCTCTGAGCTTCTCGATAGTAATTACAAGTAGGAGATTGACTTACCGAAGCCTCCAGAAGCTCCTCCCAACCCTCCTCCTCATGTTGATCAGTTGTAGTAGTGTCCTCTAGCTTGATCAGCGGCTCCTTTTCGTCCTGAGATTTCTCCCAACGAGTGGTGACAACGATGGCCTTTCTCCACGGCGCGGGTCTCCGGCCGATTATTTCAGATTCATCTTCCGTCACAGAAGACATCCTTGACTGCACCATCGAGGACGAATTAGACGACGTGCACGACAAGGATGAGGAGGAGGAGGAGGAGGAGGAGGACAATGATTGATCACGATCACGATCACCAGTCGACTGCCACATCCCGTTGAGCAAACTCTCAAGTGCTCGGATTTGCATATCCGGAATCTTTTCAACGAAAGGAAACTCGTACCCGTAGGATCCATGAACTACTCCGGTTCTCTTGCACCACTCGTAGAAATCCGCTAGCTGGCTTGTCTGAAGTGCTGCTTTCTTGTATATTCCGAAAGCTGCGATGCAGCTGCTGTGTGGCATTTGAAACAGATTCTCCAAAACCACCGTGATTTCGGTCCGAAAAGTGGTGTAGCACACGAAGCTGTCACGAATTATAAGCTTCATCGCGGAAGCGATAAGGACGCTTCTAGCCGCTGCACCGGCAGGTCTGCATTCCATGATTCTGTCAATGAGAAGTTGAATTCGTGGTAAAACCTTTATCATCTTGTTCCAATCCTCGTGAACTTCTCCTGGTATATTGTGACTACTGATAGAGACCACATTGAGCGCTTCATCGATGAGTCGATCATAAGAATGTATGAAACTCGTGTAATCATCACATGAAGAAGACGATGAGGAATCCCGGAAATGACATGGATACAGCGAGAGCAACCCACTGGGGCGAGTCCAGAGGAGTTCTGTCCGGAAAGGGCTGAGGATGTTCTCCGGGAGAGAACGGAGTAAGCGATGGAGGAGGAGGAGGGACTTGAGAGCAACACGCCAGGACCGGGTTCTGGTAAACCTGCGGATGAGACTTGACGAGAATGTTCGGAATGAAGAGGGGGAAACGGAGAAAATGCGAACGAGTTCATTCACGTATCGTTCCGGTACAGGAACATCGTCGGGGGATGTTGCTTTTATAACGATGAAATCAATGTCGCGAAAGCCTCCTGCGGTGGCAACCTTTGCATAGCTGACACAGCCATGCTCCTTTAGGGATACGACGAACCGCTGGAACCGCTTTTGCATCCTATGGTTTTTTTTTCTCCAAAAAAAAAAAAAAAAATTATTCCTGTAGATCCAGTATATTCAATCTGGGCTAGACTGTGCTAGGTGAAGGAATAGCATAGCGATGGGTAGAGCATTAGATAGATGGAAAAGCGAAAAAAAAAACAAAAACTTTGTAATGAACGAGGTGAGTTGGTGATGAACCAACTGGACTCTTCACTTCGATGTTCGAACAGCTTTGTTTAAACCGTAATCATCAAGGAGAAGGTTTCTTGTAATTTGACGTATGAATCGAGATAATATAAATAAATCCAACATATTTTCTTAAATCTAAAATTTCGTTAGAATAGCTAAAATAATTTATATATACAATTTTTATAGCATGATTAATTCATACATACATACAGGATGGATGGAGTAACACGTACCATTTGGTAATATTTCATATTCACCTCTGATTTTCAATTATTAACTTCTTTTTATCCTGTATCTCTTTTTTATAACTATATTAGGTGTGAAAAAAATAATACAAGATGATGGATGCACTTGCTAAGATCAAGGACCACCACCAACAGTGGGCCTCGATATGGAAGATAACGGTGTCGATCACATAGCAAATGACTTGCAAGACCGTGGCGTTGATTACATAGTAAATGACGTGGAGTTAGTTGAGTCGTATACTATTGGTTCCACGCTTTATCTGGTGATTTAGTGCCTCACACTTTGAGATTTCAAGAAATAGTAGATAATCATCGAGTTTTAATATTGGTCGATCGATAGAGCAGGCATAACTGCGTGTAAGGCCATCACGAAACATTTAGACCTTACAATATATACATCACCCAACTCTATTGTTATTATTAGTAATGGACACTGCTTAGAACGTGAATTCAAGTTCATTAATTTGCCCGTTTTAATTCAGGGGGTAGAACATTTAGAAATATTTGTCAACTATTCTTTCGCTATAAGGAATAAGGCTGTAATCTTTTACCGAGATGTAATAAGCTATGAAGCAATAGTATGCTATCAGGGTTCTTTTTTTTTTTTTTTGTTTTTTGAGAGGAGGGAATCAATTTTATCATTTAATAACCATTCATAAATTTTTATAATGTATGACTATAAAATATATTTTGCTGTAGGAATTCCTTATGGAATTATCACGACAAATTTTCAATGCAACTATGCGTGAGAATAGCTCTTCTATAAGGACCGAGGGAAGAATGGAATTGTTATTGTAATAAAGTGAATAGACTATTTATATTTTACCAATTCTAGGAGCTAAATCGGTATTAAGTGTACAATGGTTAGGAGTTTGGGGGGCCTGCTAACATTGATTACAGCAAACTCGCTATGGAACTTTTCAACAAGGATCTTGTGGTGTCATTGACAAGAGACGTGCAGAGACGGTTGACTCACATTTCTAACAATCAATTTAGGTGCCCGATGAACACTGATGCGCCATTGCAACTTGATTTCAGCTTAGTAGCTTAAGAGAGTAAACTTTCAACACATTGCAAAAGACTACCTACAATACAGAGATTTCTCAAGTATTAAGCAAACACTCGGATGTATTTAAGGCACCCTTATCATTGCCCCAATCATGTGATGTATAGCACCGTACTCACATTGCTAAGGTGATCCACCAATTAATCCATATGGTTATCCTCATTTTTTTTTAAAGAAAAAAAAAGAAACAAAAGAGACAGAGAGAGAGAGATTAAATGATTAGTTAGACCTTTATGACATGGTTGTTTCTGAAAATATGGAAAAAGCCAACATGGCACTATAGCTACCAGATGTAGACCATGGTTTAGTAGTTTACACAAATGTTTAGCGTTTTTAATTACACGTGTACCTGTTTGGCAAAAAAAACAAAAAAAAAAAAAATTACAAGTTTACTTGTAAAAAAACTTTGAGGACGGAACAAATAATCCAAAAAAGAGATTGGAACAAAGCAATTATTAAAAGCCTGTAAAAAGATCAGAGAAGGGTACGTCATTACAGCCCTAAGAAAAATATTGGACTCCTCTTCCATTTTGTTCCTTAGAGATTGGTGGTCTTGAATCGGTAATTAATACGTATCAACCTTGCAAAACAATACAAAGACACAATTAGTAAGAAATACTCACGTATCTGATAAATTAGTAACACAAGAAAGGTAAACGAAAGAGAGCGTTAGGGTTTGTTACCTGTGAGGCGGCTGAAATATCTAAAGAGAGAAGAAAAAAAGTGTTTACATATCATTATCTTGAACATTTTAAACGTTAGTGTTTGAATTATGGTGTTAACAAGCATGGACCGAGGATTTTGAAAGGGACCGGACCTAATATTTTGTTTGGGCTTTTATCAATATGTTCCCACCAAATCTAAAAACGCAACTTCTACTTGTAATTTTACTACGATATATTTATATAAAATAGTTTAGCTAGAATTATTTCAAAAATTACGTCAATAAAAAAAAAATTTATTATTTCCAACGAGTTCTCCTTTAGTAATTATGTTAACCCAGTGGAAAGGATATATAGACAAACTTGTTTGAATATTCAACTAGTATTACGTTGAACATTCGTTGTGTAATAATTTTCCAAGTCTCAAAGTCAACTGCAACATCTTCAACAGATGGATGTATCAAGGACAAACAAGATGGAGAGCAAGTCTGTCTTCTAAGATAGTTTTTTCCTTTCTTCAGTACTGGACAAACTTGAATCCATGGAAAATATAGCAGCACCGTTGTCGGAGGTAATATGTGGCATAGGCAGATGCTTTGCCAGAGAAATGAAATTCTGTTTGAGCTCAGAACAGAGAGCATGTTCTCTCATGAATGCATTGAATGAATTGAGAGATAAAAGAGAAGACTTAGAGAGACAGATCAGCGAAGCTGAGTTCAAAGGACTAAGATGCACCAGACAAGTGCAGCGGTGGATAGAAAGAGTCCAAGTTTTAGAATCCAAAGCAAGCTCAATCATGGAAAGCTTGAAAAAACAGCATCGATGCTTTGGCTGCTGCAACGTAAACTGCAAGTCTATTTATACCAATAGCAAGAAAATGGAGAAGATACTTGCAGAGATCACAGAGCTGGAAAAGAAGGGAGATTTTAGTGTCATTTGCGTTGAGGAAACAGGACATAAGCCTGTTGAAGAGATTCCGGCTAAACCCACCATTGGCCTTGATTTGATGACAGGAAAAGTTTTTGATTATCTTGAGAAGGATGAAATAGGAATAATTGGAATATATGGGATGGGCGGTGTCGGAAAGACAACACTCATGAAGAAAATAAACAATGAGCTCCTCACCAAAAGCCACCAATATGATATTGTAATCTGGGTTTCCATCCCTAAGGATTTTGCAGCTGACGGTATCCAACAGGCCATTCAGGCCAGGTTGGGATTATCCTGGGAGGAAAATGAAAACCACCCACCACATAGTTCAAGGATATATAGTGCTCTGAGAAAAAAAAGATTTCTCCTATTGCTAGATGATCTTTGGGAAGGTCTTGATCTTGATAAGATTGGAGTTCCACTTCCTGACAAGAACAACAAATGCAAGTTGATATTCACCACACGATCCTTGGCTGTTTGCAGTGACATGGATACTCAACAGAAGCTCAAAGTTGAGTTCCTGGGAGAAAGAGACTCATGGAGACTCTTCTGCGAAAAGTTAGGAGGAGAGGAGGTTCTGAATTCCAAATCCATCCGGCAATATGCAGAGAAAATCGTGAGGAAATGTGGTGGACTTCCTCTTGCTTTAATAACAATAGGAAGGGCCATGTCTACAAAAGAATCTCCAGAGGAGTGGAAGCATGCTCTAGAGGTACTTGATAATTGCTCATATGAACTCCGTGGAATGGAGGACGTGTTTTCTCTCTTAAAGTTCAGTTATGACAATCTGACACACATTGAAAGATCTTGCTTCTTGTATTGTTCATTGCTCCCGAGCGATTACCCTATTGAAAAAGAACAACTCATACAGTACTGGATTGCTGAAGGGTTTCATGGCGCACATGCTGAGGGACATTCTATCATCGGATCTTTGAAAGTTGCATGCCTACTTGAAAATGGGAAAGAGAAAACACATGTGAAGATGCATGACGTTGTCCGGAGTTTTGCCATATGGATAGCCTCAGAATATGGAGCATACAAGAGAAGGTTTTTAGTAGAAGCAAGTACAGGGATCATTCAAGCACCAAAAGTTGAGGATTGGGAAGCGACGCACAGAATTTCATTAGTGGATAATGGTATCACTGCACTATCTGAGGTGCCCATCTGTCCCAATCTATCAACCTTGATGCTCCAATGGAACAGCGGTTTGAGCAAAATTGCAGATGGTTTCTTTCAATACATGCCTTTGCTAACTGTCCTTGATTTATCCTTCACTAGTATTAGGAAGCTTCCACCGAGCATTGGTAAGTTGATTCAGTTACATCATCTTGATCTCTCAGGGACCAAGTTAGCCACACTTCCAAAAGAGCTCGGAAATCTGGCAAAGTTAAGGTACTTGGATCTACAACGCACTTATACTCTCAGGACAATACCAAGAGAGTCCATTTTGGGGCTTTGGCAGTTAACGGTCTTGAACCTGTACTATAGCTATGGATTCTGGGAAGCACCCGATAGTGTGGATTTGAACGAAGCTCGTTTTGCAGACCTAGACTCTTTACAGCATCTTACTACGCTTGGCATCACTATAACTGAATTAAGGACATTGCAGAAACTTTCCAATTATAGTGGATTGTTGAAAAGCATACAGTACCTATATATCAAGGAATGCCATGGTCTCTTTCAGCTGCAGTTACCATCAACTGACATAGTCACCAGTGAAAGGTTAAGAAGGCTTAGCATTGACGGTTGCTGTGATTTGAAGTGCATATCGGTTGGTGATGGGGCAGGAAGGAGATGGTTACATAGCCTGGAAGTTCTTGCATTGTACAGACTTCCCAGTTTAATTGTAGTATGGAAGAATCCCGTAACAAGTGATTGCTTGCAAAGCCTTCGTTCAGTGAATATCTGGTATTGCAATAGGCTGAAAAATGTCTCCTGGATTTTGCAACTTCCATGTCTTGAAACTGTCTACTTGTTTTACTGTAAAGCAATAGAGGAAGTTATTACACAGGCAGATCTAGAAGTTGCGCAAGGACAGAACCCTATTACATTTCCAAGCCTAAAAACTTTATCCATCCGAGATCTACCCGAGTTAAGGTGGCTTGCTCCAAGTGCACTGCGTTTTCCCTCCTTGGAGAGCATTGCAGTGATTGGTTGTCCACAGATGAAGAAGTTAACAATTAAAGTCCAAGATGACATCAAATTACCTCTTGTTTATGGTAAGAAGGAATGGTGGGATGGCCTGGAATGGGAAGATGCTATTACCAAGTCTAATTTCACTCCTCACTTCATGTCAATTTGATGGTAAATTTGCTCCTACTTCTAAAGCATGCTGAATTTGCAGGAACAGCATTAGGAAGGAATCAGATCCTGACTGCTGTGATGAATTTCAAAGTCTAAGTAATTATGTTTCGAGATATCCAAAATTGTCTGTATATCATTTAGATTTGCTACTTTCTTCTAATCTAAAAGATATCCCAAAAATGTGTTTCATCTCTTAGATTCAAGTCCAAATGTACAGTTTTATCAGTAGTCTTTTAGGAATATGTTTCGAGATATCCAAGCCATGAAGTAAATTATAGATGAAAAATCAATATCCCTAATTGTTGTAAGTATCGGGAATGAATGAAGAAATACTAAGCTATCCCATATTGATGGGAAACTACCAAGCTAGAGTATGGTAGGGGCAGAGGGTATTTCCGACAGCAGCCCCAAGCTGTTGCTCTCTAACTAGAAAAGCAAATGCCTACACTCTTCCAATATTACTTATAAATAGAAATAATATACCAAATTAAGGGATTATAATTCAATGGATACTCTTCTGTTCAATTAGGGCATGACATTGTTCTTTCAGGAAGTTGGACATCAATAAACAACTAGTTAAAAACCCGTACAATTTGCCAAAAGTATTTTTTATTGCAGATATAAATGCCTCAAAGATGCAGTTGCAAAAAAAAAAAAAGTAAAGTAGGGATATAGAATTGACTGATAAATACCATATATTTTTCTTTTTTGGCCAAAGATGTATATTTCATATTTTAAGATATGTTTTTTAAGATATTCAGAATTTGCTTGCAATTGTATAAAGCATGAGGTATAATATCTATGTCAATTATATTCCCTAATTACATAGCTTTAAGTTTTCTAGAAACGCTCGAATCCTTTCCTATCAAAAGCTTCAAAATATAAATCTAACTTAAAGCCATGGTTAGAGAGGTTAGCCCAATAAGTCATGAAAACCAAAAACAAATTCAAAGCCTTTTTCCCTTAAAAATGCCAAAATATAAAAAAGAGAATGTACTGAAAAATTGAAGATTGAATTAAAAAAAAAAAATGAACAACAAAGGAACCACAGAAGTCTGAATTACCTCTGCCTCACCTTATAAAGAAGATCAATCTCAACCACAGTATTATGATTCTCACAAACACATGCTCTTATGCTCACGATGTATCCTCCAAAAATGTAAATGCAAGGTATCCATAAGATAGGCAGCAGAAATGGCTCTTTAAAGGATAAAAACACAACTGCTGATTACCGTAAGATAAAAAGTCAATTACTGCATTCTATGGCATTCCAATTCAAAAATGGCACAGTAGACATAGAACCCAGCCAGCCGATTAAATTAAATGCACATTATATGCTCAACGAGGTGTAAGAAAAATGTCACGATCCAACCCTTCTCGAAATGAAAGTTATGAAAGATTTTACAGAAATAAATCTAATAGATTGTTCAAAGAATAATATAAAAAGGAATTATCTACCTCTATGTAGAAATGGATTCAACGTATTCTAACTAAATTATTCAGAATATCCGATTCTGTAAATAATGTCCTTATCTTATTTTTATCTACGCATCATGTGTAGTTATTACATATATAAAATCAAAGCAAAATCCTTTCAATTTTATTTAAATAATAGAAAGCAATTATTTGGAAATTTCAGTTATCTATATCTATATATAATTA
The DNA here is from genome assembly GCA_024138015.1 of Lumnitzera littorea. Classification (NCBI taxonomy): domain Eukaryota; kingdom Viridiplantae; phylum Streptophyta; class Magnoliopsida; order Myrtales; family Combretaceae; genus Lumnitzera; species Lumnitzera littorea. The sequence goes on along the minus strand of JAMXBB010000007.1, from coordinate 109,330,547 downwards.
TCATTCTCCCTTCAGCTTCCACAGTCTTCTCATAAAACCCTAATACAACACTTTCCACGATCCACAATCAAGAACAGGGTTGTTTCAATGAAGATTACATCAATCGATAGCAAGATTCACTAATTCGTAATATTTTTCGTTTTCGCAGACAAAATATGTCGTCAAATCTTGCAATTTTCTCAAAACTTTCCAAAATTAAACTAGGACCAAAGCAACTCAACTATGAAGTTAACCACCATAAGCAATAACAATCAAAGGGGAGACGAGTGAGTGCTTACTGGCGTACAGTATCGGCAGCAAAGAGAGAGAGGGTCACGGGGCGATGCATCTTCAAGAGAGAGATGACAGCCGGGTTCTTTCTCACTCTGGAAACCCAATTTCTACGGATTGCTCAAGAGAGAGTGGAAGGGATGGGTTTTTGCAGGAGGACTCTGCGTGGAGAGGGAGGGCGCGCGCAAGAGATTTTCTTTAGACGGTTATAGCCCAAAGTGCCTAAACAGGTAATTACATCATTATCAGTCCCTTGGGATCAAATGATACACGTGAAGAGTTTTCTGTGAATAGATGCAAAACCCCTACTGCATCTCGTTCAAAGTAATCAAATAAAGAAATGATATAGATAGAGATATGGTTTCGTTAAAAAAAGGATGGACAGTAAAAAATCCTATTTTAACAGGATTTATTTAATTTTATATAATTTTTTTAATTTAATATTTATAATTAATTAAACGATTGAAATCTAATATATATAAATTAAAAATAAGATAAAAAATCAGATAGGTTCATAAAAAAAAGTAAGACATAGCTATAAAAAAATAAAAAATAAAGATCAAATGAATAATGTACGGAAACGAAAATGAATAATGGTGGTTTTCAAGAAGTTTTCAATAGGCACTATTGCTTAATATATATATTTATAAAAGAGTACCATTAAAAGAAATTAAACAACTAGCCATATATTTTTTTCAATTAGGTGTTGTTTTTAAAAACTTAAGACATAAAAAATTATCGAAATTATATATTATAATAAATTGCCTTAATCTGCATTACTAAGATGAAGAAAGATTCTTAAGATTCAAATCCATCTGACTCTAACTTATAATCCTCCTCACATGTACGACCACGCCCCGTGAAAATATTAAAAATAACATATTTTTGTGTTAGTCCTAATTCAAATGTTTGCTTTGAGACTTAAAATTAATATGTGTGGTTGAGTCAACAAGTGACAGTAGAATACCATGCAATTGTTTTCTTTTTTGCTTTTTATATTTATAAATTTTAGTGATGGTTATCCTAAACTATTAAAATTATGATTGCATCACGAATTTCTAAACATTCTTTGAAAACTGCTAATACCAAAAAATTGATAAATATTTGCTGTCTTATCTTGCTGTTTCGTTCTTGTCTACATAGAAAAATTAATAAATAATTACGTAAATTTATTTCATTTAAATCATATATATATATATATATATATTTGGTAGGGATATGTTTAAAACAGAAAATTTAAGACAATAAATATTTGTCTGCTAGAAATTCTCTTACAGTACAATACTAATTCACTCCTCATCCGTCCCACATTTGTGACCACACCCTTTAAAAATGTTAAAAGGTAACAAATGTTTATCTTATTTCTAATTCAAGTATTTGTTTTCTCCATGGTTTTGTGACTTAAAACTAATATGCGTAGTTGAGTCCACGAATGACAAAAATAAAAAATAAAAAATGTACGAAATTGTTCTCTTTTTTTCTTTTCTTTAAATTTTAGTGATGCTCATCCGATGCTATTAAAATCATGAAAGCATCTCAAATTTCAAAACTCTCCTCCAAAATTACTAAAACCTAGAAATTCTCTTCTAATACAGTATTAAGTCAATCTCTTGTATAAAGATACTACAATTGAAAAATTTACCGCGATCGGTAAGTATCTGGTAATATTTATGAATTTCATGATTTACTTCTTTGCAATTTTCCCACATTTCAAGTACTTTTACCACAAGTTAGTAACAGTATCACATTGGAACAGCTATGCTGCATTTGAAGTAGTTGTACAGAAATCAATAAGAATTTGGCAGCGATTATTATGGTTATGAGTTACTAAAACCTCTACAACTTTTATGGTATTTGATTTTGTTTTTTATCACAACCACTAAAAAGTTGGTATTAATTATAATATATCATTTACCCTAATGAAAACTCTTTCCCAGTTTTGATGTACCCTACAATTGGTGAAAATTTGGTAGCAAATATATTTTTCATGATTTAGCATACTGAAACTATTTTATCACATTTCAAGCAATTTTTGCTGCAGCCACCCAAGCATCTCATTAAACCTTTAGTCCTGGCGTTGACTTTCTTTTAGGCAGAAAACACATTAACTTATATTTTTTATAATATATTTCTGTATTAATTTGAAGGTTTTAAAGGTGGTTACCGGATTTCTATTTTTCGAAATAGTTACCCTCAATGCAAATTGAGGATAAATTTTATTTATAATACATAGTACATATTAAGGATGTTGTTAACTAAATATTATTATATTAGCTCTCCTTTATTTGTACTTATTGAAAAACATACTATATGTATGCTCATCTTGCATACTATATGTATATTCATCCTGCACTTGAAGTAGATTTGCAATCTATCTATCCCATATGTTGTAACGTTTATCAATTAAAACGCGTATCCTCCATTTATACCTAAAGGAAAATGTACATACCCTTGGTTGTAAATATTCTTATAAACACAACTATCTTAGAATATGTACTTAATACCTATTTAACGAAATAAAGAAACTATGTTTAGCAATGGAAATTACTAGCAAAACACACTAGAAAAGGAGCTTCATAAAATAATCGAATCTTTCCCTTCTTCTACCAAGTACTTAGATTAAAAACCAACCATCTCTTCCATAACTACATCACCTAGATTCTTAATCTCTAACAAAGAGCTTGCTAGTGCACCATTCTTTTACAACTCGTTCACTTCATTAATTAAAGAGGAAATGGAATTACCATTCCACCTTTATTTCATAAAACGTCTTATTATAATATTTACTTGACTGCAATAACTATTTGGCAGGGTGAAAAATCTCATTAATTCATATATTGAGAATTGCTATTATGGAAGGCAACCCTATTGATCGGTTCACTCTATTGAATGAAATAGACGCATAATAGAATCCTTATTCACTAAGAACCAAATGAGCCAATAATCGTTATTACATTGTTCATTTGACAAAAATGATACATAAGGAATAGACTTATAATACAGCTATAATAACCAAACTATCATCACTCTCTCTCTCTCTCTCTCTCTCTTTATAAAAGTCCTAAAGGTAAGAGGAGAAAAAAAAAATATCAAGGAAGAAACAAATTTAGAATGACTAAAAGCCTCAAAATGATGACTAGGGACCTTAAAACCTATGACCGGAACAGATTCAAGCAATGAATAACAAAAAAAATCCAAATGACCAAAAGCCTTAAGGATCACCAAAGACAACAAAGCAAATTCTAAATTTGAGGTTGTGATTTATAGATTGAGTAACCCATAGCCATTTTTTTTTCTTTTATATATATATATATATCTTTTCGATGCTCTCCCTCTCTCTCTCTTTTATAATGTGATTTATAGATCTTAGCTCATCGTAGTTTAGTGGTTATGGTGGTGGTTGTTAAAGTTTAGTCTCATGGTGGTGGTAAGTCGGTGTGGCAATGGTTGCATATCGATGCTTGGGTAATGGTAGTGTGTAGTGATGGTATGTTAGAGATGGAAAGGGTAGTGGTGTCATTTGCTTACTGAATGGGATTCTTATGTTGGATCTAAGAATCTCGATCTTGCAAAATATGGAATTGAGATTCCTCATCGGATTCCTACTATGGGTTAAAAAAATGAAGTGGACATTATAATAGAAATTCAAGAGGAATTGGGGGAAATGAAATAGCCATTCCCTTAAATTGAACACACCCTATGAGTAGTTATGCAATGATTTATTTCCTCCATTACTCTTTTCCTTCTTCTTCTTTATTGCCAACGACTACAAACCAGTACTGATGCATCATACAAATTGTAACATAACACCAACTCACCACCATAGAACATACCTACATATGCATCACCTTTGATCACCACAGATTATATTCGCCCACCATTATAGACCACCTACAAATACAAACCACTACACACTACTATTTTAGCAACAATGGTAGTTTCAGGAGCTATTCTACCATCGTGTTGTGGGTGTGATGATGCTACTATCTTCAATTCATCCAAAAACTCAGCAACTCCTACTTCAATATACTAAAAGGAGGAATGTGATGTAATTAGGTCAACAACCACTAATTCACAATCAATTTGGCAAGAATCGCTAAAGTTGTAGATTTCAGTGTCTAAGGAGAGATTATAGGAAAAATAAAGATACGATCAACCTCTTAATGGATATGACACACCAATAGGTTTTGAAATATATTTGCTTAATTAGATATTACATATGAATCAAATGAATGGGTTAGACCACCACAATCCTATGAATTGATAAGATTTAAGCTTTTTGAGAAAAGATTCAATAGGGTGATAATTCTCGTTGAGTGAATGAAATTAACACAGAAAAATCTTATTAGTTCGTATGTAACGGTGAAATAGGAATTAATTACAATTAAAATGCAATTAAGGAAAAAAGACAATAAATTCACAAGAAATGAGCAAATTATAAAAGGTATGTGTTACTTGTGGATGCTTCTAACGAATGTCTTTAAGATATTTAATGTCTTGATAAAGGTCTAAAATACATTAAGGTTTAGGTTGTTTAAGGCCACAAAATGGTTGACATTTTGTTTGCTAAAAGAGTATGGACTATTTTGTCAACTTTACCTAGACTTACTTCTAATCCACTGAATGTTCTAGAGCTTCCTTATAAGGTTTCGACATATCGAAGCTTTCAGTCTCACTTACTACAACCCCTCTCATACTCTTTCTTATTAGCAGCCATTATGTCCCGATCATCATAAGCCTTAAAATAATCATAAAAACTCTTTAGGATCTCCTTCTCATTGTCATTACGAACGCTTATTAATTCTCCGTGCAACAAATTTTGCAACCTTATGCTCTAGATTGAGTTAGGTCCTTTAGGTATTGATCTCAATCATTGCTCTAGGGTTGTTAAATATTCACCTTTGAATCTTGTTAGTCTTGCTCCTCATCCTTAAGGATATATGGTGACAAATTCGACATGTTGAAAGTGGTAGAAACCTTATAATCTCTAGGCAACTCTAGTTCATATGCAATATCATTTATTGTCTTAAGTTCCTTAATTGGACCATTGATCCTCATTTCCAATTTCTAAGCTCGTGTGCTAGGAAATTTATCCTTTTAGAGGTGAATCCATACCAAATCACTAGGTTCAAACAACATTAGCCTTCTTTCTCTATTCCCTTATTCTTGTTACTTGTTGACTTGCTTATGTAAATGTTTAAATACCTTTTGTTATATCCTTTAGACCTTTATTAACCAGTCAACTCCTCTAAGAATGTCCTCTTTAGTTGTTGAAATGGGTAACATATTTGTAAGGATGGTAGGATGATACCCATACATTTTCTAAAATAGTATCTTACTGGTCAAGCTATGTACTAACCTATTGATAAGAATCAACCCCTTAAACTGATTATAAGAAATCGAGTTAGAGGATTTCAAGGGCTCGCACAGAAAATATGGGCTCTAAGCCATGGCCGAGATGGGGACTCCTATTTTGATCTAACTTCCTGTCGACTTGTCTTTTAGATCCTCACGTGTGTCCAACACACTCATGTCCAGTTGCGAAGTCCCAATTTAGAAGGTAACCCAGGAAAGGTTAGCCGAGTTGAGCTCTCCAACAAACCACTAGCACCTAACTTTAACTCAGCTGACTTCTTAACCAGACTGATTGGCTCCCAACCCGATCCACATCAAGTCGACCCCTGACTATCAGCACTTCCTGTTTTTGCTTATGTTGTATCATACTTCTGATGAACAGCCATCAAGCAACACGTGTTTTCTGACATAACGTTCTAGAATGATTTTTTCTTTTCCGTACTGAATATTCTCTGTCCCTTTTACCCCTTTTTAGTATGATTTATGCAACGTAATTATAAAATACCTTTTTGTCTTTTCATACATGTAAAATAACCTTAGTGGGCAAGTATATAAACCCTCACTTTCTATGTACGCAGAAAATTATCCTTGAATACAGAAATTACTCGTTTGAGTAACCTTAGTGTTCTTGTTATTTAACTCTTATCTATTCCCTTTAGCAAGGAGTAGTAATGAGTAACCCTTCAATTTGGACCGGTGTATCTTATCCGATGGATTGTAGGTCGAGTGAAATTGAGTGATGCGTCATATTCATTCGGTAGCTGCCCAGACTTTGTTAACCTTTTTCCTGCTTATTTTGGTTTGTTCGTTGTGGTGCTTCTCCATGTGTTCGACCCCAAAGACACATCAGCTTCGCTGGTATCAGAGTATAGTTCCGTAAGAGAGTGTGTAAAGTTGCAATGAAGTTTTGGTTTGCTTTACTGTTGGTGGTTGCTGTGTTCCTTCCGTAGCTATTGTAGTGTGTTTGAGTGTTCGTAAGTGCGGTTTCGTTGATACTCTATTTTCCATTATGACAATAGAGCAAGTTTGTTAATCTGTTCGAAAAGGTATTGTAATATCCCATAAATTAGCAATTAAGACATAAACATTTGAGTATTATGACAAAGCCCTGTCCTTATGTGATTATGATCGATAATTGATTCAGGGCATTTAGGAAAGTAAATCGAGTAAGCTAAAAGCTTACGAGAAACATGATAACTCTAATTAAGAAATCCTCGTACACGTGGAAGTAAAAAAAATATAATAAAATATCAAGAATATAATCAAGATAGTGAGAATTTGCTTCATATGAGACCCTAAAGTCGAGTTTAGGATAACCATACATACATTTTGGGCTTTCAAGAAAAGTTATTCGATTGAACCTAAACTTTACAACTAAGATAGAAAATTTAGTTGAAGTAATCTGGTGAAATTGGATTTTGAAAATAATTACTCAAAATCCTGATTTTGCCCCTAGAAGTATGATTACTTAATATAGTGTAAAAATGATCGAAACCCCTAAAATCGAGCTCGGAATGCGACGAGGACTTAGAAATAAGTTAATTAGGCAATAAAAGAAAATAATATAGCATAATATACTATACGAGTATATATGTATTTTTATGAGTATACTCAGTACATATAATAAATATACTCATAAATTAACCTAAAACTATATAATTATACATAATAAGCGTTAAATTTGCAAAAATTAAATTAGAAAAATATCTTAAAAATAAAAAACATGTTAGAAACATGGTTATATGCACATAATTACTCATTATGTGTGTTACATATATAGTGTACATATACACATATATTAATATAATAATTAAATATACTTAAATTATTCAAATATTACTAAAATACACTAAAATTTAACCAAAATTTATTCAAATGATGTGGGAATAGTTGGAATCTATGTGGCACTTCAACAACAGTTGGGAATGATGACTCAAAAGTCAATCATTAACAATTTGCCACCTCATACTTTATGTTTTTCAAGAAAAATATTAAAATAAATTACTTAATAATTAAGAAAAAAATCCAACCAACCCTAACTACTATAAATAAGACTCCCCTGCAACAAATATACGTTTAGGAACCCAAATTACAGAAAGGAAAAATCAGAAAAAATCAAAGGAAAATAGAAAAAATTAGAACAAAAACAAAGCAAGAACCGAGTTACCATTCGATGTCCTGATGTGAAGCCCCACCGCTACCTAACAAAGCCACCATCTACTAGGTCAGCTGACAACACCTCTCTGGCCAATGGTGGCCGAAGCTCCGATGAACTCAAGTTCCAAACTTCTATCCTATTTTTTTCTCTTTTTAAAAAATTATTAAATTAATTAGGAAAAATGTAAAAAAATTAATTCTTAGGTTATTTTATACGTACTTTCATTTAGTAAATTTATTTTTATAAAATTAGGAATATTTAACATATTTGTTTAACAAATGTATTATTTATCCGAAATTTGAAATTTAAAATAAATACACTAAATGATATAGTTCCTACCTAAAAATTTTTGTGTAAGATACTTATGATATACAGATAATTTCTATGTAGCCCAATTTTTTATTTGAATATTTTTAATATTTATTATATTTTTTCAGCCTAAAAATAACTTAAAAATAGGATGAAATTATGCAATAAATAGGAAATTATGAAATTAAATGATGAAATTGACATGTACTGATTTCTAATGAACAATAATAATGTTGGGATAGGTTGAAATCAATTTGGTGTAAAAAGGATTATAATTAGATAATTTAGGGGTAAAATCATAAATATGAATATATAGGTGATAAATAAAAAACTTGAAACCAAGTACTAGCTAAGTTCCCCATATTTTTAAGAGTCTATAGAAATTTTGGGGGGAATTATTTAGTGACCCGAGCTAATTACTACGAATTTACATAGTAAAATAGCATAATTTACAAATTGAGGTATATTTTTATTAATAATAGGTTAAAATGTAATAAATAGTTGAATAAAAACTATCTATATATGTACTAGTCAAATTGGATAAAAAAAATATATTTAATGATATCTTAATAATTGGGAAACATTATAGGGATATTAAGGTTAAATAATACCTATATGATAGGTTATATTAACAAATTAGATAAAATACAATTTAATAACATAAAATACGTATAATATGATAATATTTAGGTAGATACGTATAATTGTATTAAGAACTTGAACAATTCGTTAAAAGTTATCTCTAGAAATACGATTCATAATACGTGTCTGTAAACACTTAATTTTTGCCTCTTCGTAGTCCTAATTTTTTATTTTTTAAAAAAGAGTCCTAATTAAAAAAAATAGAAAAATAAAAAAAATAATAATAAAGGATAAAAATAATAAAAATTGACAAATGATGAAAATACCCAAAAAATGAGAAAAGAAAAAAATTAAAAAGATTTTTTATATTTTTTTAGGAAGTAAATTATTTTAGGGATAAATAGTTTTAACTTTATCTTTAGCTTAGTTTAAATAATTATTTTAGAGAGTTGCGTGGTAAAAACAATTTAATCGTACTGAATCTCAAGGTAGAGGCCAACGACTTAACGGCTAAGTATTGGAGCATTGGATTAGATTTAATTTGAAGTTATAAGTTCGAATCTCACTAGACACAAACGTTCTGTTTAGTTTTCTTCCTTTTATTTTGTAAGAATCGGTTGAGTCCACAAGATTTAAATTTAGTTTTAAATCTAATCAAATTTTTTAATCTAATGCAATAAAGATTGGTGAGATTCATATTTACTTTGATTTTTATCAAATTGGATTTAAATTATTATAAAAGATTCAAATCTCATTTGACTTTTATCAAATCATATATGAATCGATCTTAAATCTCTATTAAATTAAGATTTGATATGATTTAAGATTGATTTGTTTCAAAGCTATATATATATATATAACTTTCTCCCATGCAAAAAAAAAAACCTTAAGCTCCATCAACAGCAATACACTTCCACCCCAAAACTCCACTGCCTGAATCACCCCTTTACGACTGAACTGAATCCAACAACATCCAATATTGTTGCCCCATCCTCATGTGTACTTATAATAGCCAAACATCAATAGTAGTCGCACCGATGGGTCCAACATGGACAGCTGCAACTAATTGGGACACTTTACGCGATTCACAATAGCAATAGCCACTATCTAATTTCCGATCAGCATCTTTCTCTTAATCACACACGCCTGGAGCATAGTGACAACAATTCGTCGGTCCCTCGCACTGCTGAACATTAACTGAACCCGCACGAGCACATCACCACTTGTTGCTCCATCCTAACATCAATTGCTCATCGCCTCTTCACTGTAGATCATGTAGAGACCAGCTTGACTACTTAGCATCCATACACTCCGAACAAAACAAGCAGCACATGACAACCACTGACCAATGCCGTAACAACTGTCATGCCTCGAAGCGGTAGAGTCGTAACAGCCCCCGCCGTGTAAACCATCCTAAGATAGAAGTTGGCCTTACAACCGCTATCTTAGATCTGATCTACACAAGGCGTCCACGACTAACCCGCTTTGAAGTAAACAGTTTGTAATTTAAATAAATCATTTATCTAAGAAAATGAGGAAATATATATTCACTATAATTTAGTTATTACAATTATCGTTTGCAATATTTCTCCAAAATATATTTCCTAGTTATTACATTATTTAAAAATGAGAAGTTCTAAAGTAAAAGCTTTAACCTTAAAAATATATGTTCATTCTTCCAGTGTTTTTCCTCACTCCCCAGGATCCAGTAGTTGCTAGCTTCAGAGTAATTGTTTGCCGCTTCTTAGCCAGCACCTATACGACATTTATAGGGATGTGAGCAACCACAGCTCAGTAAGTTAGGACGGAGGACTTAAAACTATACTATACACACAATAAGGTTTTCAATCACTTATTAGGTGCAATGCATGTGTAAGCAAATGCCATCGCACGACGTTGTCCGGCCCGTCGTGAGATTAGAGAAATTACGCCCGCTCTAATCCGGGTTGAGGAGTTGTCGTTAATGCAACAGCTCACGACCAAACCCAGGCTTGTGTAATGGAGACCTTGCTCCTCCCGCGACTACCTTCGAACCACTGCCTTCACCCTCGCCGCGACCTCCTCTCCTGTCACGTAGTTCGACTGAGGATGAAGAAGGGACCATTTTGCAATCCTGCGCTATCCCTTCCGAAGGGGTTGGTATTTGGCCGGAGAGTCCTAAGTTCCCCTAACGGGTTGCCATGCATGTCCGATTATGATTACTGGTCGGATATTTAATTAAGTCCAGTTTAGGGTGATCAATCCTTTCATACAGTCCATACAATACGTGCCAGAGCAACAAACAGAGTCATAGCATCACCCATAATCAAGCACATGCACACATTCAACTATCTAACAAGCACAACCAAACATAATCTTAAGCCTCCAAAATACAGCATCGTATTAATCACAACTTACCTCGACTCCTCGCTCACTCACTCGAGGTCCGATTTGCTCAAGCCATCGCCGATCATCCCTATAACACAAACGTGGTTTCAGTTTTTCATGTAACTATTATAAGTTTGTTTTATCCTATAACGTTTATTGTTATGTGTTGTTTAGGGTTTAATATACCTAATTATTTAGGTCTTAAGTCTTTTATAATTATTCTAGGTTTGGGTTTAGGTTCGGGTTCGGTTTCAGTTTCCGCATCAATTTCTAAATTAGATTCTAATTCGATTTCTAGGTACTGTTTTGTACCCGGACCCTAGAAATTTGTTTCAACTCATAATGTGAAACTAACCACATTATTTCCAGATACCCTAAATACGATCACTACCCCTAGTCAGCATTTTATTCCATCCGGTACACTTAAATCTGTATTAGTGTATCGAATTTACTCATGTTGTGAGAAATTTTTACATTTTTCATATAATTACCTAAAATTGAATTTTGTTTCAGATTTGTTATGTTCTGATTTTCATTATTTTATTATCTAATTAAACCTAATTTTTCCATATTTATTAATTTTCAATTCTATATATTCTTAATTTTCTACATTTACCACATAACACCTTCATTACTTACACTTAACACTCCATAGACTAGGATTAGGTTTCCACATCAGAGATTAACATCCCTAAACATCTAATTACTATCCTAATCAGTAATTAACATCCTAATCACCTAATTAATCCTAAATCACCCAATTTTACCATCATTTTAGGGCTAAAAATCAACTTAAAAATTTCGAAAATTAATTTTAAAAAAATGGCTTCATAGCATTGTTCTACATCATATAAGCATCCTACAGAAAAATTTTGAGCTCCAAACTACATTCCTAAGCCTATTTATTTTTCGGTTTAATCATGCTCGGTTTTGAATAATTTGTTAAGGACCCTATATTTCCAGACATAATTAAACTAAATCAATATTTTTCCCTAAATCTAAATACAAATAAACCTCAGAATAACAAGTTTCATAATTTTCTGGGCAAAATAACTAATTTTACAAAATTATACAAAAATCCGGGTAAATAAATGACTAACCGGTTCGAAGCTTTTTGGCCGTCCAAACCCGGTCCAATATTGTTGGCCGATCCAGGCGGTGGTTCTAGTGTAGGGTGGTGGTAGTGGTGGTGGTAGTGGTGGTGGTTCGGTCCCAGGTGATGGTGAGTGGTGGTTTTGGTTCACTTGCCTAATCTATACAGTTTTCTTTTTTTTTTTTTTTCTGGATTTTCTCTCGATTTTTTCAGTGTTTCGATTTTTCTCAGATCCTAAACTGACCAAATGACTTCTGGAAATTTTTTCCTTATTTATAGACAATTGTAGAAATTAATGTGCATTAATTTGATGGGATTTTGCCTCAATTCCTTGATTTTTGGCTTTTTGTTTGTCCAATTCTTATTTTTTTTTTTTCTTTCTAACCACGACCTGATCTTGTTGCAGCTTATCCTCTTCTGATTTTTACATAATTATTTTATATTTTTCTTTAATTATTTGCTTAGTTTTTAGCTAATTTAGGTAATTACGCGTATTTTTATCTACACGTAAATACATGTGGGGTACACGTGAACAATCCTAAATATTATTTTGGTCATTCTAAAATTTTTAGTATACATATAATCTATCTCTAGTAATTTATTAGTTATTATATTACACTTTTCGCCTTTTCGGTAATTAGCAATTATTATGCTTAAAATTTGAAAATTTTATAGTCTCCTATTTTACTTCTTATTTTCTTAAATTTAAGTTTACAGGGTCATTTTTACTAGTATTTCGCTAAATAGTTTATAATTTATGTTTGATCGGATCCTTTAGCCGATTGCCCTAAATCTTGGGTTTTAAGCTCAAACAAATGGTTACTTGGCTTGGCTTTGGGGCTTACATTCTACCCTCCTTTAAAATAGTTTCGTTCTCGAAACTACTGTATATCCACGTATTGCTTACTTGCTAGGATTGATAGTTTATATAGTATTACTATTCTAAAAATCGAATAACCTATAAGTAATACTTTGTCTTTGCTACATCAAGCTCTACTTCAGTTTTTAAGTTTAGACCTTAATCTGGTCGTATCTTTACCTACTCTGTGTTTCAACTTTGGAACTTCTGAACCTGATTATCCAGTATTTTTTTTTTTTGGGTTACTTCATATCCTTAAAACCCACTTTCCATTCTACCGAACTATCTTCAAGTGAAACTTCTGTGTAGTCTACTGATTAAGTTACTTAATTGCTTTCTAATTAACATTCCATTTCTTCTCTATTTGATCCTTTGCTCGATCTCTTAATTTCCTTCCTTTGCATTTCTTATCTTAGTGTTGATCAGGGCTTATTTCATCGCTGTAGTCTCTTAGTCATATTGTATTTTCTTATAACTTAGCTTTACGATCTTGCAAATTTTCTTATTGGTTTATTCTCCATTTATTCCTTATTTGATTGTTTCTTAACTTTTATTTATGATTCTAAGTTCACTGTATATCATCACCTTTTCCTTTCATCCAAAATCTTCCACTCAAATGATTCTATCACTGTCATAGCTTCTCATTTGTTCTTCATACAGCTCAGCATAGGCTCAACAGAAGCAAATTTGGCAAATCTTGACGCTTCTCCATCTCGGATTCAAATGAGATGGTTGATGACTCAATTTGACTTGACTTGACTCCAGAAGAATGAATTCGACTGTTAACTGATAGACTCAACAAAAGAGACAGTATTAAGAAGGACTGACTACTTGACAAAACATGACATAACAAAATACACTGACCAGATCGACAAGACATGGACTCAACAACAACAATTGGACAATTCATATTTGTCATGTTCCTGTTGGATTACCTATTATAATTGCTAATATGAAGTACATTATAATTTCATAGCTTCTTCGTATACTGGATTTCTTCAATAGATTTTTCCTCTAATCATTAATTCAACATTTCTAATATCCACCAAAATCTCTTATCCAAATATAACGAACTAATGAAAACGTATTCTCTTCTCTGAAAATCACATGTCTTCCATTTCAATATACTACTTATGATCACTTAACTTCAATAATGCTGTCCCCAGATATTTTGTATATCAATATACTATTGATGGATACCACCACAAGTGTTTTCATATATGGTTGACATGTATTTCTTTCTCCTAATTCTATAAACGCAATTACTGCACTGATCTTGTCTTGATGCCATTCCAATATAATATTATTCTAGAAATTGATAGTTACCCTTCTAACTCTTAAAGTCTCATTTACAATATCCAATACAGAGTTTCAACCATAGGTTTGATTCTTAATTGACTTACTCAGGAAATTCAAATATCCACAAAATAATCTTTAGAAATACATTTGAACCCTTATATGTTACTAGTAGATTCAATACTTATTGATATTTTCTTCAGTCTCTTCTTATCGATATGAACAAACTTCTCATAGTCTACCATCAGTAACTTTCCTTTTAACTTCCATTTCCATCATATCCTACGATTCTATGAATTAATATCCTTTCTTCAATATAAATTCTAAACTGATGGGTAACGGTAATCTCAATCATCTTAAAATCCTTGTCCATTCACTAGTTTCTAACTTATACGGAATGCATACCTTAATATCATCATTGCACTTGCATTTCATTCATTTGTATATTCTATGGTGAGGTTACTCATCAACAAATCCTTTTATTCAATGAAATCACTGCTTATTTTTTAATCCCTTTAAACTCAGATTCTTAAATACTATCTATGATCAACATTCCTTATCCTAATTAGTTTACTAATAGATAACTGTCTTCTAAAATTCACTTTCTGAAGGGTTATACCTTTCTAGATTGGTCCTTAGGATAACTAAGTAACTGTTGATCGAAAGTCCTAATCATCTCCAACTTGTTACCTTAATTCCATCTTCATCGTCACTTGTTACTCATCCAACTAATATTTTAGGGTGTTTGGATATTTATTCAATTGTAGTTTACGTAGCAATTTTACTTCATTTGTAATGTACTATTTAATAACTATTCATCTCCTATAACCAATTATAAGTTCCATATAATTTATTTATTTATTATTATTTTTTTTCACTTGACTCAGCACGACATAAAAATCTCGTGATCTATTTCATATTCATTTGACTTCACTTATACTTAATTATCATTCTAAACTATAATTTTCCAATTCATGATTCACTAAAAGCCTAAAAAGTCTTAATCTGATCGCAACCTTAGAGCACTATTCCTTCTACTGTTTTTACACATATAAAGAACTTCTAAAATTAATTACCAAAAATACATTTGATCTTTTTATACTCCTAATTACAAATATGTCAGTCGTCATTGCATTTGCACATGTCCAACAGAACACTCTTTCATCAAGAAACGCAATTACGTCCATTAAAAGATTGTTTGGATATCCACACATATAAATAACTAATGCAGGATCAATTCCAATTCTTAAGAAAATATGATCAACTATCATACCATATCCATAATTCAAATTACTTATAACGACTATTCATTCAAAAGAATTCTATCATATTTGTCTTCTAATTAATTCAATATCTTTTCACTTGTTGATCTAGTACCTTATACTTCCATAAGAAAATCAGAAATAACGGTCACTTCATATACTTTATCATAATTAGACTCTTCAATGTTTTATCTTTCTAGAATCCACTTTTATACCATGCTTTATTTCACTCCAAATTATACCACCTCGTATTCATACTAGGCATCAAGCTGAGATCATCTTAGAAATCCTATAAGTTTCGGATTCACCTTAATTTTCTGTACATATCACCATATCTCTCTCGTTCCATAACTCAAATTGATTTCCACTATTGTTCATGAGTCTCGTCACTTCATCATATCCCACCGATTACAACACAAATTCATCAACAAACTTCTTAGGAATTTCATCCACAATATTAACATATCCTACTAATCAGTTCTATCAATAGTCTTCACATCTCCACTCTATATTAACTCAAAGATTCTTTTTTTATTCAATCTAAATCATTTCAATAAACCACCAATTCTTAAATATACAAAGTACCTCCAAAATTGGTCATCCAAAATGCATCCAATCCCCTTTTATATTTTACTCACAAGGGTTTATTACATTATAGCATATGTACATATCTAAGAATATATGTCCATCAATGAGCACTATAGTCACTACTTATCTTAGAATTTGTAATGCGATACTTTAATATCCCTTTATTTCTACTCACTCTCACTGTACTCCTAAAGTGTCTAATTCTTTTAATTGTTCATTTCAAAGTGAGTTCACAAAAACTTCGCTCTGATACCAATTTAGAACTGTTACGCCCCGAAGCGGTAGAGTCGTAACAGCCCCTGCCATGTAAACCATCCTAAGATAGAAGTTGACCTTACAACCGCTATCTTAGATCTGATCTACACAAGGCGTCCACGACTAACCCGCTTTGAAGTAAACAGTTTGTAATTTAAATAAATCATTTATCTAAGAAAGTGAGGAAAGACGGGGTTTTAAGGCTTGGGATGAGATGAAAAGGTTGTTGAAGGGTAGATTTGTACTCGAAACGTATCTATAAGATACGTTTGCCAAGTTGCAAGAGCTTTACCAATGAAGCCAATTTGTTAATGACTATATCAGAGAAGTCTAGATGCTTATGATCAGAGTCGATGTGGAAGAACCAGAGGTCTGTATAATATCGAGGTTTATTTTTGGGCTCAAGTATGATATTGGCAATATTGTGGAAGTACAGAGATTTTATATCTTAGACGATGCCATCAAGATAGGGTAGAGGGTCGAAAGGAAAAGGAGAAGTTTTTTGAGCCGACCTAGGCTGACACTCATGCTAGCCTCGGTACTTCACCGACCTGTACAAGCTGAGCCGAGAAGGCCACACAGGGTCGAAGAGAGGAATGGCTGGTCTAAAAATGGTTGAGGAACCCAATAGGGCTGAACCAATCATCTAAGCCGAATCGAGAGTAGGCCGACCTAGAGGATGTATGAGAAAGGGTAGACCTCTGGATAGAAGACTAGTGAAGTAAAGTGCTTTAAATACTTAGGCTTTGAACATATGGTCGCTGAATACTCGAACTAATGTATCATGGTGCTCCGAAGAGATGTAGTAGATAGTACCAACGAGAGTGAGCTTGAGAAAGATGTTGGAAAACTCGAGGCTGAAGAGGAAGAGGAAACTTTTGTCTATGCCGACTAGAGAGAAGTGATGACCTTAGTTCTAAGGCCAGTATTGAGTTCCTTGTTGAACTTTGATGAGGATTGGAGGGAAAATCTATTCCATATCAAGTGTACCATCAGTGGCCAATTGTACACGATCATAGTGGACGAAGGAAGTTGTATAAATGTTGTTGCATAATCCTTTGTGCAGAGGTTAGGTTTGTCGACCACTTAGCATCCTCGAACTTACAAGTTGCGTTGGCTTCATGATAAGAGTGCTTTACACGTGACTGAACAAATGATCGTGTTGTTCAGTGTTAGAAATGTATATAGGGATGAAGTGGTGTGCAATGTCATTCCCATGGGAGCTTTACATCTACTACTTGGACGACCTTGATTGTTCGACCGACGTATTACGTACGACCGATATAAGAACACATATGCCTTTGTTAAGGATGGAAGGAAGATAGTGTTACAACCCTTAACCTCATCCCAAGTAAATGAAACCTATGATCAGCTCACCTAAGCTAGCAAGAAAAAAGCCCCGGTGATGAGCTGTAGGGAGCTCCGATTTGTTGAGAAGGCTAATGAACTGATGTTCTTGTTGGTTAGACAATTGATGGAGATGAGGGAATTGCAGGAAGTCCTGGAAGAAATCCGATGCTTGCTAGATGAGTTTTTTGACTTGTTTCTAGAAGAACTGGCTAGAGGACTGCCACTAATTCGAGGCATGGAGTACTGTATTGATTTGCAGCCGGGCGTCGCTTTACCTAACTGACCTGCATATAGGTTGAACCATGAGTAAGCTGTCGAGTTGAAAAGACAGGTGGATGAACTCATTGAGCAAGGATATGTGAAGAAGAGCATGAGCCATTAAGCGAAGATAAGTGAAGGAGAGCATGAGCTCTTGTGCTGTACCAATTCTGCTCGTTTCGAAGAACAATGGTTCATGGCACATGTGTATTGATAGTTGAGTGATCAACCAAATTATTGTCAAGTACAAATACTCGATACTAAGGCTTGATGACATATTGGATAAGCTTCATGGTGTAAGGATATTTTCAAAGATTAATTTGTGGAGTGGCTACCATTAAATTTGCATGAGGCTGGGCGATGATTGGAAGACTGCCTTTAAGACTAGATATGGACTCTACGAATTGTTGGTTATGCCATTCAGATTTACAAATGTGCTGAGCACATTCATGAGGTTAATGAACCATGTGTTGCGCCCTCTTCTTGGAAGATGTGTGGTTGTGTATTTTGATGACATATTAGTATATAGTGCCGACTTAAATAGCCATGTTCAACATCTCCATGATGTATTTGATATTTTGTGAGCTGAGAAATTGTTTGGGAATGTGAAGAAGCATACATTTTGTCAAAATGAGGTGGTTTTCCTAGGGTTTGTAGTGTCAGGGGAAGGAATCCGAGCAGATATGGAGAAGATCCAAGTTGTTCTGGAATGGCTAACGCCGAAGAACGTAACTGAAATTCGAAGTTTCCATAGCCTATCTTTTTTCTATAGGCGATTCATTAAGGACTTTAGCACAATAATTACCCTATTGACCGAATTGACAAAAAAAAATGAGGGGTTCAGGTGGAACAATCGAGTTGAGCGAAGCTTTAGGGAGATTAAGGAAAAGCTCACCTCGGCACTTGTCCTTTCACTACTAGATTTTGATAAGCCCTTTGAACTGGAGTATGACGCATCGGGAGTTAGAATTGGTGTTGTCTTGATGCAAGAACGATGGCCCATCGCTTACTACAGTAAGAAATTGAGTGGCCCAGCCTTAAACTATTCTGTGTATGAGAAGTAGTTGTACTCCCTTTTCTGAGCCCTTACTATTCGGCAATACTACCTGTTGCCACGAGAGTTTGTTATTTATACTGACTACGAATTATTAAAGCATTTTGGGAGTCAGAACAAACTCTCTAGGAGGCAAGCTAAATGATTGGAATTCATGGAAGGGTTCTCGTATGTCATTTAGCACAAGAAGGGGAGTACAAATATGGTCGCCGATGCTCTATCGTGACGGCAAACTTTGATGACCACTTTGTAAACAAAATTATTGGGATTCTCAATCATCACAGAGTAGTATGCTGCTGACCCTCACTTTGGTCCCGTTATCGAACAGTGCCAAATGAAGGTAGTTATTGGAGGATATTATCTTAAGGATGACTATTTATTTAAGGATTGCAGGCTATATATTCCAAACTGCTCCACAGGAGAACTGTTGGTCTGGGAAGCTCACAGCGGTAGACTTTTAGGTCATTTTGGGGAGGTCAAGACTATCGATTTGTTAAAGGAGAACTTCAATTGGCCAGGTTTAGCTAAGGATATCTATAAGGTAATTAGTAATTGTGAAGTGTGTAAGCGTGCCAAGGGGAAGAGAGAACCCCATGGAAAGTACATGCTTTTATTGACGCCAACTTTACTTTAGGCCGATCTTAGCATAGATTTTATCCTAAGGTTGTCCCGAACATCTAAAGAGAAAGATTCTATTTTTGTTGTGGTAGATTGTTTTAGCAAGATGGTGTACTTCATTCTGTACCATTGGACTAATGATGCTTTATATATTGCCGATTTGTTTTTGTAGGAGACTGTCCGACTACATAGACTATTGAAGATGATTGTCTCAAATGGGGACACAAAATTCTTGAGCTATTTTTGAAAGACCCTTTGAAGAAGACTTGGGACCAAACCGTATTTAGCTCCAGTAGCTATCCTCAGATTGATAGTCAAATTGAAGTGGTGAATAAGATACTAAGCAATCTGCTTAGAGTTGTTATGGGAAAGAACTTAAGGGATTGGGATTTATGCTTACTAGTTGTGGAGTTCATATATAACCGAACTATCCATAGCACTGTTAGGAAGACTCCATTTGAGGTCGTCTATGGCCTTAACCCTACCATTCCCTTAAATATGATAGGCACCCTAGAAACTATTGAAGAAAGTCAATCAGGAGTGGATTGAGCCTAAGAATTACATAAGCTACACCAGTCTGTCACAAGGAAGATCGCCAAGTTCAATAAGAGACAACAAGAGATTGGCAACTGAGGCTGTCGAACTATTTCTTTCCAGCCAGGAGACTTAGTATGGATTCACCTCAGCCAAGAGCAATTCCCGCACTTAAGACAAAGCAAATTATCTCCTTAAGTTGACGACTCATTTAAGGTCTTGAGGAAGATCAACCAACGCCTACTAGATTGAGTTGCCTGATGACTTTGGTGTCTCCTTTACCTTCAATGTGTCTAATTTGATCCCTCACCAACCAACCGAAGAAGGCCTTACGAGCACCCTAGAAGAACGAGCAGAAACCACTTCAAATTTGAAGATAAATCTTTCCGACCCCTAGGCAAATGATAAGAATCAACCCTTTAGACTGATCACAAGAAGCTGAGCTAGAGGACTTTAAGGGTTTGTACAGAAAATCCTAGCTCTAACTCGTAGCCGAGACGGGGACTTTTATCTCCGATCCAACCTCTTGCCGACTTGTCTCTTAGATCTTCATGTGTGTCCAACATGTTCCTGCCCAACTGTGAAGTCCTGATCCAGAAGGTAACCTAGGAAAGGCTAACCGAGCTGAGTTATCTAACCAACCATTGGTGTTTGACTCTAACTCAGTTGACTTCCTAACCAGACTGATTAGCTCCCGACCTGATCCAAATTAGGTCAGTCCTTGACTACTAGCACTTCCTGTTTCTACTTTTGTTATATCATACTCTTGACAACCAGCCATCAAGCGACACGTTTTTTCTAACACAACATTCTAAAATGATTCTTTCTTTTCCGTACTGAATATTCTTTGTTCATTTTACCCCTTTTTAGTATGATTCATGCAATGTAAGTGTAAAATACCTTTATGTCTTTTCATATATGTAAAATAACCCTAGTGTGCAAGAATATAAGCCCTCACTTTCCATGTATGTAGACAATCATCCTTGAATACATAAATTACTCATTTGAGCAACCTTAATGTTCTTGTTATTCAACTCTTTTCTATTCCCTTTAGTAAGGAGTAGTGGTGAGTGATCCTTCAATTTAGATCGATGTGTCATATTCGGCGACTTATAGGTTGAGTAGGATCGAGCGATGCGTTATATCTATTTGGTAGCTACCTGAACTTTACAAACCTTTTTCCTGTTTATTCTGATTCGTTTGTTGTGGTGTTTCTCCATATATTTGACCTCGGAGACGCATCACCTATTATATACAAACTATATAATAGGTTATATCCCAATCCTTTGGATTTTTGCCAATAGTATCTCCCAATCCTGTAGATGACATGATGTGCTAAATAGGAGTTTAGTGCCAAATATCTTCCATAAGCTCTTTAGAAGTAGCTTATGATTTTCACATCCTTGCTTTATAAAACTTCATAATCTCTTAAGGAAAAAAAAAAAAGTTGGCAATAAATACAACATTACCCATTATGACTCTAAACAAAATGAGTCAGCTTACTATGTTAATCCGTTACAACCATGATTGAACCTTTACATCTCATTATCCATGCAATCTAAGGATTCAATCCATATTAATTGTTAGAACCTCCATACAAGGCATTTTGATGATAACAAAGCATAGATGCTTCATGTTACAAATCAAATTATTGAGTGCTTAGGAAAAGACTATTTTTATGAAACTTAAAGGATTAATTAGAATCAAATAAAGTTTAGAACTTGAAAATGCTTCTAAGTAGTTAGAAGCACAAGAATACAAGATAGAAGACAAAATACAATTAAATATGAAGGAAGAGAATAAAAGTCTAAATAAAAAAAAGAAGATGAATATTTCAAAAGCTACAATAGAAGCTAATAGATTTTCGAAAGCAATATAGTAACAAAGAACGAACCTGAACCTTCAAAAGCTAGACAAGTATAGAAGCAAGATGAATTCAGAAGTAATATTAATTCATATGCTAATTGCACTTGATAAACATATTAGAAGTTACTTAGCAAAACAATAGAGGAAGAAACTAATCATAGTATGGTTAAGACCTAGTATCAAGGTGAAGATATATTTAGATAATATCTTTGATCAGCTAGGAAGATTCAAATAAATAAATATGAACAAGATGAAGAATTATTTGAAGAAAGAAAGAACACTGTATAGAAGAGACAAAAGAAGAAAGTATAGATAACATTTGATTGCATGAACAACATGATCAAGAATTATTGATACCTAAGAAGATTTGATGATAGAATAAGATGAAGATTATAAGCCTTTGAAGAAAATGGCTATTTGAACGTTGCACTCGAAGTCTTTCAAAGACTAAAGATTGAAGGACGAAAACACAAATCATCACATGAACAACAAGAGCTAGCGAAGTGTTTAGAGAAAGTTATTATTGAGATATATGAGTATGTTTTTGATTTATTGTTTTAGATTGAAAAATTGAGTTAAAGTGTGAGGAATCACATTGAACATAGCAATTATGCATAATTAAGTATGAATGAAATAAGCTAATTGAACTAATAATGTGATTAGTTGCCATTGAATATATAATTTAAAAAGTATAAATGTTTACGTTTGAGAGAGAAGTATAAGTAATGGACAGTAATAAAGAATTACCAGCATATTGCTCATAGACAAGGATGGAGGTGAACTGCTACAAAACAGAAGTTTCAAACATAGAAGAAGAACTTAAAGAATCGTTAGACACACTAGAATTTTTAGAAAAACTAAGCAAGCAAATTCAATAGATGAAGCGGTTGATCTTTCGTCAAACTCAAACTTAATATACCATGATCTAGATTGTTCAATGTATCACAAATAGAACCATGTTGAAAAGTCTTATCATCGTTGATAGAAATCTCAAAAGGCATTTTATTTGTTCCAAACACATATGGTTTATTATATTAATAATGTAGACGAAATCAATTTGTAAGTTTGAAATTAAATTAAATTTTAAAAAGTACTTAATTTGTTCTTGATGTCCTTGGCTATACTTTTATTTATAGAGATTATGTTAGATATATATCTAATTTGCTGAAAATTATAAAAATATAATATTCATCATTTCAAAGAAATAGTGAATGGTTTATGATATTGAGACCAAAGAAGATGAAGTAGACAAGTCTTACTTATGGCTAATAAGGTTATTAAGTACGTAGTAGGGATAATAGATAAAATTGACATCCTAAGCACGTTTAGATCTTTCAATTTATGATATCTAGAGCAACCCATATGCTATCAATTTATGATGTCTGGATATTCTTATGGGTAGTGAGCAACCAGCCATTTCAAGTATGGCTAGAAGATGTAGCCTATGGCACCACTCAACTTAATGTGAAAAGCTATAGTACTTGAGATAGTGAACTTGGACCTTAGGCTTGATATAAGTTTTACCCTTTTTAGGTCCCGCTTATACAAAAAGGTTAATTATTTTATTTGATTTAGTAGTAATAACATTTTCATTTCACGTTGACATAGTTTTAGAAAAATAAAAAATAAAACTATTATATATTAACAACCAGGGCTATTATTGATGAATTGCAACAAATTTACCATATGAACTATTTATTAATGTTATGGAAGCACGATTTATCTTGCAACTTATCAAAAATCAAGAGGACAATTAAGGATGCAATCGGTGTGAGTTTTATGAAACCTGAATCCACTCCTATAAGGTTTGGTGTATCCTAAAATCCCATAAAAATCTTATAGGGTTTTACCCCTTATTTCTAAATTCCAATATAATCGTCTAAAAGCAGCTTTTTATAGAATTCAAAAGACTTCATAAGAGCGAATTTCTATAAAGTTTATATGAGATTAAGGAGAAAATAGAAAAGAAGAAGTAAAGTAAGATTAAGATTATATGTATTAAATTATATAATAATAAAAACCAAGAATTAAAAATGTTGTATAATATAAAACTTGTATAAAATATACATGTTGTGTAAGTTAAAAATAAATATTTTATTAATATATATATTTTTTTACCGAATTGGATTTTCTATTAGATTTTCTCGTAATTTTAAAACCCAATCTTAAACTTAAAGGGTTTTAAATCATATTTCAAAATTTAACTTTAAATCTTATAGAATATTATTTTATTGGATTTTAGAAAACTCGCTTTGGTTGCATCGGTATGGACAATGTTGGATGTTTAGTGGGGCGCACATAAATAGAGAACAAGAAAAAGTTGTGATATTCTAGCAAACGATTGGTCATCAGCGTAATAAATGGATATATACAATTCCATTTCCACAAGAACCTAAAAGTTAATTTGTCCAATAACTTAAAAGGACAAGAAGCACCAAGAAAGTGCAATAACAACTAAGTTATATTACCATTTTAATAATACTAAGCGAATTTCATTATTGTTTATTAATGATATATTTTGTTCTGATTCCCATGCCATAGTCTCACAACGCTGCCGTTTAATGCTCTCATGTCTTGACACCTATACCACCCGCTTTCACCATTCATCACCCTCATCGTTTTCTCCCAACTAACCCACCAATCTCCACCACCACCACTACTTACCCACCAACCCTCCTCCGCTGATGCAACCACCTTATCGCACTCCCCTTGTTCCTCCTCCTCCTCCTCCTCCTGCACTAACTCCTCCTCAATGTAAACCACAAACTTCCCTTTCGTCACTCCATCACACTCACAAAACGGGAGTGACGTCATCGGCAGCGGCTTTGATACTAATGTTAATGACGTCACTGGACGAGCCGGCTCTTCCACAACCGCATCTGAACCACTTGAGCTGACCTCATTACAAGTCGATGCTGACGTAACATCAGGCTTCTGGCAGCACTTGACGGCGGTGATCCTCCAAAAACTAACGGCGGCAGCCAACAGAGCAAGCCACGCCCACAAATTCGACGCCACGGTAAACAAACCGAACCGGACGTAATGAAGCGCGAGTGCTTCAAACGAAGAGCTCGATTCCATTACATTCATTCTGTCAAAACCCTACAACTACGATAAGACTGTATCAGCACTCTGTTCTTCCGAACTGAAGTGAAGAGAGGACCGTGTTGGTGGTTTCCGTGAACACACATACGACGTACCGTTAGGTTTTTCTACGATGGTATTGGGTCGATAAGAACGAGGTTTGGCGCGTTTGGGTGTATATATAGAGGGAAGAGAGAGAGTGAGAGTGAACTGTCAGGCGTAGGATGGAACAAGATGAAGAAGGACTTAAGGGAGATGCTTTGGTATCGAGTGCTAAGATGCTAATTTTTAAGGAAGATTCGCTTATTCATGCCCAATTAGCTATTTTGCATTATTAGATATTTGTTACACGTGGAATCTTTAGAATGGCTATAGGATTCAATGTCTACTATCACACACTCTCTCTCTCTCTCTTTCGTTACATAAATTAATAAATAATAGTAAAATTTTAATATATAAGAATATCATTTATATTTTTATAAAAAGTATATATCTTTATTATTATATATTTAAACATTATTAATATTTGCACTTATTTATGTGATATACACTATGAGCCACTACTAGTTGTGTGATATAGCAAAATGGAATGTGGGGATATAGTGATTCGATGATTTCGCGTTGACCAAGATTGCGTGCTGCAATAGAGGATAACCTACATTGAAACTTTCTTAGCAGCCATCGTTTTTTTTTTTAGTTTTTATTTCCTAACTCTGGTAACGTGTGCCTCAAAGTATTACTTAAAAACTTGAAAAGAGCACTTTTTTATTTGTTCAATAGTGACTATACATACTTCAAGAAAAATAATTTGTAGAAAACTAAAAAGCTTGTTGTTTTAACTCTTGATAAATGCATAGAGGCACCTAATAGATTGTGAACGAGACAAATTAATTCGCCTAATAATAATCAGTCAAGTTGAAACTTGAGCTACTTTATTGGTTTATTGAGTCAACTTGAATTCTACCATGCATGCTCAATTTGATCGGCTCAATAGCTTTACTAATCTTGAGTCGAGCATATATATATATATTAGTCAAGATTGAATTAAGTGTGGATACCATCATTATTGCAATTAGAATAATAACAATAACTTTTATTTAGATAATCAAGTAGAAATAAGTTTACTTAAATCAAGCTCAAGCTTATCAAATATTAACTTGGGTCGAGCTCGAACTAAAAATTATTAATTTGATTGAGTTTCAGCTCTAGTTTAAGCTTGAGTCAAGCTTAAACTTTAAAATTTCTAATTAAGTTTAAATTTAAGTTTAATATTATATTATCTCGATTTAACTCTTTTGCAATCTTATGAGCATTTACCATTTTTCCTCTCTAGTTATCAGTGAAGTTGTTTTATCGATTAATTTTTCTAGATAACTACAGATACATCATCTAAACTATTATCCAAGTGTGGATAAATAATAAAATATCTAAAATGACTTTCATCTTTGCATAATTTTTAAAAATATACCAAATAATGTAAATGCTATTATTAGAATACTAAACCATTGGTAAAAAACCAAAAGTAGTGACATCTTTTGGGCTTTAGTAACGATTTAAGATGTATCTCTATAGTTTCAAATGTTATCAATTGTAAATTTTGGCTCATTAGAAAACAAGCTTCCTATATTTTGACTGGTTAGTTTTTTAGCTTTCTATAATATATCAATCCTATTTATAGTTTATAGCTAAAATAATTATAAAATATACACTCTAAGCTCTTAAAACGTGATTACACGTCCATATAACTTATGAAAATATTTAACTAATCTTCAATGTTGTTGCATGAACTTCAAAATTGTTATATACAAAAAAGATGATGTATTTAGGGGAAAGTTTACTAAGTTAATATTGAACACAGAACAATATATTAAAAAAAATTGCCACTAGTTTTATGAATTTTTAAAATAAAGTTAAAATTAAAGAACTCAATATGGACAACTCCTCCACTAGATACGGCATACTAATTAGGAAGATCAAACTGCACTTTACCTATCTAATATGATAAAAAATAGATCAAATGGTTTGCTTATTGTAATTGTGATTAGATTACTAAGAGTTGGATATTGAAAGAGAGAATCTAGAGTTAGTGAAAATTGGAACAATATTCATCAAAGTTGTCTTCCCTATAGGGTTACGTGCAATATTATATTAAGATAGTTACCAATATGGAATAACCGTCATAAAAAGGAAAATGCATAAAATTAAGGAAATTAAAACAATCGATAAGCAAATGAAATAATTGTATCAATAATTATATTTGGATGTATCAGGCTAGCTATAATCAATTTCCATATTAATATCGAAAGGAGCATTGTCTAATTCAAATTGAAAACTTATCTACAAGCTCTTCAAAGCAAAACCTTTTTGGGAATTAGAACTAACCCCTTCACTAGAATTGAATCAGAAAAAAGATTAGTTTTCTTGTTAGGAACATCTAAATCCAATATCTTTACCGCTTAATTAGTAACAAACTTCTTTTTGATATAATGTTAAAAACAATAAAAGCTTTTTAAAATATCTATTCTCCTCTTGTGCAGAACCAGTTAAAATCCTTTATGCTACGTTATCTAAACCCTTTGTTTTGGATTGAGTGATGGATATTAAAGTCAAATCCCCATCACATAAGTTAATCTTAGACAAAAGGCAATAGACAGGATGAAAGGATTCCAAACTAAACTATGGCCGTCTCATCGCGTTGATATTAATTGTGCATGGACTTAATCTTGGTTAGGACTTGAAGTACAAAAGCGAATCAAGTCCTTTTAGCATAGTAGGTGTCAAGATGAAGTTACATTGCAATTAATGAATAGAGACTACAATCGAAAAAGGTTATAGGGAACCGATAGAGCGTATGGAGCTAGAAGCTCTGGAGTGATACCAAAAAATCATGGGCATGTAAGATATGCAACTGTTTTGGCATTTAAAGCACAAGCATGACCCATTTAGCACCTTTAGTTGGTGAAGAATAGTAACAATACCATATAATAATTGGTTTAACTGACTATATTTGTTAGGCATGCAACGAGCAAAAATCACAATTAAAGGTTTTAGTCTCGAAAGAGATACAGGATTATGGGTTACCTAAATCGCCCCATTTATTCTCCTTAGGAGGGGTAAGCGAAGCAGTAGAGTGTTGCATTTTAGATGATGGTAGTCTAGTAGTTGAAAGTATCACTAACTTACGCTCCAACCCGAGTAGCATGGGGCATGTGGAATCCCATGTGAATCAACAAGGACCACCTTGCAAGGCTAAATACTCCTCACACTTAAGGTAACAACTTTGTGCATGACTAGCTTCCATAGTATAATGGGTAGTGTGTACAAGGCCCATGAACAAATCTACCGACGTATGGCTGATCGGCGATTATTAGTAATTGTGGTTTCATGCAGGTGAGTTGCAGCCTACAATCCAAACTAAGAATGGGTTTTTACAGTTAGTTCCCCCTTGTGGGATCGCGACTCTTTATCTTTGCTATTGTATATTTTATTTAATTTTAATATAAATATTAAAGATATAAGTCATTCATTTAAAAATATAGAAAAATTAAACAAATAGTGTTATAAACACCGAAAAGTTATATTTCATTTATTAAAATGGAAAGGACGCTATTGATATTCATGTAATTGCAAGAGGACAAGGGTATACCTTGTTGATTATTATGCTCTAACTATTAGTTTATTTTCTATAACGTCATTTTAATTTTAATAATGATTTTATCAAAGTGCTAAAACGAATAAAGGATAATTATCAATACATTTCTAAACTATTAATCCAATATATTTCTAAAACTTCAAAATGTGATTAACTTTCTCCAAATTTGTAAATTTCAATGTATGCTCCTGCCAAGGCTATTATAGTCGGATGGTATGGACATTGGTCTTCCTTTTGGATAGACCAAGTTTGAAACTCTCCTTTTGAAGTTGTAGCATAATTAGCAAAAAAAAAAAAAAAAAAAAAAAAAAACTTCAAACCATCATTAAGGTTTCAAAAGCATTATAATTTTTCAACAATAATTTTCAAGTTCAAGCAACAATATTGAGGATTATTTATATATTTTCATAAGTTTTATGGACATACAATCACGTTTTAAGAGTTTATAATGTCTATTTTATAAACATTTTAGATATAAACTATAAATAGATATTGGTATATTGTATAAAGGTAACACTAAACAATTAAAATATACAGAGCTTGTTTTTTAGTAAGCTAAAATTTATAACGGTAACATTTCAAATTATAGAGATCCATCCTAAATCATTAGCAATGCCCAAAAGAGTTACTACTTTTAGCTTTTTACCAATGGTTTAGTATTCTAATAATAGCATTTGTGTTATTTTGCATATTTTTAAAAATTATGCAAAGATGAAGTCACTTTAGATATTTTATTGTTTATTCACACTTGAATAATAGTTTAGATGATGCATTTGTAGTTATCCAAAAAAATTAATCAATAAAAGAACACATTAATAAATGAAGGGTAATAAGAATAGGTGCTTATAGGGCTATAAAAGAGTTAAATTAAGACGATATAGTATTAAACTTGAATTTAAGCTTGACTAAAAATTATAAAGTTTGAGTTCGACTTAAGCTTGGACTCAATTAAACTAATAATTTTGACTTCAAGCTCAACCTAAGGTAGTATTTGTTGAGCTCAAGCTTGATTTAAGTAAGCTTATTTCTACTTTATCTTAAAAAAGTCATTGTTATTATTCTAATTGCAATAATGATGGTATATATACTCAATTTGAACTTAACAAATACATGCACTCGACTTAAGATTAGTTAGGTTCTCGAGCTCGTTTAGTCAAACATGCATAATAAAATTCAAGCTCGACTCAATATACCACTAAAGTAGCTTAAGTTTTAGCTTGACTCAATTCTCTTGTAGTTTGCAAATAAATTTGTCTCATTTACAAATCTCTTAGGTGTTTATATGCATTTATTAAGAATTAAAATAACAAACTTTTTAGTTTTCTACATAATTATTTTTCTTGAAATGTATATATTATTACTATTGAAGAAATAAAGAGTGCTCTTTTCAAGTTTTTAAGTAATACTTTGAGGCACCTGTTACTAGAGTTAGGAAATAAAAACCAAACAAAAGGATGGTTGTTAAAAAATTTTCAATGTAAAGTATCCGTTATTGCAGTACATAATCTTGGTCAACACATAATCATTAGATCACCATATCCTCGCATGTTCCATTTTGCTCCACTACACAACTAGCGAATTCAGTAATAAGTATACAAGGAGGTAGGGAGGGAGAGAGAGAGAGACCTTGAGGAGAAGGAAGGGTGTTTTTTTTTTTCCTTAGTGTTTGGGGGGTGGGGGGTGGGGGAAGGTGGGAGGGGTATGTGTCATGCTTCGAAGTGGTAGAATTATAACAGTCCCACCGTGCAAACCATTCTAAAATAGAAGCTGACTATACAACCGCTATCTTAAACCCGATTTACATAAGATGTTCACGACTAACCTATTTTGAAGTATACGATTCATAAATTAAATATGTTATTTACTTATGAACTTGATAAAAATACATACTTATATTAAAATAATCTAAGTATATTTACAAAATTTAGCAATCTAATCACAATCTACTCGAGTAATTTGTAAATTTATGTTAAAACTTTGAAATAAATCTAATTAGAGAGTGTATTTGGTCTTCAGCTTACATCTTCACTCCTCAGGATCTCACAGTTGCTAGCTTTAAAGTAAATGTAATCTGCTTTTTAGCTAGCACCTGCAACGAAGTCTATAGGGATGTGAGTAACCATAGCTCAGTAAGTTGGGATGGAAACTTAAAACTATATAGTAAACATAAATAGGGTTATCGACCAAATTGTTAGGTGCAATGCATGTTCAAAGAAATGCCATTGCATGACGTTGTCCGAATCGTCGTGAGATTTGAGAAATTACATTCGCTTTAATCCGGATTGAGGAGTTTTCATTAATACAATAGTTTACGACCAAACCTAGGCTTATGCAATGGAGACACCGCTCCTCCTGCGACTACCTTTAAACCATTAACTGCACTCTTGTCACAATCTCCTTACTTGTTACTTAGTTCGACTAAGGATGAAGAAGGGACCAATTATGCTATCTAGTGTTATCCCTTTCGAAGGGGTTGATATTTGGTTGGAGAATCCTAATGTTCCCTTAATGGGTTGCTATTCAGCTCCGATTTATGTTTATAAGTCGTATAATTGATTTGGTCCAATTTAAGGTGCTCAATCATCTCATACAAGTCATATAATACAAGCTAGAGTAGTAAATCAAATCACATCATCAACTTCAAAATAGATACATGCACATAGTTAACTATCTAACAAATATAATCAAGTACAATTTCAAGCCTCAGAGTACTATAAACTAGTACTCCAAAATACAGTAACGTATTAATCCCAACTTATTTGTACTCTTCGCTTGTTCGCTTTAGGTAGGACTTGCTTAGTCTATCGCCAATAATCCCTACAATACCAACGTTGTTTTCGTTTTCACATAATTGTCATAGATTAGTTTTATCCTATAACACTTATTATTATCTTTAGTTTAGGGTTTAATATGCCCAATTATCTAGGTTCTCAAGTTTCATACAATTATTCTTGATTTGGGCTAGGTTCGGGTTCAGTTTCCACGTCGATTTTTAAATTAAGTTCTAGTTTTGTTTTTAAGTACGATTTTATACGCGAACCCTAGAAACTCATTTTGATTCGTCATGTGAAATTAATCATATTACTTTCAGGTATCCTAAATATCATAATTATCCCTAATCAGTATTTTGTTTTATCTAATGCACTTAAATCCTTATTAGTGTATATAATTTATTTCCAATGTGAGAAAATTTTACATATTTCATATAATTACCCTAATTTAAGTTTTCTACCAGATTTATTATATAGTTTTATCCTTATATTATTAGTTTTTATTATTCTAACTAGTTTACACAAAAATTTTGGGCTCAAAATTACATCCTTAAGGTTATTTATTTTTAAATCGAAACATGCTCGGTTTTGTATGATTTTTTAAGCACCATATTAAGGGATATATTTTTATCAAAATAATATTTTTTCTAAAAACTAAATATAAAAATATTTTAGAATATCAAATTTCATAATTTTCTAAATATTTTTAGTATTTTTTAAAAAATAGAAAAAATCAGAAGAAACATCAGACTTATCGGAATTGGTGGCTGTGGCCACCACTGGCTACCAAGGCCTTGTCGGCCAGCTTGGACGTTGCCGCCATCGTGTGATGGTGGTGGCCATCCACTCCCAAGTTGCTACCGGGTGGTGGTTCCGTTTTAAGGCCCTAATTGCACAGTTTTTTTGTAATTTTTTGCAATTAAACCTTAACCCTAAAATTTTCAGTTTTCTCTAATTTTTCTACTCTCCCAACTAACTAAATGAGCTTCTATAAAATTTTGGGTATTTATGGAGATCTTGGGGATTTTTTGTGCATTAAATTAAGGTGACATGGGTCTTATCTTCTTCCAAAATTGCTTTTTGTTTGACTTACTTTAATTGGTTGCTTTTATTTCTTAAATACCAAGCTACCATGCCTCTGGAATTTTCCTTATTTTTCCTGATTTTTTTTAATTATTCATGTATTTTCTTTAATTAATTAACATTATTTTGACATATTTCGCGTACATGTAAATTTATATATAGTACAAATAAATATTAGTTATGTTATTTCGCGTATTTTATTTGACAAAAGTAAAATAAAAATTTAATGGAAATATTTATTTTTATTAATTCGTTACTTATTGGAATTCATTCTAAGCATTTTCAATAAATAATGGACAATTTTCATAAAATTTAATATAATATTAATTAATTATTTTATTATTTATTTTTCTAAATTTAAACTTATGGGATCACTTTTACTAATAATTCTAAATTTATTGTAAAATTTAGGTTGAATCAAATAATTTGTTCGATCATCCTAAATTCTATAAACTAAGCCTTGAATATCTGATTATAGATCTTATAGTGGGTGCTATTGGAATGGGGATAATGAATTTAGTAATATTAATCTATCTCATAAATCGATAAATAGTGTGTAAGTATTAATGATATTTAAACATGTGATAATGAAGATATGCACAAAAGTACAAATGATACTTCCATAGATGTATTATTTTTTAAAGATAAGATAATTGAAGCTATTATATTCTATTTATAAAATAGTGATGGTACTTTTAGAATTAATATATTTTATGGAAAGAGAAATCACTTAGAATTTATAATGCAAGACCATAAAATTTTCAAGTCAATTTGAATGGTTATTGAGAGAGGTATTATTTCTTCCTAATTCCGTAATAGTTCTAAGTCAACTTAGGAAGTAGAAGTTTGCTGTAGTGGTCTTGATAACACAATTGCTATGTTCTCTAGCTAGAATTTTCTACTATGGAAATTTTTAATGTCCTCTTAGCAAAACAAGGATTTCCTAAATATCTCAGATGAAGTCATCCTTGAGCAATATAATCTTGTTGTTTTATTAAATCCATGCATTACTTTACCCATACTCTGCTTTATAAAAAAACTCTCCAAATAGGCTTTCCCTTCTTCCTTAAAACTTAACAAATTATCACCATGACATCTCCCAATCCATTCTATGATTTCCTCATCATTAGCTTACTAATTCAGTTCATTATTTATGGCCTGAGCATTTGGATCTAATGAACATCATATCTTGAATCGTGCACCTCTTAAGTGTGGACGTATCTCTAATATAAGTTATCCTTTTTGGCTTCTAAACGGAATAAATTATTGTGGACTTCCTACGTTTGATTCATCATGAGTCATTTGATCACCTCATTATGACGATAAGATCCATAAAATACAGAGTGAATCACATAATATGGGAAAAGAGTAGCTTAAATATTACAATAACGGATTTATTACGATCTGGTCTTTACTCAGAGCAATACGTTGATACCTTTAATACGACTATCCTTAATAGGTCAAAACAAATTACTGAGTTGTAAAGGAGTCAACAAAATAATAGAGGAATGTCAAGTCATTATAGAGATTACATTTCTATTTGATAAATAAAAAGATTACAAATAGCAATATACGTTACTAATAGTTAGTATTATAGATAAGCTATAGTTACAGGCAAAACAAAATAACAACTTGAAAGTTAATGTTATAAATTGTACAAAACAGAATGTATAAAAAGGGAAAGGATTAAATAGAAAGGGATGCTGAGAATTTGTTTTCAAAGTCATTTGACTTGTGTGAGTAGTTGCTGGATCTCTCAAAATCTAGATTTCGTTACATCCCTTTTCCATTATCATATATTGTAGTAAATCCTACAAATTTAGTCTTTTAGTATAAAGTCAAAACCTTAATTTATTAATTTAAGCCCTAATTGTGTACAAAAACTTTAAACCTTATACATGTATAAATATAAGAGATCAAACTCGAATGTAATAAAAACCTTAAAACTAAAACTCTAAGTTTATAAAACATAGAAATTTACCCTAAAAGTAATAAAACTCTAACCAAATACGATTATCGACCAACATGCGTAATCTCGTAAAATTACTAACGAATAAATAAAAATAACTTCTAAATGTTCATAAATGTAAAAAATGACAACTTAATTAATGAATTGATAAAATTTAAAATATTAATTCGTGATCATTTATAATTTCATATCCTTATATATGGGTACTAGCTTAGTGTCTATTTAAATATTTTAAGTTAGTTTTACTATATATTTCATGCTTATGTGCTAAAAGTATACACTAATTTTATATTCTATAATTCTTTTCATAATTTCATTATGAATTATTTTAAATGTTATTTAAAAATTAAATACACTTTTTTTTTTAAAAGTCAACTTAATAAATTATTATTTTTCTTGTCTTCTTTTTCTTTTTTTTTTCTTTTTTCCTTTTGCCTTTTTCTATTCTTTCCTTTCCCTTTTCTTTTTTTTTTTCTTTTCTCCACATTTTTGCACAAGTTTTGATTGCCACTTGTCTTTATTTCTTTTCCTACGTGATCAATTAATTAGGATAAGATCACCTTGATATTTTCATGCTAGACCTTATCTTCTTTTCTTCTTTTTCTTTTACTTTTATTAGTTTTTCTCCTTCCGTTATGTCTACTACTTGTAGGATAAGTTACACCAAGTGTTTCAATTTATTTTTCACAAATCAACACATAAGGAAAATACACATTCTCTCTCTCCCTTTCAACTGAAAATTCTTCCCTTCCTCCTCACTTTCAATTCATCCCTTTTTTCTTTCATTTTACTCCAATAAATCTGAGAAGAAAAAGAGTCCTTACTTTACGATCTTCAAGACACCAAAAAGAAGTATTTAAGTAGTATGTATATTGTATTTAAATTACTTTGTAATAGCCAATTACATGTCTTTTTGTTATATAAGCATATTTTGTAGAATTACATGTATTTTGGGAATATGTAATAAAGTTTGTTTTGTAATTTCTTTTTCTTGTAATAAAGCTACTTGTACATGTATTGGAAGATATGTGAAGTTAGTAGTTTCCTATGTACATGTGTTCATATATGTATATAACTATTTAGGTATATAATTACATGTACACATATGTTATAGTTGATTATGTAAACATATGGCATATAGAAAAAAAAAAATATATATATATATATATGAATATGTAGTATGTATGTTTATTTATTTTCATTATCTTTATATACACACGCATGTATATGCGTCTGATTATATATATATATGTATAGTGCATAAATATATATGTATATATAGTACATATACATACGTATAGTATATAGTATATTTAAGTTTATATTGTGAATTTATATATGTACATATGTATGAATAAGATAAGATAAGATAACATAGGTATAAAAGTTTATGTATAAGTATAAAAATATGTATAGTCGTAGTATAGTATAAGTATAAGTATACGTATATGTCTAAATAATACATTTATGAAAATACTCAATCAATAAATCTCCAAATAAGATAATAAAAGTATATATATACAAGAATACATTATTGGGTTGTGAGCTTAAAAGGGGAAATAGGATTAATTTACAAAATTTAATAAATTATAATAATAGATATATAAGTATGAGTATTATTTCATATTACCAAAATTAGGAAAAATGTAAAAATTTAGAAAATATAGAAATCATCACTTGGACTAACCAGTTGTTGCCACGTCAACACCCTCATTCTTATAACTAAATTTGCAAATTGTAGTAATAATAATAATCAATTAAATAGAAAATTATAAATATAACAAAACGGGTTTAAATGTGAATTTGACCTTAAAATAGTAATATAAGTAAGTTATTATAAAATAAACTTAAAAATAAGAAATTTTCAAAAATATTAAATTTAGAAATTAATTGAACCACCAAATCTATAAAGAAAAATTTTAAATAATAATTTATAAACATTTAAGCTAAAATAATAAAATTCGTAACATTTTTAGACTCTGATGAAAAACGCGGGCTACAATATTTGAAAATGATAAAAATCAATTGCAAGCTCATAAAAATTAGAGTTAAAATGAAAAAGTTACATGCGACTGAAAATTAAAGATAAATCGAGACAAATAAGTAAAAGATTTAAGTTAAACTATTTTTATACCATATTTAGGTCATAATAGGAAACTAAGTAAACAATAATAGATATTTAAGTTAGGAACTTAACTTTTCCGAATACTTATAAATTTTATTATCTTTTACGTATCCAATTATTGAGTTTTGGAAATCCTAAAGGCTTGAAGAGTGAGCATCGACTCAGGTGAGAGAGTTCTGATGATTTGCTATCTACTTACTGTATGTTGCTTGATACTGATTGTCACTTGATACTGATTGTCTGTTGAATAATTGATTGCTTTGTGTGTTGTCTTCCATATAGTTATCTTTTTAAATTGGTAAAAATAACTATTTGACCAAAATAACCAGTTATATTTGTTGCATGTCTATGACTCAATTGGTAAATTGATGAAGAGTACTAGCATTGTAAATTTTTGAGAAAAGTATTTTTAGAAAACGTTTTTCCAATTTGAAATATATTTTTATATGATTTCTATGAGGCCTTATAGTGGCCATGAGTGATATTTTTATTGTTGAGGCAAAACTAGCACGGTATCTCTAATTGATTGTGAGAGGATTTGAATATTTGTGCTTGTGGGGCCAAGGTTATATTTTGATAGTGAGAAGACTCACTTTGTTATATCGATGGGCCTTTGATATGGTGGATGGCCCTAGTTGCGGTCTACTTATTTTGATTAATATTTCTTTTTCGGTTAGGATAATAGCTAAGTATTGTTTTGAGGGATGGTGCCCCCAAGCAGCCTCATGCGATTTAGGTAAAGTGCTCTGTACTGGTAAGTACGGAGGATAATCGATGTGTAGACAACGTAAATCTATACCTTTCATACTTTTAGACTCCTATGGATGTATTGCTTGAATTCACTGCGTATACATTCATTTCACTTGTAAATATATTGCATATGTGCTAATAATATTTGATAACTTACTTGAAGGGTAGTAGTGAGGAACGAGCTCATTGATCTGTGGTTTGTTTATTCCCTTATAGTTTCTTTTGTAGGTTTCTATAAGTAAGGATTGGGATAATCTTGAGAGCAGAGTACAAACCGGAAATAGGTTTGATAATGTCTGAGTTAATTGAAATGTATATAATTAGTACAAAAACAATTTATATAGAAAATATTTATATGATAGGATTATGTATAATTTATTATTTCTTATAATTTATCAAATTGAATTACTCTATCTTATGATTTGATAGGGGATACCGACTCTTTACGATCATGGAGAACTATGGAATCTCGGATATTCATAGTTGGTTGTATTTTACGGCAACTTAATCAATTAAAAATCGAAAATCTTAGTGATTAATTATTTAAAGTTTTGTAATTTCTGACTTGTAAGACAGTTTTTATATCACAAATGCATACGTGATATGAAAATTTTAGGTAATTATACTAGGCTCTCTTAAGGTCATGACACTTGCAATCAAACAGAAAACACCAAACAATTAGTATCATTAGAGAGATCATAAGACGTTCATTTTAGATTTGTGTTTAGATCTGTGATTTTTGTATTAGGGTTTGGTTTTCTTGAAACCCTAAGTTAGAGAAGTGTTGAGACAAAGCATAAGAACAGAAGACGAAGAAGAGATATTGTGTGTAAGAGAAAGAGTCACACCTTTTGATCTTTTTGCTAAGTCTAATCATTCAACAGATATTTGTTTACACATGAGACTAGGACAAGTCATAGTGGTAATGGGCTTGGGCTAGCAGATAGGCTTAACATTGGTACTTTCATTGTTTTTACAAAGCAATCATGGCAAATGGAACAAGGAATGTGGCACAGTTGTAAGAAGAATTACATGCAAGAATTACTACATTGGAGCAAAGTGGTAATGCACATATGGAGAAATTAGACACTTATGTAGAACAAATAAATGCAAAATTTGAAAAGTTATTAATCGCTTTGAATGTCAATGGTGAGAATTAGAATAATTCACCAAGATTCAATGTTCTAGTGAGAAATTCATCATCTTCTCAAACAACTAATCAAGAATAATCATTGTATGCACGCAATATTAAATTGGAGTTACCAAGATTTGATGGGATAGATCTGGAAGGATGGATCTTTAAAGTAACACAATTCTTTCACTTTCATAAAGTTCTAGATTATGAGAGATTGACATGGCATCTTTTATGATGGAGAAAGAAGCGCTTAACTGGTTTCGGTCCCTCAATGTTTGAGGATTATCAAGGAAAGTTGACCAAACTTGTATAAACCACTACTATTGAAAAATATCAAGCTAAATTTGAATTATTGTTACATCATATGCATTGTTTATCTGAAACTTTCTTGCAAAGTTGTTTCATTTTGAGTCTTGAACCAAATATTCAGGTAGAAGTCATTTTAGCCTGACCAACTTCATTAATTGAATCAATGAGCCTTGTTCGATTGCATGAATCCAAACTAAACCGCATCAAACATAAAGACCAACCATTTGTTTCAAAATCTTTCAATTCTAAACCATTAAATAAACCATATTTTTCACAACAGCACCAAACCTAAACATAATCTCCAACACCAAAACCTTTACCCATCATGAAAATGACTCCTGTGGAATTGACACTTAGAAGAGAGAAGGGATTGTGCAATAATTATGATGAAAAATTTCATAGGGCCCATGTATGTAAACTAAAATTCTTAATGATGATTTAACTGGAGGAAAATGAGGTAAAGTATAATGAAGAGTTTGAAGATAAAATTTTGTAAGTAGTTAGTAAAGAGGGTTATCAACAAGATGTAGAGGAGAATGAGACAGTTGAAACTAGTTATCATGCTTTATCGGGTGTTTTAGCACCTAGAACACTTGGGTTGCAAGGCACTATAAATGAGAAAGTTGTCTCAATCTTAGTAGATTCCGAAAATACCCATAATTTTATGTAACCACAAGTAGCAAAGCATTTAAATTCTCTAATTATAGCTATACTTGAGTTTTCAGGAATAATTGGTAATGGAGATTGATTGATCTGTTCGGGAATGTGTAGAAAGGTTTCTTTAAAGATGAATTAAGTGGAATTTTTGGTGGATTTTTATGTACTAAAGATACAAGGTGTTGAAGTAGTGTTAGGAATTTAGTGGTTGACAACACTGAGACCAATGACATTTGATTATTTGATGTTAACCATGAGTTTTACAATAAGGGGCTCTAATATCAAATTAAAGGGTCAGAATGAGTTGTAATATAGGCAAATCGAGCATAGTTAGTTATGCAAATTAGTACATTCAAACAATGTAGCTTGTTTATATTAGTTGGTAGCTCAGACAAGTTATTCATTTAATTGTATTACCAACAATGACTCTCAGATTCAAAGATGTGTTTGCAACTCCATCATTATTGCCACCATTGCGATTAGCGCAGCATCATATTCATTTAAAAGACAAAAAAATAAGCTATCAATGTTTGTCCGTACAGATATTTACATTTTCAAAAGGAAGAGATAAAGAAACTAATTTAAGAAATGTTACAATAGGTAGTCATTCAACCAAGGACTTCATCATTTTCATCGTCGATTTTACGAGTGTAGAAAAAAATGACACTTAGTGATTTTGTATAGATTATAGAGCTTTAAACAAGCTACGATTTTGGATAAATTTCCTATTCCCATAATAGATGAATTTTTGGATGAGTTGGCATGAGCTGTTTTTTTCTAAAAGATGGATTTAAGAGTGAGTTATCACTAAATTTGAATGAATTTAGCTGATATTCACAAGACAATTTTTAGAACTTACGAAGGTCACTATGAGTTTTTAGTGATGCCTTTTGGCTTATTGAATGTACTATCCACTTTCCAAGCGGTGATGAGTTCAATATTTAAGCCATTCTTAAGAAAATTTATTATAGTTTTTTTTTTTTATGATATATTAGTGTATAGCAGGACAATGAATGACCATATAGATCATTTAGAGAAGGCTTTGACATGTTAAAGAAAGAACACTTTCTACCTTAAGAAGAATAAGTGCTCATTTGCTCAAACAACTGTGGAATACTTGGGTCATATTGTCTCTCAAAAAGGAGTGTAGATGGATCCTTAGAAGATAGAAGCTATTTTGAAATGGCAGTAACCTCAAAGTATAAAACAATTAAGGGGTTTCCTTGGGATTATAGGATATTATAGAAGATTTGTACAGACTTATGCTAAGTTAGCTTCACTGCTTACAAATTTGTTAAAAAAGGATGCTTCTGTATTGACTAATGAAGCAATATAAGCATATCAAAAGCTTAAGGATACATTGGTAAAGGCTCCAATTTTAGCTTTATTAGATTTCACAAAGACTTTCATAGTGGAAACAAGATGCTTCAAGCTTAGGTATGGGAGTTGTGCTTCACCAAGATGAAAAACCAATTGCATTTTTAGCAAAAATTTTAGTACAAGACTTCAAAAAGCAGGGGCATATGTTAGAGAATTAGTAGCAGTGGTGAAAGCAATCAAAAAGTGGCAACAATATCTTTTAGGTAAGCATTTCATCATTCGTACTGATAAAAAAAGCTTAAAAGAGATTATGACATAGGTTATTTAGAACCTAGAGCAACAACATAATTTGGTCGAGTTGATGGGATATGACCACCACGTGGAGTATAAGCTAAGAGTTAACCATAAAGTAGTGCATGAACTTCCAAGACAATTTTCAAATGAGTTCCATTTATTGATATTGTCCATGCCATCTTTTGATTCATTGACAATATTAAAACAGGAGTTGCATAACAATGAGGAGTGGTTGGCTTTAAAAGCAAAAGTTGATAAAGGGGAACAACATTTGCCACCATTAACGTTGAAAGAAGATTGGTTGATGTATGGATCTAGAATTTTCATTCCAAATTCTTGTTCTTTCATTTCTATGTTAATATTGAAGTATCATGCAACACTAATGGGAGG
The DNA here is from genome assembly GCA_024138015.1 of Lumnitzera littorea. Classification (NCBI taxonomy): domain Eukaryota; kingdom Viridiplantae; phylum Streptophyta; class Magnoliopsida; order Myrtales; family Combretaceae; genus Lumnitzera; species Lumnitzera littorea. Next base: position 109,288,934 of record JAMXBB010000007.1, on the reverse strand, counting down.
TTACGTAGGGGTGTTAAAGACATTTAAGAGATTGAGTGCCATTTTTTGTTTGGAGAAATATGAAGAAGGATGTAGAGAAATTTATGAAGGAATGTCATGTGTGTTAATAGATAAAATATTTGACCATGAGTCTTGCTGGATTGCTTTCACTATTGCCTATTCCTCAAAGTGTTTTTGAGGATATTTCCATGGATTTCAAAATTAGTTTACAAATTTCTCAAGGGTATTTAGTTATTTTTGTTGTAGTGGATAAACTCACTAAGTATTGTCATTTAGGGCCATTATCAGCTACTTACATAGCAACCTTAGTAGCCAAGTTATTTATGGAGATGGTTGTGTGGTTGCAGGGGATACCTAAGTCAATAGTTTCGGATAAAGATAAAATTTATCAAAGTAGATTTTGGCAAGAGCTTTTAAAGCTTAGTGGTACTCAACTTAGGATGAGTTCATCCTATCACCCCTAAATGGATGGCTAAACGGAAGTGCTCATTAGGTGCATTGAATAATACTTGAGGTTTTTTGTCATAGATAAACCTAGGGAGTAGCCTAAATATTTGCCTTAGGTAGAATATTGCTACGATACAAGCTATTACATAAGCATAAGAATGACCCCTTTTTGAGCATTGAATGGTAGGGACCCTTTTGTCCTATCTCATTATATTTTAGGGTCTAGTGTTATTGAAGTTGTGGATCAGAAGTTGATAAATACAAATGATGTGTTAAAACGATTGAGAGAGAATATATAATAAGCCCAACAAAGGATGAAGTCTTTACCATATTCTAAATGTGTGGATAGAAGCTTTTAGATTGGGGACTATGTTTGTGTTAAACTCTAACCTTACATATAATCGATAGTAACTAATCGACTATCTTAGAAGTTATTAAGAAGATTCTATGGACCTTTTCAAGTCATTTAGAAGATTTGACTTGTTGCATACAAACTTGCTTTAGCATAAGGATCTAGATTACATCCTATTTTCCATGTATCACTACTAAAGAGAGTTGAGGGTAATACTAATAAACCTAGATCATTGCTAATTGAGGTTGCCACAATACATGTTATTGTGCAACCTATGGCTATTTTGGATACAAGAGTCATTCACCATTAGGTAACCAAAGTTAGACAACTTTTGGTTTAGTGAGAGTCACTTGATTTAGAAGATTCCACATGGATGGATCTTCAAGAGTTTCAAAATGCTTATCCTGATTTTGACTGTGAGGACTAGGTCACTTTTCAAACAGAGGAAGCAAATGATACGACTATCCCTAGTGGGTCAAAACAAATTATTGAGTTGCGAAGGAGTTAACGGAGTAATAGAGGAATGTCAAGTCATTACAGATATTACATTTTTATGTGATAAATAAAAAGATTACAAATAGTAATGTACGTAACGAATAGTTAGTATAGTGGATAAGCTATAGTTACTAGAAAAACAGAATAACAACTTAGAAGTTAGGGTTACAAATTTTATAGAACAAAATGTATAAAAAAGGAAAGGATCGAACAGAAAGGGATACCGAGAATTTGTTTTCAAAGTCATTTGACTTGTGTAAGAAGTTACTGGATCTTTGAAATCCAGATTTCGTTACATCCCTTTTCCATTACCATACCTTGCAATCAAACACAAAACCCCAAACACTTAATATCATTAGAGAGATTGTAAGATTATTCATTTCAGATTTGTGATTTTTGTATTAGGGTTTGGTTTTCTTGAAACCTTAGGTTAGAGAAGTTTCGAGATAAAGCATAAGAACAGAAGATGAAAGAGAGAGAGAGAGAGAGAGTCACACCTTTTGATCTTTCTACCAAGTTTAATCAATCGATAGATATTTGTTTACATACAAGAGTAGGAGAGGTCATAGTGGTAGTGGGCTTGGGCAAGCAAACACACCTAATAATCTCTTTAGATGACCTAATTCCTCTTTTTGACTATGTTCCTATTAAAGAAACCGCTACCCTCTACTACGATTGTGAAAGGGCTTAGATCTAAGATCCAAGATCTATACAAGTTCTCCTGTATAATTAAGAATGTAACTAAAGATGGTTACTTACTCTTTCACCCAAAAGAATGGAGCCAAGAGCCACATCAAGTGGATTCGAATAAGTGGTGCAATGACAATATCAACATCTTTCGCTACGAAATACCTAATCTTCAATCCTTTCGCCTTGCGTTTAATAAGCATAGTTTCATTCAAGCAGTTGGTAAAGGTTTTGAGGTCAGATGGAGAGTGGACATGCTAATGGAACAATGTTGAAGTTGTAATTCCTCAAGTGGAAGATAAGGACATGACACTACTATGAATGAATTCAAATGTTTTTGCCTGGAAAGTGTTCATTAGAAGACCTGTCCATAGCCCGATGAATTCTTTCACCTAACTCCATCAATATATCACATATGTACGTGTTAACTCTTTTAACTAGCTGAAAAAGTTTTCATTGAGCTTTGCTTATCAAACAGCATAAAAGTCTAAAATTATGAGGAAAAAGTTAAAAGAGGGATATGAATATGAGTTTCTTGCTCAGTAAATAGAACACAATAATGAACATATAGCAACCCCAATAGATCTCGTCGAATAAATCTTCATATCCTACGTTTGGGTACGTGAGTTTCGAATTTTCCTAATTATGATATTATATTTCAGAGTTTTGCTTCAAATTTCATATGGTTATTCAAATTATCCCATCTCTTATGTTGAATATCATATACTATTTAAGCATAATGATTTTAGGTCCTTTGATATAAGAAAAACTACAATTTAATTGATAAGTTATACGTGTTACATACACCAAAAAAAGATTGCTATGGTTGGATCGGTCAAAAAACTTGCCGATTTGTAATTTGCACTCTAACATAAACCATAATATCTTGCCTGTAATTACATGACATTTATTTTACGTACTTTTATAGTTGACTAAGACATGACTAAGTCCAGTCGTTGCATCTTATGTGATTTGCCTGAGTATGATTCAGCATAAGTTGTATCCAAACCTTGGAAAAGAATTTGTGTCTAATAAAATATTACAGATTCGACATGAAAAAAATGGTATTTCGTCATGCATCCCATCCATCGACTGATTAATTCTCTTTTGACAAATGCTACTGCTATAGAAAAATTTAAGATTTAATCTCTTGATATATAATTTATCGGCTGGTCCTGATTAAATATTAAGCAATTAGACTGATTTTTTTAAGAAATATTTTAGGTCTTCTTTTCAAAAAAGAATCCTTACATATTCTACATATCATATAGCTTGAGCCTTAATTGTGATTAACCTTACAAGACATAAATGGATATGTAATATAAATTTATATCATGTAGAAGCTAACCAGTGCACGAGAGTATTTATAAATATTGAAAAAAAAAATTCTTAAAGAATATATAAAAATGCAAAAATCTTCCTTGCACCTCAAGATATTATTGTGATTAACCATCAGATTTACGCTTTTTCTTTATCTTGAAAAAATATTATTTTATATTGAATCGAGAGCTTTTGAATTGCTGAGACTGATTTCATGAATTTATCAAAAGGGACAAAAACAATGTTTAAATTCATCATTTGCGAGTTAAGAAGGCTGTTTGGGAGGAGAAAGGGATGAAAAAGAATGGGAAGGAAAATAAATTGAATGGAAAAGATTAAATTTCACTTTTTGCATAGATGATGGAATACGGAAGGAAACAATTTCCTTGGCCAATCACTTTTTGCTTCCCTGACGCTATTTTTGACACGAGTAAGGTACGAACGAAAATGAGAGGAAAAAATATATATATATATTTCGTTTTTTTTAATGTATTTGGATAATAAGAAGGAAGAAAAATTAGAAGAATTTTAGTTATTACGAAAAGCCAAAATGAAGTATAATATAAAATAATTAATATACTTTTAAAAAATTAGTAAGATGGTTAAAAAATTGAGTGAAGAAAGAGGAGAACGGAAAATCAAATAATGAGGAAACGAAATCTAGTGGGATAAGGAAAAACTCTCCCTTCAACATAGTTTAAAGGGAAATCTAATTTTCCTCTAATTCTTTCCTTCAGTATATTTTTCCTACATCATCCAATAANTTAGAAAAGTAATAAAGTAGAAAAATTTAGATTAATAAATCTTAAACTCCAAAAATAAATAAAAATAAGTAATTATGGTAAAATAGACTTAAAATAAGAAAATTCAAATTATATGATTTAAATAATTATTAAATCATAATTATACTAAGAAAAGCTTTAAATAATATTTTATAATTATTTAAGTCAAAATGATGAATTTCATGATATTTTTCTATCACAATCGAAACTGTAGATCACAATGTCCAAAATGGACCTAGTTACGAGAAAGTACGTTCGAAAACAATCAAAATTGACTATAAATTTATAAAAATCCAAACTATGAAAAAGTTACATACGATTAAGTAAAAAACTTGAATTGATGATTTCACACAAACCAATAGCTAATTTAAGTAAGTAATACAAAATACAATACTAGTTTAGTTATTTAATTCCCATACTTAATACTTTTTGTATTCTCTTAATATCAGGTGATCACGATATTGATACCGACTTATCAGCTAATTATTACGATCATTGATTCTGAGGATGGCTGAGTGAGTATTCTTAATTATTTCATACTTGCTTATATATATAAATAGTAAATATTAATTATTATTAATAATTAAATGTTGTGTGGAGTTGGGTTATGATTGTGTATGAAACTGCTTGATAATATTGAATTTACTTTAAATTACGATAATGCAATATTTGTTGCATAGTAAATTCAATAGGAACTTATCTATCTGTAACTTTGTTGATCACTGAATAAAATGATTTAACATTATCTGACTTTAATGAACTAAATTGAAACATGCATAATCATGCACTACATAACTAATTACGGCAGTCATATTACATAGAGGTAGCGAGAGTCTATACGTAAGTTGATTATTTGTGATTATAGTATTTCTTACGGTGCACACGTACGATATGACCTTACCTTGGCCCACAGGAACACTAGGCGTTAGAAACACTAACCGCTTAATTAAGGGTCGAGTATAGAAGTCTCCATTTAGGCATGAGTGAAGACTGCATGAATCTACTCATAATCATATATAGAACTGAGTTTTGACTAAAACTGAAATAGGTATACCATTATATTGTTGAATACGAAATGCGGAGTTTCGTTATTATATAAGTTATAGTACGATACTCGGATCTAATTGATGCCGATGTATTTTTAACTCTGACTTCAGAGAGCATTAAATCTGAGTTGTATACAGTACTTGGTCACCTTCATATATTTATGTAGCATACTGATCTGCATTCATTTGATTAAGTTTAATTATTGTATAACTTGTTTGTTGTATGGTTGGGGGAAAATCTCATTAAGCTTATGTAGCTTACTCCCTAATAGTCTTCTCTTGCAGGTTATTAGATAATTGGGTATTGGTTAAAAGCTGAGTGTTGAGTTGCATAGAAGTTAAAATTTGAAAGTAGACTGTGAATTATTATATATAATTATTGATACTATATTTAGATTTTATAACTTCTCTAAGTTTGAGATTTAGATTTTTACTACCTAATCTTATCGTTTGGTAGGAGATACCGATTCTTTGCAATTCTGAGGAAATGTATATTATTAGATGTCTTTAGTTATTTATATAATACGATAAGTTTATAAATTAAAATTTTGAAACCTTAAAGATTAATTAATTAAAGTTTTGTAATCTTTGACTTGCAAGACGATTTTTGTATTACGGGTACACGTATAATATGAAAATTTTAAACAATCTTATTAGACTCTCCTTAGGATCATGACAAAAGTAATTGAAAATAAAATTGCTATAGATTATAAGAAAAAAAGGATGTTGTTTTCAAGTGCAATTTTGCTAACAATGGTTTTAGGATTAAGGTTTAGCGGTGATGATTTAGGTCTCCAGATAGAATGACGGTGGTGTATGGGTTAGTTAATTAAGATTTAAGGTTAGGGTTTTGTAGTAAAGCGCTTAAGGTTTCTAATTGGGGGTTGTGATTTGAAAAAATAAGATTAATTTATCTCGATGTGCTTGGAATGAGTGATAGTAAAAAAAAAAAAAAAAAAA